>CM032449.1:99293296-99301833 GCA_019049505.1 Pachyrhynchus sulphureomaculatus | reverse complement strand
GTGCTCTAATTTTTTTGAATACAAAGCTAATTAGATTTAAATTATTTTTACATCTAGGATCATATTTAGAGCCAAATTCTAGCACTATCCAGCAGGTAGGTTAAAAAATTTGCGTTCAAGGATTTATAAAAAAATTAAAAATGAATTTTACGAACGTTTTTGTCATACACCCCTAAACTAATTACTTGTTTATTTGTTCTTCTGTAAATGTACATTTTCTACAGATATACATAGAATAAGTACTGTAAAACCTAACGCTCTTTAAAAGCATTATTATGATTGACAAAGGAATCTTATTCATATGTACTTTTTAAATTAGATATGGGCATTGATTAGATATGAATGGACTGTAATATAAAACAAAAAGCAGTGCTTCTTCATATAGTTTGATATAGAATTATTACTTTAGAACTTTAAAGTATCATATTATTTCATTTCAAGTAAGAGAGGTTAGTGTTTTGTTACCGAAAAATTTGAAATATAGAATTACCTTTAAAACATTTCACTAATTCTGGAACTAGTTTTCTGTCAGCCAAATTCACAAAAATTAGACCCAGCCTAGTTGCTATGGAGTCTAAAATCTTCAGTAGACGAGTTGACTTTTATTTTTGTGAAATTATGCGTCACCATAAGAAAATTTGATATAAAAACAAAGAGTTAAGACCTTGGAATAGTAAGAGAATGTAAGTTTTTTAGCATTCTAACAGAGCAGAGATTAACAGTTTAATCATAAATAAAATTAATTTTCTGGTCTTAAATTGGACAGCCTCATGACTTTAGTTGACTTGTGCTTCTATCAATTTAAAGCCCTAAACTGCTAAATTGGCCTAGTTTTAAAGTTAGACCAATTAGTGACTCAGACGGTTTATGAAATGGGCTTAAGTCACCTATTCGTAAAGTTTGAAATTTAAACCTGCAATGTAAAAAAGTATATACGAAATTAAATTAACAATTATGAGACCAATTTGCCTCATTTTACCCGAAATTTTACGTAACAATATATGTTTAACGAGAAAAAATAAAAAAATATTGAGGGACAGTTAGATAAGTTAACGTAATATTAGCTAAATTCAAGTTAAAATTAATTAACTATATATTAATTAGTACAAATAAATTAAATTAAAATTAGATAAATGATTACATAAATTTGTATCCAAAGTTAAACTGTTGACATAAAATTCATTACACTAAACTCAAAATTATATTTTAAAAATAATTGTAAAACACCATAAACAGTCGAAAATAAGTCTGGAAAAATGCGCGATCTAAGTAAGTAATACAAAAAATATTTATGTAAATATCGGCTACAACATGAAAAGAGTTGATTGTATTTGTTTATTGTAAACGTAATTAGGATATTCCGAAATCAACAGTGACTTTTCAAAAAAAAATATGTCTGGTATCGTACTTTTCCCGTAATAATTTAGTACTGGTATGTTAATAAATCGCTTTTGAATTTAGATATTTTAAATCAGTAAGTAACTGTCAAAATCGAAATGATTCGAATATGTTAACAAGTAAACATTTTATAGAGGGTACACATAGTAAGTTCACCGGTTGATGCTTAACCACTATTTGATTCATAAATTTTACATGCAGCAGGGTTTTGGGTTGAGAAATTTAATTTAGAATTTTTGATGGCCCTTGATGAGGAGGTAAGATACTCAGAAAGCAAAATTTGAATATGAAATAAAAAAAAACTAAAGTATCTATACAGAGAATTTCTCTCACCCTGAGGTTGATACAGTGTATACCTCATACGTGAACTAGCATATATATGTCTTGAATCCTTGATAAGAGTGTCAATTAGCCCAATTATAAAATCATTAATAAAATCAAAAAATATACACAGAGAAAATCTTGAGTTTGATATACGCCTTGAGACATTTTACCTAGTGGTTATCTAGTTTTGCGCCTTGAAACCTTAGTAAGGGTGTAAACTACCCTTAATTAAAAATCAATAATAAAATTAAAAAACGTACTCAGAGAATTTGTTTCACCTTCAGTTTGACAAATATAATACCTCTAGAGACAGTGTTGCGAGTTTCTTCATATATATGTTTTTAAATTTCTAAATAAGGATAATTGACAACCTTATAACAGACACTGAGCTATATAACAACCAGTTAAAATTTCTCGAGGAGTATAACCTACATCGACAACTTATATATAATAATAATAATTTTTTTTTTTTATTTTTTTAATGATTTTAAAATAAGGGTGGTTGATACCCTTATTTTTTCAAAACGCTAAGTTGTATAGCTACTTGTATCTCAGGAAGTGTACAATATATTAACTCAAGGTAGGAGAAATTCTCTGTGTATATTTCTTAATTTTTTATATCATATTTTACCTTTGCTTTAATAATTTCCCAAATCAAAATCCTTCAACCTCGAAAATTTTTATCAAAGAGTGATTCAGTATCAATAGTGATAAGGTATCAACCAGTGAACTTATTTTACGGAGCCTCTATAAAATAAACACTCGTTGGCATATATATCGTTATCCACATGTTTGCTTAGACCGGGAATTTTCCAAGTAGTCTCAGAAATGAAATATAAAAACTAATGGAATTAGCATTTAGTGACACTATACAAATAATAAAATTTTTATAAAAATAATTAAAATAAAAAAGAATTAATTTTACGGGCATGCAAACAAATAATAATTAGTTGGTTTTGTTTTTAGTTGATTTTGTGTTATTTTATACGAAATAATAGTTTTAAATAAATAACAAATAAAACAAAAGTTTCAAACGGCGTGTCTTAATATATGTTCATTTAATTATTATTAGTTCGAAAACACAAGTTAAGTAATTAGTAATAAATTATCTCCATCCCTCGAATTAATGTGATGGAGATATTTTTTACCTTTTCTCTCTCAATAAGAAATCTTGGAATTGTCACAAGAAAATTGTTTACCATTTCGACATTACTCTTGGAATTGTTATTGTAACAACTTTTCTTAAATCTGCTTCCATTTTGTCCAAACATGTAAGATGAACTGTAACGGCTACTGTTAAGGGGCAATAACCTGAAAGAGGTTGAAACGCACATCTTGTCGCGTCTTATTATTGGATGTCTTCAGAAATGTTATTATGATTAAACATTATTTTTTTCTAGGGGAAACACTGAGGAATTTTCATATCTGATCTTTGAATATAATTGTTAAGCAAACACTGAGGAATTTTTCGTCTTCTTTGGTCCAATAGCATCTATTGATCTGATGTCAGGCGCGGGTTGGTTCATCGGTAAAATAATGTTTCCTCTTTTTTTAAAATTTTTCAAAAATATCAGAATTAAAGAAAACGGATTAAATGTGTTCCTAAACGACCCATGAGTCACCCATTTTATATATATCAGCCAATATTTCATTGCACTACGTATTCACGTATGCGGTTTTTTTAGACGCCGTCGACGATCCTTTAATACTGCTAGTACTAAATGGTGCTTCTTTTATTTCTTACTATTATTATTTGATATAATTTTTAAACCGTGTTTCATGTAGTTAAGCCTGCCATGTATATATTTGAAAGAAAACTGTACATGTATACTTGGAGTTACATATATATGAAATTTTACATAAGTTTTGATGTATAATTTTATGTGAATAAAAAACTTTATTGTTATTATATTTCTGCAATATTTTTATTTTCGTATTCCTTTTCCGTGTCATGTAATAAAATGTAACTTACATATTTTAAGTCTTATATATTGCTATGGTGAATGGACATTTTAAAAAATGAAGATAATCCTTATACATTTTTATGTACTATATTCTACATATCTATGTAGTCTATTTAACATAATATTATGGTAGTTTACCAAAAGGCTTGGAAGCTTACAGATATTTGTGTGTAACTACATGAATAATCGAGGTTTACGTTGGTAAACTTAAATGCTTAGCTTAGCTAATATGCTTTATTATAAAAAAATATTTGTTTGCAAGTTTCTTAAGAAGAATAATTTTCTTTAGGACACTCTATAGAAAAATGGTTCCAATATACACCAAAAAGAAAATTCCACCTCAAAATTATAAAAGCCCCATACCAAATACCCAGATACCAAAATGTAAAACATGTAGTTATGTTAAAGTTATTAAAAGTTTCTGTCTGCAAAAATCAATAGGAACGAAATGCAAAAGGTCAAAGACCTAGCGTAATAAGCCAAAAGTATACATCTGATTTCCCATAAAGCTAAATATAAATCTTAACGCTCCCTCTATCTGCTCTATACGCTCGACCTAAAATATTAGTAACGAAATTAGGGCGTATAAAACTGTGGCAAATTTAAAAGATTAGACTCACTTTCGAGATTGGAGTTTCTCACGCATGGATAACGACGTGCGTATATCCCAACAATCAACGGTGTTCCAGCTTATTCACAGTAACACTTAAAATTTACAACGTACTAAAATGTATTTTATGTAGTATCTGTTTCTGAAGGTGAAATAAAGCCAGACTGTGGTAAGTGTAGGGTAATTTGTTGTTATTACCTTTGGCTTATTCAGAGAATCTACGTACTTTCTTGTCACGTTTATTTGCCGTTCTTACGAGTCTATAACTTACTTCTGCTTCGTACACTTCTCGGCGATCGTGTGACACTATATAAGATAATAAATAAGTCAGAGTTGGGAAATTATAGATCAGTAAGTCTATATCAAATATATAAGCTACTTAGAATATTACCTATTTGATTAACAAATAAATTAGAGTTGTATCAATAAAATTAATAAGTAGGGTTTAAAAAAGAATATAACACTCTGGATCACATGTATACAATTCCAGAAACCTTCAAATATGATAGGGACTTATATTTATCATTCAAAAACTACAACTAGACTTTTGATTTAACCAAAATATGTGAAATTATAAACCAAACTACCCTGTAGATTCAATCGTCAGACTCACCGAAAGCATATGTAGAGATGCAACCAGTACAGAGAAATTATATTTAGAAATGAAAAAAATTAGGATTCAAAGAGGAATATGGCAAGGAAACTCCATATCGATGAAGCTTGTTACATTGGCAAAAGGGCAGAAATTTAACACACTAAAGCGTGCAGACGATCTAGTATACACAGGCGTAGATTATTCGGAACTGCAAGAAATGATAAAAACTAAAAGGAAAATCAGAAAAAACAGGAATATAAATATGAGCAAAACAAACATAGTGCGGAGATCTTCTCAACAAAATATCGACCTCATCATGATAAATCGAAAGAGAACGGCAGGAATAGAAGAAAACAAATACCTGGGATGAGGCGTAGACAGAAAAATGTATACAGCAGACTGAAACAGATAAATGAGACCCGCATGGCTAGATTTTGGGAGATTAAAGTAAGTATATATTACAAAAATATTACAAAACAAAAATTATGTTGTTACGCTGAACGTGAGTAATTGCAAGGAAAACAATGAGTAGAATGCAAATTTCCTAACACTACATAGGAAGAGCAATCCTAAATATCATACCGAACGACAACAAAATTCATGGGATGGATTAGAGATCTTACCAAAAATATAAAAAATCGTAATATTATAGGCAATAGACAGGCAATGTAGTAAGTACAGAAATCACGGAAAGAAAATTATGAGGAAAAAAATGTTATCCAGGAAGGCCCATACTAAGATGGTATGATGGCATTAAGAAAGTGATAGGAGAAAGATGGATGACCTTAGCAAGGACAGAAATAGATGGACGGCAATGAAAAAGGCATATATCTACTCACGAACGATGAATGTTGGATACAGTGAGAAAGAGAGAGATATTGAGGGTTTTTTCACCCACTTTAGTTTGCTTTAGAACGTCTAACAAATTCCACTTATTATTTTTTTTTGTCTCCTTGCCATAATTTATCAATAATTCATTTAATAATTATTATAAGTTAAGTTTTTAGGATACTGATCACATAAATATAGCTGAAACATCTTCTAACAATTTTACATATTTTTTTATGGATTGTAAAGATTTTGGACAGAAACATTTTACTGATTGTAGGAGCTTCACTAATTAACATAAAATGCATTTATTTCCCTAATAGGTCTTCCTAAAATTTAAACTTTTGTGTTTAAAACTTTTCCTGCAATGCCGTTTTCTCACTTATGTGTAATTCAATTACTTCTCGATATAGCTTATCCTCCTATTGCATAATTCTCACGCTGTCGTACGGTTTTTCAGGTTCACTTTTCTTTTTTCGTTGTATTCTGAATTCGATCTCTTTTTACCAACAGTACATAGATCACTACATATGTAACCAATATATTGCAAATGCCAATGAACTGTAGAACGGAAGACGACCCCACGATGCGGTGTTGTTTAGGAATTATTTTAGTTTTGTTAGTAGTTTATGCAGTAAGTCGTTGCTTTACTGTGTTCATTCTAAAGAATTCATTGCAACACCTGAGGTAATTCCACTTAGATTTTGACCATTTTTGGTGATTTATTCTTAATACTTTGTGATGATGGAGTTACTATAGTTATAGTGAACGTTGCCGACATTTTTAACGTTAGTCAAAATGTGTTAGTGAGCATTTAGAGGTAATAGAATTGCTTATAATATTTAGAGCTTATTGATTTTACTCACTTAGTGCTTTAATATATATTTTTATAAATTTTAATTGCGTCGTGCTTAATTTATTTAATGAAAAAATCGAACTTTTTTTTAATAATTCAGTTATTAAGAAATAACAACTGGCTGTTGTTAATTGACTTGTGACTGCAACCTAAAAATAAACACATAACATCATGTCAATTTGCTACAAAACGCATACTCGTACCTTATATTTTAGTTTTGATAATTGTCTTATATTTGTCAATCTGCCAATCTATTTCGGCAACATTTATGTACTAAATTATAAGATTCGACGACCTTAAAGAACAGTACTTTCTTTTTTAGAGGTCTAGCACACGTGCTGCAGGGAAGTCCCTAAAGCGCTCCAGGAGCGGCATGTGTGCGAAAAAGCGATTCACGTTGTTCTTGAATCACTGTAAATTGTACTCGGTGGGAAACACAGCGCTGGGCAAATTATTCCAAAGGGATGATGTTCTCTATATAAAAGACTGCTTGAAAAGCGTTGTACGCGAGGTAACAAGCTGAACCTCATACGGATGTGAAGCACCAGCGCGACGTGTATTTCTAACATGCACCGCTTTGGGAGGAATTAAGCGGGCCACATCCTTCGAACACTTTCCATGAAAATACTTGTAGAACAGACTCAAGTCGCCAACCGTTCTTCGATGTTCCAGCGAATCTAGGCCGCCGGTCAGTTCCGGGTCTCCAACCAGACGGACAGCTCTTCTCTGAACAGAATCCAACAAATGCAGTGTGTGTTTGGGAGCGGAGCCCCAAACGTGGGAGCAGTATTCCATAGTTGGTCGAATTTGAGCTTTGTAAAGACTTAACAGTTGTTGTGGGGTGTAAAGCTTTCTGGTTCGAAATAATATTCCCAACCTTTGAGAAGTTCTTCTTGCTATGCCTGCAACATGTTCATGCCAGGACATATTAGCTCCCAAACTAACGCCAAACAAACTGAGCGACGATGCTAGGGGAATGGAGTGCCCTGACATAACTATATCGGGTTCAGCAACGTTAACTTTTTTAGAAAAAACTGCCGCCTGGGTTTTTGTAGCTTTAAATTCCACCAAGATAGAATTTATTCCAGGTCTTTGTTAAGTTGAACGACCTCCTGCTGTCTGCGGATATTCGCCTGAGCAGCCGATGTCCGAGCGTTCAAGGTGAATGAAGAGAGACAAGTGTACTGTCATCTGCAAAGCTGTAGATTGGATTCCCCGTCTTTTCCAGTAGATCGTTAATGTAAATGAGAAAGGGAGTAGGAGACAGTATGGAGCCCTGGTGCACACCGGCGTTGATAGTGAAAGTATTAGAAAGAAATCCGTCGACCGCCACTCGTAAAGAACGCTCTCTGAGGAAACATAAGAGCCACAAACAGAACCTTTCAGACATACCACAAGAGCGTAGCTTCGCCAACAGTCCATCGTGCCAAACACGGTCGAATGCCTTGGATATGTCAAGAGCAACCGCTCGAGATTCTCCAGTGTTCAATTGCGTTGTTCCAAACATGTGTTACATAAGTCAGAAGATCTGTTGATCTATGTTTACGAAAACCATATTGGTGATCGCTAATAATATTGAATCGTTCAAGATATTTTAGAAGATGCTGATTGATAACCTTTTCCATGACTTTCGATATTATTGAAAGTAGTGCGACTGGTCGGTAGTTATTTGGCAAGGTGTTCTTGCCCTTTTTAGGTGTTAGTTCCCTTGCACAGTTTTTGAGAACTATGGCCGGTATTCCGTCAGCGCCAGAAGCCTTTTTGGTGTCTAGCTTCATTAAAATACTCTACACTAGAAAGTAAGCTTCAATAGTAAGTTTGTTGTTTAAGTTCTTTTTTCGATCTAATATTTATATATATATGTATATATATCAGTCCAAAAAGTCTCCTTTATATATTATTTTTCTGTTATGTTTAACTAATTAATTGGAATTATGGGAGAGCATGTTTAACTTAATATTT
>CM032449.1:99253296-99288296 GCA_019049505.1 Pachyrhynchus sulphureomaculatus | reverse complement strand
CTTTTTCACCAGTTGTAGGCACAGTTATGCCTTTTATTTTATTTTTTAGTTTTTCTATTTGTTCAGTCTTGTTCCTTTGTTTTCTTTGGTATTGCTCTCAAATTATATTTTTCTATTTCACAAGATTTTTTCTTCTTATAATAAGTCTTCGAAGGTAATTAGAGCAATGAGAAAGTTAGTATGTCACTCGACTTTCATTTTCGAAGTTAGCTGTTATTTGGTTATTAAGACTGCGAAAATAAAACAGTTGTAAAATAATTTTTATCCGTTATTATACTACAAATAATTATAGGATATTAGGAATTTTTCAGAATTTTATATGGTCGAATACATAAAATACTTCCCAGTTAATGAAAAAGTTGCATTAATGCAGCTACTTTTTAGACAAATTGTCACGTCGTTAGATTTTTTTGGAATACACACTATATGTGTAAAAAAATAAAATTTACACCATATGAGGCGTTGCGGATAGTAAGGGCGAACTCAACAAAATGAAGTTTCGAAAAAATTGAATTTATAGAAAAATCTAAATGGCGAACTCAACAAAATATTGGCAAAATTAGGTTTTTATTATTTATTTATAAATTTATTAGCTTTTTATTATTTACTTAAGTAGAATAGTGTATTCCGTGAATTTTTAAATGTTTTTTAAATATTTATTTGTGTATTTTTTTTTCATATTTTACTGTTCGTTTCTGATGCTACACTATCACCTAAAATTGGCAATACCTGGGAAAAAATTAGACCGGTATTAAAAATTTTGAACATATTTTATTTAATTTTTAAGGTTATTGTTTTAATTAAAGGTTTTGTTATTACAAAATAGTTACTTGATACAACATACAAAACAGTGGAAATATGGTATTGAAACTAACATAAAAAAAAACTAAAGAAAAGAAACAAATAATTAGCCAAGTTCAGTTGTAATCTATTTGGTCATCGTCCATAACATCTTCATTTTCGGTGCTCTTATTCGTTGCTGCGTCTTGAGAGGCTATAATGTTAGTAAAGTACCGACTCCAAGGTAGGAGAACATACGGTAACAAGTCCTGAATGTCCTTTAATTTGGGGGCTGGTATTTTAATGGGAGCACTGTAAAGTCTCGTCAGTGTTCCACTGGCCAAATGAAAATGATCAGGATCATAGTTTTTCACCTTGCCTTTTTGTAGTTTGGCTGCCGTTTTGACATCCAAATTGTAAGCAGAATGAATGTAGAAACCTTGCTTAAAGTTATTTGTAAATTCAAAGATCTTTCCATCTTTAAACTTAGCACCAGCCATCTGCATTTTAGTAATTTTCTTTTGAAAATTAGAGAAATTGAAAATCATGTCCTGTCTAAGTTGGACAACGCAAAACTGGTTTTTTCGGCGACAGCTTTCAATCATTAACTTATAGTGATCCATGGTATACACAGTGCTATTCCGTATTTCTCTCTCAATGTTCCCAAAATCCCTATCACAGGGAAGGTATGAGTGCCCAGGTATCATAAAATAGTGTTTAATTTCAGTGAACTGGTCTTTGTGTATAAAGTATAGATTTGCCAAAACAAGATTTAAATTCTTGTTCTGTCCAGAACAGTTATCACTGAACATAATAACTTTTTTAACATTAACATCAACTTTACACAAATAATCGTACAAGCAACTTGCAATCTCACATGATCCACGCCTCCCTGTACTTTCATCCCAAAGGTACATCGTTGAAGGACCGGTTTTACATTATGGATACAAAAGTTATAGGTCCATAGCTTCCTTTTGTAATACTGAATCCCAGTAGTCAGCTTTGGGGTTGGCAAAGCCTGCTGCAGATCAAAAGCTATGACCAGAAAAGAGTCATCGGCATTACTCCTTAATCCCTTAAGAAGAGACTGAGCAGCTTTTGCACGGGTCAGATGTAACTCCTTCTCTTGTTTAAGATTCTCGATTTCAGCAACATTTTCGGAATCGTGCATTTGACTACTTTTAATTTTTATGTCTACTTTATCGCAATAATTACAGGTGTCACTTTTTGGGGGCTCAAAACCAATATTGAACTGCATATTAAACGTATCACGATAATAGTGCTGATTTACCGGGCTGTAACCAGGGTAATTTTCCGTAAGCCATTCATTGTAAAGAGAATAGAGCTTTTTAATATTAAGTCCAACAGGTAAGTATTTTCGATGAGGGCTTTTGGCGCGACTGTAATGACTGGTGACAGTAGGTAGTGACATGATGTGTTCTTTTACTTTAGAAAGATCGTCATTTCCTATTTTTTCTTCGCGGGTTCACACCTCCCCCTTTGATCCGTTGTAACAGTTCCAGTTCTGCTGGTTTTGTCAAGTACGACTCGAACGCGCTTTTCAGAGATGCCATGAATGTTATAAAAACGCAGTACGACAAACTTCACGATTAGCGTGATCAACAGTCACATTATATTGAATGCGTCTCAGGGTACGACTTGGACGCCCCTTTACGTAAGATCTTTTTACATCATTGCAGATCAACAATTTTGATAAGTAAGCATTCTGTAGATCATAGTTTCCAATTTGCCAAAAAGAGTCAAAAATATTGGTGACCAGTTCAGCGCCTATTTTCTCAAAACATCCACACTTGCAAGGAGGTCCAATTTTGCGGGCAACAACGTGCCTTTTGTTATTTCTTGAAATGTAAGCACTTCCTGAATTTCGTTTCAACTTACACTCGTTTTTTTGCCAATCATTCATCTTAGCAGGTCTCTTTCGCGAATAACCCGACACAGCACTACCATCTAAATGTTGTACACTTACTTCACTACTAGAAGGTCCAGGTTGCGCCATACTTTTCTTAAAAAAAGAAGCAACAAAACCAAACAAAACATAAACGTATTAACTTCAAAATTAACTTGAACTAACACGCAGAAAGCGTAAAATTTCAAGTAAACCTCATTTAGTGACGCAATACCGGCGGTTGCTCCGCGCGAAATTGTTGAGTTCGCCCTTACTACCCGCCCGGCTATCGCCTGTTCGAAATTTTTCATTTATTTGATACTGAAATTTGAAGGCGAAGCAAGGGCGAAATCAACAATTAGACCGGTATGTGATGTAGGAAAAGTACTATAAAATAGAATTATATAAAAAAAAAAATTTGACCCAATGTTGAGTTCGCCCTTACTATCCGCAACGCCTCATATGACAGAGTAAGAGCGGCGGCCGAATTCAAGTCAGGATTTTTTATTTGCGCCTAATTTAATGCGCATGCGGACCTGTTCACATTATATCAAGTATTTTCCGTACAAGAGTCGGTCCGGCCTGGGAGAATTTTTCACATAGTAATTTAATTTTGTGATAGTTAAAGTGATGTATGGTTTTTAATTTAATATTATTAGGGTAATCTATGGAAATTACCATACAGTTTAAGTTGATCAAATCACGTAATATAAAATTTTAAATTAATACATCTTAATAATAATAAATAGAATTAAACAAGTAAGTATATTCTTACAGATTATATGATTATGACAGAAATTTAATTACTTCGAATAAAAGCGCAATGGCTAATTAGCACAAAATTACTCGAATTACCTTAAAGTTAACATAATCGGTAATATTATGATGATTCACCGGATTTGAGTAATTCAGTTAAATTTAGTAAAAAATTATAATGTATAATTGATTATATTTGCAAAATAACTACACTTAACTTCTTGAGGAAACAATTTAATGTTCCATTACTTTTTTAAATTATTACTTTACTTGAATTACCTATAGTTTTATTGTGATCAAATATCAATAAATTTAATTATAGATATATCAATATTAATTAACGTAAAAGAAAATTATCATCCAAACTATTAGCTAGGTATTAAATTATCAAATATTGTATAAGATTTTTTCTCGCAAATGAATTAAAATTTACTATGTAATATAATTTTGTATTTGAACACTAATTATCTTTTCGGCAGTATTCATGATCCGTTTCATTTATTTTTACATAAAAATTCTCCCAGAAGATTCCTCTTTGATGGGATATAAGCTAAATTATCAGCCTTTACGTAATTTGACATAAATTTCTGACATCCCTGTTGATTTTATAGGTTTCTTAGATAAAGTCGCTAGTTTGAGGGTTATTTCTTGCTCTTAAATATAATCCTGTTTGCCAGCATTTGCCTAGGTAGCCGATATAATTGATGAAGGTAATATTTAATGGAAGGTTGAGTGAATTAATAAGAACGGTTAAGCTTTTCAGTAATACTCCAGTAATACCAATTTTGGCATCTGAACAATAAATAAAGAAATGTCAAAAATAAAAATATATACTTATATCCATCCAGTTAAAGTTCTTTATCGGAGAAGAGGTGAAATATATCCATAAAGGCTCCATTTTGCATATGCTGTTCAGTAAATCAAGCACTTGATTCAGTACATTCTCTGCACGCTCATTAAAAACTTCGAACACAATAGATAAAAGAGCAGATACCCACTTCGGCTTTTCGCACTATTTCTTCAATAATGCAAACAAATTAGTTTCAGGTGAAGTCTTCAGTCTTTATGTTTAGCACTTAAAAGACAAAGAAATAATATAAAGTTTGATTTAAAAACTATATATATATATATATATATATATATATATATATATATATATATATATATATATATATATATATATATATATATATATATATGTATATATATAATCTAAATATTTGATGTCTCCTTTCATTCATTTGTTTGTTTAGGTGTTTCAAACTGTTTCCCTCTTTCAGAGTTTCTTCTATTTTTGAGTTTCTGTAATGTCTGACGTCTTCTCTGATCTTTTTCTTTATTTTGTTGGCTATTTCTGCCAATTCTAATGTGCCATTTGAAGGACTATTTCTTAAAAGCCTTCTCTGTTTCATTAGATTTTGTGTCTCTACGTATTTTTGAGTTTTTCCTTTTTTTGATGTTGCTATTAATATTGTAATCATGAGTATGCTGTTAGTTATTTGTGTGTTTAGTTCATCAAGTTCTGTTTGGTAGTTTATGTGTTTTATACGATTTTCCAGTACATGTCGATATTCGTCTCTTTTGTTTCATTATTTCTGTTGGTGTCTTTGTCTTTGTAAGTGTTATCAATCTACGCCTCTTCTGCTTCAGATTTATTCTTATCGTATTCAAGTTATCCCATCTGGGCGTTGCCATATCCATCGACTATGTTCTGGCTTTTGGAAAAATGTGTTCATAATGTACAAGTTATTTTCGTTGACAAAATTCGATAACATTTCTCCTCTGGTATTCCTCCTACCCAAACCAAACTTCCTGACACTTTTCTCATTTGTATTCGCTGGTTTATTTATTTTGGCACTGAAGTCGTCGATTATTATGATATATCTTGTTTTGTGGAAGAGCAATACTTTGTTTATATCTTCGGAGAATTGGTTAATTTCTTCTTCCTCGTTATCTGATGTCGGTGCATATACCTGAATGATCTTATATTTGCATCTTCTGTTTATCTGTATGTCTAGTGAAATCACTATTTCCGATATGGCTTTGAACTGAACAACATTATCTGCTATTCTTATAAGTAGACCGACTCCTCCAATTTTCTTACTTTTATTGTCTCTATAGAAAAATGTATGTCCTCTTTTTAGAGTGACACAAGACTCTCCTGTTCTTCTTACTTCTGCTAAGCCCAACAATGTTCATTTTATGTTTTTTAGTTCTTCTATTTCGATTATTTTTTCTTCTGATCATAAAGTTCTTGTGTTGAAAGTTGTTTTGCATTATTCTGTTCTTTTGGGTTGTCTATGTGCTGTGGATATACGACAGAATCAATGGGATTGACTGCAAGAGCGAGTGCGAAATTCTGAGTTTCCTCTACACGCCTGGGGTAATGCGTTTTGGAAATTCGACATATTCATTTTGGGGTTTTTAGCCATTACCTTATCGCACCAGCCAAAGGTGTTGATAAGGGGAAATTAGAAGGAAGGTATGTGGCGAAGGATTAATATTTTTAGGACCTGATTTCCCTCCATATTAGGAGGTGGGAGGAGACTAAAGCTGGCGTCGACAGGGCCGCGTCCCTGAAATATATCTGTATATACCCGCTGACATTATACTATATATATATATATATATATATATATATATATATATATATATATATATATATATATATATATATATATATATATATATATATATATATATATATATATATATATATATATATATATATATATATATATATATATATATATATATATATATATATATATATATATATATATATATATATATATATATATATATATATATATATATATATATATATATATATATATATATATATATATATATATATATATATATATATATATATATATATATATATATATATATATATATATATATATATATATATATATATATATATATATATATATATATATATATATATATATATATATATATATATATATATATATATATATATATATATATATATATATATATATATATATTCATATATATATATTCATATATATATATATATATATATATATATATATATATATATATATTCATATATATATATATATATATATATATATATATATATATATATATATATATATATATATATATATATATATATATATATATATATATGTATGTGTATATATATATATATATATATATATATATATATATATATATATATATATATATATGTGTATATATATATATATATATATATATATATATATATATATATATATATATATATATATATGTGTATATATATATGTGTGTATATATATATATATATATATATATATATATATATATATATATATATATATATATATATATATATATATATATTTATATATATATATATATATATATATATATATATATATATATATATATATATATATATATATATATATATATATATATATATATATATATATATATACGTTCTCTTTTGAGTGGATGTATAGTTAGTAAAACGCCAAAAACTAAATTACTTTAACCATTTGCTTAAACCTGCAGCAGTGTGAACCAAACTACAGATGGAAACCGTCCTTAAAAATTACAATATGTCAAAACAACCTGACACCTTTTTAAACTTAAATAAAGGAAAATTAAATATGACGAAGCATATTTCCTGTGACTTATATAACCAAAAACATATCGTACATATCAAATGTTGGCAGAATTTCTTTTTCTTAACCCGGGTGGTCGTTAGGCGACGTCGGCAAAAACAGATGTTAATGTTTACATGAATTATCTCAGTTATCTCAGTCAGAAGGAATGACGCCTTAACTAGTTAGCTGGAAAAATATCATCGTTTTTAGGGTTAACATTTAATGACATTTACACTTGTACAAACAAGATTTTAAGTGCATCAGTGTTTTTTGTTTATTTACGGTCTATAAAACGGAAGAGAACATCACAAAGGGGAGAATTTAATTGGTAATAAAATACGTATCACCTACTTTATAGAGAGTGCAATTAGAACTTGCGGTAAAGATAGGTTGGGAAAAACACGGTAGAGAATAATTTCAACATTATACTTCTTCCGATTACAATGGTATTTAATTAAATTTTCTCTATTAATATTTTATTTATTTTGTCCATCTAATTGAATGATGAAGTACAAAGTCAATAATTTATAAAGATATATTCTAAATAACTTTATGTTTAAGATACAGGGTGTTCAATGTTGGCAAATAGAAATACTTAAAATCAACATACAAACAAAATAACGCCTATCTTCCGATAATTCTGAGATATTTTCAATAATTAACGATTATCTTAAATACTTTTAAATTTAAGACTATTTGTTCCTACTAGAAAATTCCAGAAATTTAAATAGGTACAATGAAATCTCCTAAAAGAATTCAAAAATAAATCTAATTCCATAGTTAAAAAATCAAAACTATTGGTAGGACAGCATTTTTTTTTAAAACAAAGTAAACTGTTAAACAACTTTCCGCTAATTTTCTTTATTTAAACATAAGCACTGCCAAGATAAATAATTGAAAGCATTATTATCTGAAGTGGGTTTTTCAGATACGAAGGGGTTGGTCGACATTAGGGTGCACTCTATAACGAGCTTTTGATTACAAACTTAATGTACTCGCTGATTGGATCGCCTTGACTAAAAATCAGTGCGTAGTAGAATTGACTTAAAATCTTTTATCCACGTAACGAAGCGAGCTTTTTATGTTTTTAATCAACTTTAAAAGTTCGATAATGTCTGCTAAAAACTTTTTTATGTGGGCAGTTTCACGATGATGAGCGCTTTTAGCAAAATTAAATTGGGACCTCATAAAAAAAGCTACGATCTGATTTTAAAGGTAAAACAAACTTTTCGTCTTTTTATTATTTTTTAAATGGCTATATCAAGCTACTAAAACAGATAATTTTCTTTTCCTTTTAGTAACAGTTACTCGAGATACAAATAAGTACTATTAAACAACACGTTTTTTATTACTAAACAAGAAATCTTGAGTCAAAACTTACTAATACTTTCCTAGGTCATAAAGACATACACCGATATACCTGGGAAAAACATACACAAGATAAAAATCAGATATTGGCTACAGATTATTTAAATAGAGATTTATGTGAGATACCAACTGCAATACTAATCACCATCTGTTGATAGTAAGAATTTAGTGAAATCCTTTTAAGAAAAACAATAATATATAACAGCAACATCAGCAATTACAACATACAAAATAGGTTGCAAATATACCTTACAAACTTTTACAACTCAGTATACATAGCTCTCAGGACTTTGTGATAGCAAAGATATTATGAGAAGTATCGGACAGCTCTTATATTAATGGTTAATCACAGCATTTTCTTTGAATGTGGAGCTAACTGCAATAAAAGCGGCAACTGACCTAGCTGGTTTACTGAATACTTTGAAAAATTTCTAAAAGAAACACCAATTATTTCAAACCTTTTTATCCAAACAGGCAAAGGAAATGAAACCATAATATATACAAATATTAAACTAGAAAAACGCATATTAGAAGCCAAATTACTGCCTATGTTCCAGTGTCTAGATCTACAGGAATGTGGAAGATAATTAGAAATATGAAAAATAATACTTACGATAATGGATATTCTTCATTAAACAAATATAAAGAGCATTATCAAGCACCTTTAGTTGAAAACAGCTTCCTTGCAATATGAAAAATGACTGTGCATCTGCACCCATCAATATTTCGCTCCAACTAATTAAATACGGCATCAGCTGACTAAGGGAATTACGAATCTTTTTAAATAACCTGAACTAATTATTCCAATTAAAGAAATATAAAGTATTATATATAACCTTCTTACACAAAAATGTAACCGAATATATCCTATTAATTGCCGTGGATTGAATGTGAATTACTTCTTTGGAAAGACATTGCAAAAACGATTCGAACTGAACATCGGTGACGTGATCTGAGAGGAACAAAGCTGTTTTATACCAGAATGCTCTTGGATTCAGAATATATTCTCATTATAACAACTTTACGAAAAGATAATGGCAGTTGATTTTATTCCTCGATCTAATGAAAGCTTATGACACCGTGTCATGAATTAAACTTTGGGAGGTAATGATAAAAGCTGGATGTGTTATGCACTTGATCTTGCATACTTTAAGAGCTTTATGATTAAAATATTGCTATTATTAAAGAACATGTCATACCAAGAAGTTAAAGGATGCAGTTTGTTTGCAATGATACTTAATATACATGTAGGGTCGGTTTAAAAATGTGGAGTGTAGCTACACAGACATACAGTCCCTGGCCAAATTATTAGACGCACTGTATTTTTTTTAGTAATTTTATGTTTCTTAAGAGTTTTTATGCAATAATGGTATATTTAAACTACAATATTATTGATTTTTATTTAAAAGAATTGTTGTAGACTACATATTTGCATTTATTTTTAACATATGGCAACACTGTGTTGACAAAGTGATACATGAACGTAAATAAGTACAAACCTGTATCAGTCGCGATCGGAATCGAGTCAGGTACGGACGTGTTTCTGTGGCTTTATGGACTGTGATTGTTTGTTTAACAGTTTTATACTACTCAGTTATTAGTTTATTTTGTATGCAGTGTTTTAAAAAAGTAATTGGACTATTTTCATTATGGGTAGAAAAGGCGATCTTTCACCACGTAAAAAAGCTGAAGTGAAGGCCCTTGTGATTGCGAAAACATTTACAAACCGAGAAATATCACGAAGATTGGAGGTTTCTGAAGCTAGTGTACGACGCATAAAAAAGAAAATTGAGTCAGGGAAGGAATTAAGCCCGAAAAGAAAGAAAAGATGCGGTAGAAAACCAATTTTCACTCCACGGTCAGAGAGATGTTTGAAGAAAATTTGTGTAGAAAACAGATTTGCTACCACAAAGGTAATAAAATCACAACTCCAGGATGCTAGCGTAAATGCTTCTGAGCGCACTGTTCGAAGAAAATTGAAAGAATTAGATTTTAAGGCCTGTCGCCCCGCCAGGAGGCTCAAGTTAACAGCTGCAATGAAAGCAAAGCGCCTGAAGTGGGCCAAACAATGGCAAGACAAAGATGTGGACTTCTGGAGATCGGTAAGATACAGCAATTAAATCAATAATTGATACATTATTATCATTTTCAGTTAAATAAAGCAAATAAACATGGAAGTTTATATATTTTTCCTATTTTTGACAGGTCTGCTTCAGTGACGAAAGCACATTCGAAATTTTTCAGAATAAAGCTCAGTATGTGCGTTGTCGTCATGGAGAAAAGTTTCATCCTGATTGTGTCGTCCCGACGGTTAAACATCCCATCAAAGTGATGATTTGGTCAGTCATCAGCGGCAAGTGCACTGGACGTCTGTACGTCGTCAAAGGAATAATGAGGCAAGATCAGTACAAAGAAGTATTACAAAATCGGTTGATTCCGCAGCTCAGAGAATGGTTTCCAAATGGGGAACCATTCACTTTCATGCAAGATGGAGCTCCCTGCCACACTGCTCGGTCTGTTAAAGCTTTTTTGGCAGAAAAAAATATCCCTCTGTTGGATTCGCCCTGATATGAACCCCATTGAAAATGTGTGGGAGCTGATGAAAAGAGAAGTGGCTAAAGATGTGATTACCAACAAAACCCAGCTCCTAGAAAAGATTATTCATGTGTGAAATCATCATCCTCAAATGCAGGAGACAGTACAATCTTGCATTGATAGCATGCCGCGCAGAATTAAAGCTTTGATAGTGGCTAAAGGTGGCTCAACTAAATATTGACTTTTACTAACATTAATTTCACTTTTCTTTAAAACTTAATAAACTTATGCTTTTCTAAATTAATGCTGTTTTATTTATGTAAAATAAATAGGTAATTGATTGGATAATATAAAAATAAAAAACAAATCAATTTAAAATAATAAAACGGTACAATATCACTCGGTAATTAATATTTTATATGAAATCTTGCAGTGCGTCTAATAATTTGGCCAGGGACTGTATGTATTCCAATCAAAAGTCGATATTTATTTAAAGTTAGCTTTAAAACTGATCTATCTGTTAAAAGGTGCTGTTGACGGAGATGTATGGAAGTGAAGTACGGGCAATAAAAAAGAATGAAGGGTATAAGTCTTAATGGTCTAAATGGATTATCAACGAGGAATTGTTGGTGCGTTAAAAAGAGAAAAAGTACGGAAGTGGAATTAAAAATAGAATAAAGACGGCAGAAATAGTCAGAAATACTATATAATTAAAAAGACTAAACTGGTTTGGTCATCTGTTAAGAATACCTGACTTAAAAAGATATCCAGGAAAATATTTCAATGGACGCCACCAGGCAGATGAAAAAGAGGCCGTCCGTGTAAATACTGCAATGAGTATTCCAGAAGCACTGATAAGAAGAGAACTGGAAATTTTTTATGGTAAGAGGCTTCGAGCAGGAAGCTGGATTCACAACACTTTTGATTGTATAATTGTTGTTATTGTATATTTGATTGCTGCATAATTTACCCAAACAGAGACATCACTATATATATATATATATATATATTTATATATATATATATAAGTGCATATATATATATATATATATATATATATATATATATTGCCACTCCGACTTTTGCTGCCATGGTTCCATATATATATATATATATTTCCATATATTCGTTAGACGAGAGAAAATTCCTGCTTGTCTCATAATATATATCTCGAACATATATATATATCGACTAACACTTCTGCTGGGTGGTAATATTTTCAAACTGATATATATACCCCGTGCAATGCGAGGCACAGACAAGACAAGTCTACCAGTTGTGTGGCGATAAACAGAAAGGCGTATATTTTTCAAGAATGGTATATATATCAGTCAAATATACTGTGACAGAAATGGGCTTGAACCTATATATATCTTAGACAATGCCCCAGGACATCCAACCTCACTTGATACGCCCAGAGACTTAAAAGTGTACGTAAAGTTTTCATGAAACTGACGGGGAAGGAAGACAGTCTATGCGAGAGTGGTGGAAGTCATACAACATTATGAAGTCTATTCACAACATAGAAGAGGCTTGGAAGGAAGTTAAAATGAGTTGTATGAATGGGGTGTGGCGTAATCTTTGGCCAGATGTAGTGGAAGCACCTAGAAGAATTGTCCATGCAGAGACAAGTGCTTGAAGACATTGCTGCAATGATTGAGGGGTCTGAACTTGAAGATGTCACGGTAGAAGATCTCGTAGAACTTGTAGCAACGCACGACGATCCTATTAGCAATGAAGATCTGATCGAGTTATAATCCTATCTACGATGAGGAAGAACAAGTAGAAGAGAAAGTTTTATCTTCAGGGGAAATACAAAATGCACTTTCAAAAATTTATTCAGGTTTGGACATATTGCAGAGTATAGACAATAATGATGACCGTGTCTTGACCGTGTGTCAAACAATTAAAAACAGTGTTGGGTGTTATGAACGTATTTTACAAGAACGTAAACAAAACGTTACCCAAAAGACAATAGATGTATTTTTCCGTAAAAAATAAGAGTATGTATTGCATAAAGTGTTCTTAGAATTAAAGTGATTGATTAAAATGATTTGTATTTTTTTGTATTAAATTTTGACTATGTTTAATCATAAACCTCGATATACGCGAATTTCAGTTAACGCGATCCCTCGCGTAAAGCGGGGTATTATGTATATATATACACATATATATGTATATATATTCCGGAGGTAAAATAACCCCCTTTCGGATCTCCGGGTAGGGACTGGTTCAGGGGCGTCGACATGCAGAGATCAGAATTTCAAAATGGATTTTTGCAACATACGAGGTTTAAACACGAACATAAATTCAGTGCACCGCAATCAAACAAATCTCATGTACTCGCTCTCTGTGAAACTAGGTATAGGTCTCTGTGAATCCAAGGTCAGTTCATCGACCAGCACAGTAAACTGTCTTTATCCTGGGTACGACTTCTATTCCCGATTTAGGCGTAACTTTGGAATCTGTCTTTATGTCAGAAGCGACCTCTCTTGCCAACGAGGAGAGGCTTTGGAGCCCCCAAACTTTGATGTTATGTGGTTAAAAATAACGACTCAACCAACCACAAGGTTCATCTGTATCCTATACCGAGCACCAAGTGACATTAACTTTAGAACACTTTTCGCTTCTCTTCCAGACACCATCGATCATTTACAAATTAACTATCTAAGTGCCGAAATTGCGATCCTGGGCGACTTTAATGTCCACAACATCAACTGGCTTAAATACTCAAATTAACTCTCAACACAGCTTATTGACAAACCAACACGGATCCCTGATCGAGACGGAGAGTTCGCCAGTCTTCTTGATCTGTTTTTAACCACCAATCCGGAGATTTACAACGTCAGCGTAAATCCGCCGTTAGGTTCTTCCGACCATAAACTACTTTCGACATCGAGTATTCTACCAATCAGTGACAGAGAGGCGCCTAAACCGCGCAAGATTTGCCACTACAAGTCTGCTAAATGGGAAGATCTCATGGAATATTTTCGAACTTTCCCTTGATTAGACGTTTGTTTTCGATCCGACGACCCATCTGACTGCGCCAGGGTGGTTTCCGATGTCATTTTGGCCGGTATGGAGGCTTCATCCCTTTTTCGAAGAAATGCCCTCCCAACGGCAAGCCTTGATTTGACCGAAAATGCAAAGAAGCTGTTGCTTCTAAACACCTTGCATACCGACAATGTCATGAAATTCCTAACACCATAAATCGTAACACATTTGTTCGTGCCAAGAACAGATGCAAAGAGGTTATCGATGAAACCAAGGAGGTACACAATCAACGGATTAGAAACAAAGTTCTCGCTTGTCCCGAAAATTCCAGGTCCTTTTGGTCGGTCGCTAAGGCAGTTAGTCAAAATTTCTCCAAATCCACCATACCACCACTCACACGGCCAGATAATTCTATTGCAACGACACCTGTTGAGAAAGCGAACTTGTTGGCTGAACTCTTTGCTTCACATTCTACTGTCGATTTCCAAGGAAAAACACCACCTACTATTCCCATAGTGCAGTCAAGGATGCCCGATGTTGTCTTCAGACAGCGTATCATAAAGCGTTTACTGATGAAGCTAGACACCAAAAAGGCTTCTGGCCCTGACGGAATACCTGCCATAGTTCTTAAAAACTGTGCGAGGGAACTAACATCAGTTTTCTGTAGACTTTTCAACCTATCCTACAGAAAGGGAATAGTTGCTTCCTGCTGGAAATGTGCTACAGTTCAGCCGATACCTAAAAAGGCAAGAAGACCTTGCCAAATAACTACCGACCAATCGCACTGCTTTCAATAATATCGAAAGTCATGGAAAAGGCTGTCAATCAGCATCTTCTAAAATATCTTGAAGGATTCAATATTATTAGCGATCACCAATATGGCTTTCGTAAAAATAGATCAACAGAAGATCTTCTGACTTATGTAACACATGTCTGGAACAACGCAATTGAACACTTTGGAGAATCTCGAGCGGTTGCTCTTGACATATCCAAGGCATTCGACCGTGTTTGGCACTATGGGCTGTTGGCTAAGCTACGTTCTTATGGTATGTCCGAAAGGTTCTGTTTGTGGCTCTTATGTTTCCTCAAAGAGTGTTCTTTACGAGTAGAAGTCGACGGATTTCTTTCTAACACCTTCGCTATCAACGCCGGTGTACCCCAAGGCTCCATACTGTCTCCTACTATCGTTCTCATTTACATTAACGATCTGCTGGAAAAGACCGAGAATTCAATCTACAGCTTTGCAGATGACAGTACACTTATCTCTTCATTCACTTTGAACGCTCGGACATCGGCTACTCAGACGAATATCCGCAGACAGCAGGAAGTCATTCAACTTAACAAAGACCTGGAAGAAATTCTATCTTGGGGTGTACACGTCGCGCTAATTCTTCACATCCGTATGAGGTTCAGCTTGTTACTCCTCGTACAACGCTCTTCAAGCAGTCTTTTATATGGAGAACATCATCCCTTTGGAATAATTTGCCCAGGACTGTGTTTCCCACCGAGTACAATCTACAGCGATTCAAGAACAACGTGAATCGCTTTCTCCGCACACGTGTCGCTCCTGTAGCGCTTTAGGGACTTCCCTGAAGCACGTGTGCTAGACCCATAAAAAAAAATATGTATATATATATATATATATATATATATATATATATATATATATATATATATATATATCCACTGCTGGACGAAAACCTCTCTCAAGTCTTGTCTCCTTTTTCTGTTCTGAGCTGTTTGTATCCAGTTTCCAGCCACTCTTTTCAAATCATCTGTTCACCGACTTGATGGTTTACTCCGATACGCTTCGGATCTTGTTCGCCACTCTATAATTCTCTTTGTCCATCGTCCGTCCTTAAACCTACGAACATGCCCAGCCCAGATCCATTTCAGGTGTAGAATGAATTTAACTGCGTCTTGTACCCGTGTTCTCCTCCTGATAATGTGATTTGGGATATGAGCTCTAAGAGTAACGCCTAACATTAACTTCTCCACCTTTCGTTGCATAACACATATTTTATTGATGTTTTTCTTCGTCATTGTGAGAGTATCTGCTCCGTATGAAAAAAAGAGAAATATGCATCTGTCAAATACTTTTCTTTTTAAACACATAGGAAGGTTAGATTTGAATACATAGGCCAGTTTGCCATATGCAGCCCAGGAGAGAACTACCATATTCTCCGCTGAATTTCATGTGTTTGGTTATCTCCTCCTATGCTGATTTCATGTCCCAGGTATTTATGTTGGTGCACTTGCTCGATTTCTACGTTATACAGTTTCATAGTGTTGCTTAGTACAAGATTTGTCATAAACTGGGTCTTGTATAGACTGATTTTTAGACTAACCTTTCCTGAAGCTTTCCGAGGCATGTGTAGTATAGTTTGTTCTGTGTTACTTGATTTAAAGCGTGTAATAAAAAAGTTAGCTAAATGCAATAATATAGGTATCAGCAAGTTCAATTTTTCAACTCACGGTCTGTTAGACAGTGGCTGCGATAATTTTGGATTTAAAGGTTAAGTCGTCTTAAATTATTCCTGGGTATTATTATTGAGGGGAGCTATTTATGAATTTTTCTATAAATGCTCTTACTGCAGAGATATACCACTTTTAATATATTAAGCGATATTCAATAAAGTATATATACATATACAGTAAATATATATATATATATATATTATAAAATATATATATATATATATATATATATATATATATATATATATATATATATATATATATATATATATATGTATGTATGTATGTATGTATGTATATACAGTGTGTCTCAAAAGGTATGATCAAAAATGAAGGATCTGATAGACTGAACCAAAATAAGGTCAGAAGTTCCTATAAAAATATATCATATCTCCCCCCGTTAGGGAGCTACAGCCACATACAAAATGGGTTGGAAGACGTATTAAAAGTGAATATTTTTTTGCAGAAACCGTTTCAAAGATAGAAACATGAAATTCTTTGGTTCTAAAAAAGTAAAGTTTAATACAATTAGACCCACTAATTCCGAGTTAAAATCGATAAAGAGTTTCCATGTCAGAAAAAGAGCCTATTCCCTGGCTTCTGCCAAGTGCAATGATAATTAATCAAATGTTGACACACACAAGTCAAATCTGGAAGTTCAAAAAATTGCGATCGATTTCATTATGCCAAATTTTACTTTTGTCGAGTATGCGGATATGCATTTAATGTATGGCTTAGATTCTGATAAGGCTAGTGAAGCAGCTCGCCTTTACGCAGAACGATTCCCTGATCTATACTTGCCTGATCGCAGAACTATTGAACGAGTTGATCGCAATCTTTGGGAATCAGGTTTATTGTGTCTTGCTTTTTCAAATTGTGTGCTTATTATTGGATATCTTTTAGGTAGTCTTATACCAAAACCTGGAGGAGTAGGTCGTCCAAGAACTGCTCTTACCATTAAAATGGAAACGATCCAACTAATAGTGTAAGAAAATTGGCAGCACCACTTCATACTTGCCAATCGTTGGTGCATAGGGTACTTCAAGAGCAATTACTCCATCCCTACCATTTCCAAAAAGTTTAAACTCTCATAATCTTCACTTATGGGATGAGGATAACCCACATGCGATAATTCAGACTAAAAACCAACATAAATTTTTGATAAATGTCTGGATGAGAATTAGCGGGAATTATTTGATTGGACCATATGTCATTGATGGGCGGCTAAATGGTGAGAAATATTTGCAATTTCTTCGAGATGATTTAAATAATTTATTAGAAGAAGTTCCGTTACAGATTCGCAACAATATATGGTTAATGCAGGACGGTGCACCACCACATTTCAGCAACATTGCTAGGGGATATTTAGATAATCAGTTTCCCAATCGTTGGATAGGTCGGGGTGGGCCATTCCGGTAGCCACCCCGATCACCAGATCTAAATCCCTTAGACTTCTTTCTCTGGGGGGCCACCTTAAATATCTGGTTTATTCGACTCCTGTACAAACTAGAGAAGAGCTGTTAGAAAGAATTTTCTTTCACTGTGCTGAAATAAGGAATAATCTCGGCATGTTATTTTGAGTTCAAAGGGCTTTCCTCACTAATTTAAGGAAATGCATAACTGTACAAGGTGCCCACATCGAATATATTTCCTAGTTGAAATTACGCATGGATTTTATTTTTCCTTTAAATTAATATTTCCGATTTTTTTAGCGGTGTTTTGTGATTGTTTCCTTGATTTGATAAATAAAAATAAGTTTTTTGATTCACTTGATGACTATGTTTTCTTTAATTATTATTTAGTTGTATGGTCATTTAAAAATATCTGAATATTTTGAAATATTGCTAATAACCGTAATAATGTTAGGTAATAGGCTCTTTTACTGACATGGAAATTCTTTATCGATTTTAACTCGGAATTGGTGCCTCCAATCGTGCTAAATAGTACTTTTTTTTGTCAAAGATCTCAAGCTTCCCTAATCCTACGCGAAAATGCAATGAAAGTTACTACAAAAAAAAGTTAAGTCCATTTTTACCACGCCCTCCCCTAGTTTTGACGCACCGGTTGAATTATCGACGATTATAGGGTAAAATTCCGATTCAGCATATAAACTTTACTCTAGAACCTGAATTTCATGTTTCTATCTTTAACGGTTTCTGAAATATTCAATGAAAACCCATTTGGATGGCTGTAGCTCCCTAACGGGGGAGATAGGAGCCATTTTTATAGGAACTTCTGACCTTATTTTGAACCAATCTACTAGATCCTTCATTTTTGACCATACCTTTTGGGACACCCTATATATCATATGAAAGTTTTAGCATGAACAGTGGTTTTGAAGTGATGAAAATGTAAAATAAATGCTAATGCGATGAATAGTTTTTCTAATGATTTAAATTAAAATATATTTTAAACTTTCATGAAAGCCATAAGTCCCCAAACTTACTAGAATTTAATCAGTTTATCTTCTTTCAATATCATGTTTTAGGTCTTAGCATTAAACTTTGATAATCTCAAATTTCTTAGACTTTACCAACATATGCATAAGTTTGCCATTACTTTTTCTTATTTACTTTAAGCAAAAGCACTTAAACATGTAAACTGAACGGGGATGGAATTGAAAATCTCAGGCCTTCATTTTGAGCGTCAAAGGAAAACGCGCCAATATCTTACAGTAATCAATAACGTTTCCCTTTGACTAACATTTTCTCAAATAACTTTGCTTATATTTAGTGTTTGTTTACGTTCTATTAGACACTCTTGGTAATAACGCTTTTAGCCTCTTCAGAAATACTGAAAAATCGTTAACTTTTTTCTCCTCTTATTAGTAAAAGGAATAAAAGGGGTTGTGTTGTTTTAAAAAATAACTTTCTTTTTAAATATCAAATGAATTGGTCTTTAAATCATGTAGATCGAAAGGTTTGATGAATAATAGATTTTTACTATAGTTACCAGTTAATGGTATAGCCTTTGATGCATCTTGTTATGGAATTTGAAAAATTGCTGTCTAAATTTATAGTATCTATGAATGTAACCTTTTCCCGTTTTATTTCCCTTGTTGAGAGAAGTGTTTTTTCACTATAGATAACGGAAATTCTGTTCTCACCCAAATAAATATTAAATTGAATTTATAAATACATGCATATATATATATATATATATATATATATATATATATATATATATATATATATATATATATATATATATATATATATATATATATATATATATATATATATATATATATATATATATATATATATATATATATATATATATATATATATATATATATATATATATATATATATATATATATATATATATATATATATATATATATATATATATATATATATATATATATATATATATGTATATATATATATATATATATATATATATATATATATATATATATATATATATATATATATATATATATATATATATATATATATATTTATATATATATATATATATATATATATATATATATATATATATATATATATATATATATATACAGGAGAAGTAGTCGTGACCGACTCGTGAAAAAGAGTATTCACAATATTGTGAGGGTAGCGATCAGTTTTATAAGCAAATTTTTGGCTCTCCCATGGGGGCTAGCTTGTCACCTATCCTGGCTAATTATGTGATGGATGACCTGGTGGCACAAACCCTTCCACTACTCTCCTTTTGACCACCTTTTGTTAAGAGATATGTAGACGACCTCATACTGGCCATACCAGATGATAAAGTTGAAGAAACACTTTTTGTATTCAACTTGGCTGACCAACACACATACAATTTACCATAGAGAAAGAATCTAAAAACTGCATTTCCTTCCTAGATATGACGTTAATAAGACAGCCAAACAACCAAATTATCACAAAATGGTATAGGAAACCAGTAAGTAGTGGTCGATACCTGCATTTTCTCTCAGATCATCCCACCAAAATGAAATTGGGACTGGTGGGGGCCTTGGCCACCAGAGTATCCAGACTCACACACTTTTCCCTCAGACGGGAGTCCCTAAATGAGCTTAAGTCACTTCTGCTTGAGAATTCTTACCCCAACTCTATAGTTCAACGTTTGCTTTTTCACAATAACGACCTGAATAGATCTCTTCTTAACATTCAGAATCAATTTCTCACCCCTAATGTTCTTCCACATGTCACCCCCAGACCCTAACACAACAATATACAGAAGCTTACCTTATATTAAGGGCTTAACCCCTAAACTAATAAAAGTATTTAAGAACGAAAATATTAAATTTGCCACGAGGATTGATAATACCCTCAAATGCCTATTCACCAATTTGAAACAGCCCAGTACCCAAACTAAAAAAGACAGGAATTGTATACAAGATCCCTTGTCTGGATTGCCAACTTTCATACATTGGCCAGACTTCTAGATCACTCCAAGGGAGAATAACATCCCATAAGAGCGACTGTAGAAGGAGCACTCAATCTTGTGCCCTGGCACATCACTTTACACAGCACGACCACAGGATTAATTTCGGAGAGGCTGAAATACTTTACTCAGAGACCAACTACTACAGGAGGGGGTTTTTGGAGATGGTGGCCATTCATAACACACCTAATAATATGAACATCAAAACTGATGTGGACGACCTTAGCGTCGTATACTCTTACTTACTACAGCTATCTACTTCTCCAGATTCCCCCCCTGTTGACCACTAGTCCTTCCAAATAAACAATTATTAAACAGGTTCCTTTTGAAAAAAAAAATTTTTTAATAAAATAAAAACCAAATAAAATAAAAGATTTTTATAATTATGATTACTCCCTCGTAAAGTTCATAGTTGAGCCCCTTGTGGTACAATACGCAGACGCGAACTCTCTGCCAAATGTCAAAAAAATGCCGGGATTTTTCTAACCTTTATCACTTTTTCGGTTCCTGAAACCACATGTTTCACTAGTAATGATTAAGCAAATGTAAAAATTTTTTAACAAGTTTTAAATATGTAGTCCGTTAGTTTTTAGTATAAAATTGTTTTTACAAGTTGTTTTTGATTGAACAATGCTTATCCTGGAAGATAACTCATGTTAAGTAAGTTTAATATTATAATTTCTCTGTTCAGTGATACCAATTAGTATTTTACCATCTGCTTCATTAATTAGCACAAATTTACTGTCCATTTTACTTGTAGAGTGTCCTGATGAAGGAAGAAATATATTCCGAAAGCTAGACTATTAACTAAGAGTTTTATTTGGCCAAAATCTTTTGACCGCTACCCTCACAATATTGTGAATTCTCTATATATATATATATATATATATATATATATATATATATATATATATATATATATATATATATATATATATATATATATGTATATGTATATGTATATATATATATATATATATATATATATATATATATATATATATATATATATATATATATATATATATATATATATATATATATATATATATATATATATATATATATATATATATATACATATATATATATATCGCGAAATATTTTTCCTAGCACAAAAATATTGTTTTCCAATTTAACTTGGAATTTCAATATTTTCTATACTACGATAATGTCTCTGTCCAAAGAAGAAAGCATATATAGAATATATAATATTGAATTGAATTCCTTCAATCAAAAAATAGTTTTATTCAAACATCACCGCAAATATTAATGGGATAATCTGTCATGTTCATTGGCTTGTGTATCACTAAAAAAAAGTACAATTGAAATTGAATATTTAAAAATATAGACTATTGGTAAAATCCATAGAGGCATTATAGAGTCTGTCTAAGACAGCCTTTAGAATAAGCAAATGTATTTTATTCAGAATTGTTATTAAAACTTTTAAATATTATATAAGTAGCAAAACACACCGAATATCAGACACAGTCTGAAGAAGCAAGTTACGAATAGAGATGTCAAGAAAACTGGAGAACGAGGACAAAAAAACACAAATAGAAGGCCTATCATAAAAATAAAATATTGGAATTAGAAACAGAAAACTGGAAAAATTGATTACTTTACATTCATATTATATGAATACTATTTCTGGAACTTCAATCAATTTAAAATTAAAGACCGCTGCATTAAGATCTTACCGGATAGAATTAATTTTACGGAACTCAAAGCCACTGATTAATTAATAAATGATAGTGTATCCACTATTGATCAGCTAGCTAAAAAATGTCAAGCTGAAGGAGTAAATGAAAAAGTTCCGATCAGATAACCTGAACTTCCGACACTTTTTATACAAGGTCACAAATTATTTCCTATCAAACCAATAAAGAAACTATCGAAATTTAACCAGGAAGATAGCTGATCACTATATCAGTTGATAAACAGCCTATAAAAAAAGAAAAAACTATCGAGCCCAAGGTGAGTTTAGCGACTACTAAAAAAGCGATTGTTCCTTCAAACATAAAACAGAAGCATCTGTGCCTACGGTAAAAAATAAGTGTTTTTAGTTGTTCATTTTTACTCCTTATTAACTTTTGTTATCTTTATACATTATTTATTACATTCCAGATATTGATGGCAAACTAGATTTTCTAGCTGATATACTATCAAGATTATTTAATTATCAGGCACTTATAATAAATATACTGCTTAAAGGCCTCAGCTATAATATGCTTGATACAATTATTACAACATTTAAGTTGAAGTCTTGAGGTATGCAACTGAATTCTAAGTTTTATAAGTCATAACAACCAGGATCTTAGATTAGGCGATAATACTTCCAGTTTAGAGGAGAGAGCTAGAAGCGTGACTTATAACTCAATACTAATTCTATTGTTTATGATATAACATTTGAGGATATTTAAAATGTAGATGTAAGTGCATCATCATCAATATTTAAATTCTTTGGAATAAGGAGAGCGGTAAATGCCTTGGTGTAATCTAGAAAAGCTAAGATTCAAAATATTTCACTATTGTTGGAATATACAATATCATTAGTCCCTTGAAACAGGACTGCGGTATAACTAGGTCCGAGATGAAAACCAGCTTATAATGTTGGAAAATCATTGATCTAGATTATATTTTTTAAGCTGAGAGTTTATTATGTTTATATATCAATAATTTTTTTAATGGTTTTAACAATGTAAGTGGTATTATATGACTATAATTATTTTTATTAATAAAATAGATATTTAGCTTGTTTCTATATTATCCTTTAATTTTTATATTTAGTTAAAATTTTAAAATTAAAAAAATTGTAATATGCGATTTCTCGTTTTGGTATCACGACAGATTTTTTTTTTATGGGTCTAGCACACGTGCTGCAGGGAAGCCCCTAAAGCGATACAGGAGCGACACGTGTGCGGAAAAAGCGATTCACGTTGCTCTTGAATCGCTGTAAATTGTACTCAGTGGAAAACCCAGTCCTGGGTAAGCCCTTCCAAAGGGATGATGTTCTCCATATAAAAGACTGCTTGAGAAGCGTTGTACTAGGAGTAACAAGCTGAACCTCATACGGATGTGAAGTATCAGCGCGACGTGTACTTTTAACATGCACCGCTCTGGGAGGAATTAAGCGGGCTACATCCTTCGAATACTCTCCGTGAAAATACTTGTAGAATAGACTCAAGTCGCCAACCGTTCTTCGATGTTCCAGCGAATCAAGGCCGCCAGTCAGTTCTGGGTCTCCAATCAGACGAACGGCTGTTCGTGCCCTTCTCTGAACAGAAGCCAACAAATGCAGCGTATGTTTGGGAGCGAAGCCCCAAACATGGGAGCAGTATTTTATAGTTGGTCGAAGTTGAGCTTTGTAAAGAATTAACAGTTGTTGTGGAGTGTAAAGCTTCCTGGTTCGAAATAATATTCCCAACTTTTGAGAAGCTCTCTTTGCTATGCCTGCAACATGTTCATGCCAGGACATATTTGCTCCCAAATTAACGCCCAACAAATTGAATGACGATGCTAGGGGAATGGAGTGCCCCGACATAACTATGTCGGGTTCAGCAACATTAACTTTTTTAGAAAAAACTGCCGCCTCGGTTTTTGTAGCGTTAAATTCCACTTGGTTACTATCACCCCAAGATAGAATTTCTTCCAGGTTTTTGTTAAGTTGAATAACTTCCTGCTGTCTACGGACGTTCGCCTGAGCAGCCGATGTCCGAGCGTTCAAAGTGAATGAAGAGATAAGCGTACTGTCATCTGTAAAGCTGTAGATTGGATTCCCGGTCTTTTCCATAAGATCGTTAATGTAAATAAGAAAGAGAGTAGGAGACAGTATGGAGCCTTGGGGCACACCGGCGTTAACAGTAAAAGTGTTAGAAAGAAATCCGTCGACTGCGACTCGTAAAGAACGCTTTCTGAGGAAACATGAAAGCCACAAACAGAGCTTTCCAGATATACCATAAGAGCGTAGCTTAGCCAACAGTCCATCGTGCCAAACACGGTTGAATGCCTTGGATATGTCAAGAGCAACTGCTCGAGATTCTCCGAAGTGTTCAATTGCGTTGTTCCAAACATGTGTTACATAAGTCAGAAGATCTCCTGTTGATTTATGTTTACGAAAGCCATATTGGTGATCGCTAATAATGTTGAATCCTTCAAGGTATTTTTAGAAGATGCTGATTGACAGCCTTTTCCATGACTTTCGATATTATTGAAAGCAGTGCGACTGGTCGATAGTTGTTTGGCAAGGTCTTCTTGCCTTTTTTAGGTATCGGCTGAACTGTGGCACATTTCCAGCGGGAAGGAAATATTCTCTTTCTGTAGGATAGGTTGAAAAGTCTACGGAAAACTGGTGTTAGTTCCCTTGCACAGTTTTTGAGAACTATGGCAGGTACTCCATCAGCGCCAGAAGCTTTTTTTGGTGTTTAGCTTCATTAAAATACGTTTTATGATACGCTGTCTGAAGACAACATCGGGCATCCTTGACTGCACTATGGGAATAGTAGGTGGTGTTTTTCTTTGGAAATCGGCAGTAGAATGTGAAGCAAACAGTTCGGGCAACAAGTTTGCTTTCTCAACAGGTGTCGTTGCAACAGAACTATCTAGTTGTGTGAGTGGTGGTATGGTGGATTTGGTGAAATTTTGACCGACTGCCTTAGCGACTGACCAAAAGGACCTGGAATTGTTGGGACAAGCGAGAAGTTTGTTTCTAATTCGCTGATTGTGTGCCTCTTTGGTTTCGTCGACAATTTCTTTGCCTCTGTTCCGGGTACGAACAAAAGTGTTACGATTTATGGTATTAGGATTTTCACGCCATTGTCGGTAGGCGAGATGTTTAGAAGCAACAGCTTCTTTGCATTTTCAGTCAAACCAAGGCTTGCCGTTAGGACATTTCTTCGAAAATGGAATGTAAGCTTCCATACCAGCTAAAATAACATCGGAAACCTCCCTGGCGCAGTCAGTGGGTCGTCGGATCGAAAACAAACGTCTAACCAAGGGAAAGTTCGAAAATATTCCGTGAGATCTTCCCATTTAGCAGATTTGTAATGCCAAATCTTGCGCGGTTTAAGCGCCTCTCTGTCACTGACTGCTGGACACTCGATATCGAAAGCAGTTTATGGTCGGAAGAACCCAACGGCGGATTTACGGTGACCTTGTAAATCTCCGGAATGGTGGTTAAAAACAGACAAGGAGACTGGCGAACTGCCCGTCTCGATTAAGGTTCCGTGTTAGTTCGTCAATAAGCTGAGTTAAGCCACAACTGATTGAGAATGATTCAGCTTCACCACCTTGTTCGTCGGTAGTATTTGAATATTCAAGCCAGTTGATGTTGTGGACATTAAAGTCGCCCATGATGGCAATTTCGGCATTTGAATAGTTAATTTTTAAATGATCGATGGGTCTGCAAGAAAAGCGAAGCGAGAAGTTCCTCTTTGTTTTTTTTTTCTTTTACATTTAATATGTTTTGTCTGAAAGATTTATTTTATATTTTAAATTTGGCGCCAACTAGGGAAGTGGAGGCAGCTTTATATGGTGCGTTAAAATTAAATAAGTCTAGTTATATTTACACTAGAAAATATAATTTACAATCGATAAGCAATATTAATGTAAATTAACTGAACGTTTTTGCACAGTAAGATGACATATATGAAAAAGAGGAAAAAAGACAAATATGACAATGACTGTATGTCAAGGAGATGTGAAGTTAATGTTAAGAATTAAAAATATCTAGTTTTTCCATCAGAGGTTCTGAATCTTTATTGATAAAATATTATCTTTGGACTTTCGTGTGTGCATATTGTTTACTTCAAATCCTGTGGTAATGACATGAGGTAATATTTTAGGTTTTTAAGTAGGACCATTCTCTGTTTCTAATTCGCATAGATTATTTTTAAGATGCAGTCATAATTAGCAAGTTAAATGACCTTCTATTTGTATTACAATAATTTAGTTTTTTTGGTCTTCGTCTTCCAGTTTCGTTAATCTTCTTGACTTGCTTTTTCAGATAGGTAGCGTGCGAGCTTCGCTACCTTCTATTGCACTTACTGGTTTTAAAAACAGCTTTGAAGTAGATATAATTAGATTGTACTAGAAATTGTCTTAAGCAAACTTAATGGAGCTTTCTCAGTTCAGATGACAATGATTTGTCAATATCAATATAATCCATTCTTTAGGGTGGTAAAACATTTTTTTTGGAAATCTCACCTTCCCTTTTCGTTGCAGATTTGTGAAGGGAGTACAATTTTTTTGCAAGAGTTATTATTTTTGGAAGAGTTGTCCTTTTGGGTTGTTAAGACCGATTTTTTTTTCTTTGGAAATATCTCCTTCCCTTTTTTGTAGGTAGTTTAGTTTTATTTTAAGGAATTAATGTTTTTGAAAGCTCCTTTTTTGGTTTATAGTGGGATGGTAAAAAGATACAAATAGATTTGTAATAGTCATCAATTCTTGAATGCGAAGTATGAAGTATGAAGTATTATTATAACTGGCCCTTGTTTTTGGAGATATTCTTTTTGTTTCGAGAGTCTAAACTTTCCAAGTATAATATAAAATTTTTATAGGGTACTTATCCGAAGCGTAATACCCCAGGAAGTGGAAGCCCGGAAAATGAATCATCCCGTCACCAGATTTTCTCGCCATGGCCCTGGTCAAACCTCAGAGCACATGTAATTCAGGAATTCGTTGTCTAATACGTTAAAACATCAATATAACATATATAACTAAGTATGTAATATCGTTGGTAACAAGTCATATTTTATGCGAATGTATCACTTTACTATTAGGAAACCTTTAAAATACATGAAGTAGATATTTGGACATTATTGTTCTGAAAATCATGTTTCTATTAGCATCTGACTAATTTCGATATCGGTGATGGATTTAAGCCGCATCTCCAGGTATTAATTACCTGCATTAATTAACCGCAACATATAGGTTAGATAGACATTTAGGAATAAGGATCGCCCTATTTAGCCCAAAATAATGAACACTGCATATGAGTAAATACCTAATATGAAAGTGTGTATGACATCATTTATTTATGATATTTGTTAATATACCGATGAAGCCCAACCGATATACTTAGCTGATAAAAATATGAACAATAACTGAAGCTGATTAGAATATTAACAAGTGTAAGAAAAGAAATACTTATGTTACTTTGATATAAGTAGTTCGGGTAAAGAAGAAAGTGTGTTTATTAGAGGAAAGCGGGCATTTAGGTTGCGCAATATTGAAACAGTAGTTCAGTATGTGAAAGCAATGTGAGTATAAGTAATTTTCAATTTTAAAACTGTTACTTGAATTTTTTACGAAAAGAGGGTTAGGGTATGCTAAATATATGCTAAATATATAGCCAACTGGCTCATGGTAGTTAATTTGAAAGTTATGCACTTACTAATTTGCAAATACTTATCTATCCACAAATTTTTTGTTGACAAATTACCAATAAACAGAACCATTTTCTGTATATACTTTAAAACTTCTTAAGCTGTTTTATTTTAACTTTTATTCTACATTCAAATATTTTTCACAGCATTTTAAATAAAAAAATTTTATTTCCTTTTTTTTTCATCTACCAGTGACACAAATAAAAACTAGATATGGGAAAAAAATATAATAATATAGGAGTAGAGAAATCCGTTATATGAATGATGGAAACATTAAATGAAATATGTTAAAGGAAATATTGCTCTCTTGCTAAGCTAGACGTACCCGTATACGTACTCCATATTATAATAACGATGAAAAACATATTTTAGGTTTCTACTACAATATTAAATGATATGTTGCTCTCTGTGACATTCGTGTATTACATAAAATGTTCGGCTTGAGTTGGCAAGGCTACTGCCGTTAGACATAAGGGCTTAACTTTAGTATTCGAACATTTTTCGCCGTAATTCAGTAAAGTTACGATCTTAATAAAAAGCGTGTGCTATATGAAGTAACATTGAATTTTTATATTGTCGAAATCAGTAAACTTATCTTTCATTTTCTAGTAAGCTAAACCTTTACTTGGATCAAAACAGATCGGCGGTAAGATAGAGTCGTTGTTGTTCTCGAGTGAGATTCATACGTGAAGTGGGATTAGTTAAATCAAGAACCACTACAAACAAAAATATACGTCGGTGCAATATTAAAAGACGTTCATAGACAGTGCAATCCTCCATCAAGGTTTATGACAAGCCGAGAGTGTAGAACAAAAACTTCTCGTTCTCTGCTGAGAAAATCAGCGGTCATGAGAACGTTCGAAATTCACGTTATATTGTAGGTCCGTCTGGCTAATGTTATCCAAACGTTAACAACCACTATTACAGACAGGTCACAGGCAAACATTTTTGTCTTGACTATTACAAGAAAAAGCATTCCCTGTAATTAAATCAATGTTTTTTTTTTGGAATTACTTCATGAAATTTAATTCTCATTTTGGTAGTATTCTAATACAATAGTGTAACCAGAAATTTTGACCTTAATTTATGGGTATACTTATGGGTATATACATGATTATTTATGAAGAATTGAAATCTTTAAAAACACTCCTACACTTCTTGCCTGCAATGCTGGAAATGAATATTGTAATGATGAGAAATATAAATGTAGACTAGTTATTGTTTGGCTTAGTTCATCTATACAGCCAGTCAGTAATTGGATGATGTTTTACTATACTTTTTAGTTTAGGTTGCCTTACACTAAATTTGATCTAAAGTCATATACATCTTCGTGTATTCAGTTTCTGCAGTTTTCCTATATATATATATATATATATATATATATATATATATATATATATATATATATATATATATATATATATCCGCGTTAGTATCCAAGCCAGACTACTGAAAGACAAGCTCGGTTTTTCTTAATCAATGGAGTGTCCCGCAAAGTCTTATTTAGCGAGTGGTATATTCATTATAAGTTTGTTTTTATACAATTTATTTTGGGTGGATTAAATTCAGTTTTTCACAATTTTCGGGTAGTTTTGTGAAAAGAATTATTTAAAAGCTGATAAAGATGCTATATATTTGTATGTATATATATATATATATATATATATATATATATATATATATATATATATATATATATATATACATCTATAATATATATAAAATGTAATGTCTCTCTCTGTCTGTCTGTCTGTCCGTCCGTTAGTGTGCTTATCACTGGAGAACCATTTATCCGATTTACGTACTTCTTTTTTAAAACATACATATGTTCTCTGGCCAGGTTATAGGCTATATTTTATTACGTTAGGTAGCATAAGAAATGAACAGTGACGATAATAGTGAATCAAGTCGGAAAAAGTTTGCCGTTAGCGCGTTCCCTTGCAATACACAGCCTAAACCATAAAATATGGAACAATATTATGTAGCAGAGAATATCTATCATCTATAATCTATAATATATATAAAATGCAACGTCTCTCTGTCTGTCTGTCTGTTAGTGCGTTATCACTCGAGAACTACTTATCCGATTTACGTGATTTTTTTTCGTTCATACATATGTTCTCTGGCCAGATTATCTAAAATATATATAAATTCCAACGTCTCTCTGTCTGTCTGTCTGTCTATCTGTCTGTCTGTCCGTTAGTGCGCTTATCACTGGAGAACCACTTATCCGATTTACTTGCTTTTTTTTAAAAAAAATACATATGTTCTCTGGCCAGGTCATAGGCTATATGATATTTTATTACGTTAGGTAGAATAAGGAATAAGCAGTGACGATAATAGTGAATCAAGTCGGAAAAAGTTTGCCGCTAGCGCGTTCTTTTGCAATACACTGCCTAAACCACTAAATATGAAACAATATCATGTAGCAAAGGATATCTATAATATATATAAAATGAAACGTCTCTCTATCTGTGTGTCCGTTTGTGCGCTTATCACTGGAGAACCACTTATCCGATTTACGTGCTTTTTTTTTTAAACATGCTAAACCATTAAATATGGAACAATATCATGTTACAATAAATATATATATATATATATATATATATATATATATATATATATATATATATATATATATATATATATATATATATATATATATATATATATATATATATATATATATATATATATATATATATAATGCTACGTCTCTCTGTCTATCTTTCTGTCGGTCCGTTAATGCGCTTATCACTGGAGAACCACTTAGCCGATTTAGGTGCTTTTTTTTTTTAACATACATATGTTCTCTGGCCAGGTTATAGGATATATTTTATTATTAGGTAACATAGGCAATAAGCAGTGACGATAATAGTGAATCAAGTCGGAAAAAAGTTTGCTGCTAGCGCACTCTCTTGCAATACGCTGCATAAAAATATGATGGAACAATATCATGTAACCAAGAATACAATATATACATAATATATACATATATATATATATATATATATATATATATATATATATATATATAATGCAACGTCTCTCTGTCTGTCCGTCTGTCTGTTAGTGCGCTTATCACTCGAAAACCACTTATCCAATTTACGAATTTTTTAAATCCATACGTACATATGTTCATTGGTCAGGTTATGGTATATAATATATATTAATAATGATCTATATAATATACAAAACGCAACGTCTGTCTATCTGTCCATTAGTGTGCTTATCATTCGAGAACCACTTATTCGAATTACGTGTTTTTTTTAATCCTTAACATTTATCGAAAAAAATCTATAATGTATATAAAACGCAACGTCGCTCCGTCTGTCTGTCCGTTAGTGTGCTTAGCACTCAAGAACCACTTATCCGATTTACGTGTTTTTATAAATTTATACGTAAGTAAGTCGATATAAGCCTAGATAATGGGAGATAAGGTGAAGTAATGGGAAATAAGGAGAAATAATGTGAAATATGTTGAGATAATGGGAGATAAAGAGCAATAATGGGAGATAATGGTAAATAATGGGAGATATTTTATTACGTTAGGTAACACAAGGAATAAGCAGTGACGATAGTAGTGAATCAAGTCCACGCGAGCGGAGCCGCGGGCACGGCTAGTATATATATATATATATATATATATATATATATATATATATATATATATATATATATATATACATATATATATATATATATATATATATATATATGTATGTGTATATATATATATATATATATATATATATATATATATATATATATATATAACTTGCAAGAGACTATACTATATGTATGTGCAATTTTATTAACATTTATTTTCATTATTACCCCAGGATCATTTTCTAATATCGATTTTTTAAAAGTCTTTATTTTTATAGAATTCAAAAAGTTTTTGTTTGTTAGAAATATAATTAGAATTTTCGTCCTTACATTTACAGAATATTTTTAATAAAGGTGAAATTAAATATCTCAAAGTGTATACGGATATTTTCTTTCTGCCTGGTGTTATAAAAATAATTCATATTTTGCATATTTATTGTTATATTAATGGAGAAAAGTAGATGCTAGTATGTATAATGTATGTTTTCTCTAAATATGTTATGAAATTGAGAAAATTTTTTTGGAGAATATAAGTATTTTCCAGAGATAATTTTTAAAATATATTATTTCACCACTACGATTAAAATTAATATCATATCCCAACTTAGCATATCATAAAAACAATGAATTTACAATATTTATTAAAATTACAGTTTCACGTACAGCGTGTCATATTTTTTTATGTAACAATGCCATTTCAATTTTTAATCAATATAAATGCCAAAATATTTTGTTACTTCTTGATAAGTTTTTTTTGGTTATTAAGCTTGTTAGTTACCAAATTTTGGAGTTAGCAAAATCAGTTTTTAAGAGAAAAAATTGAAATTTAAAATAGCCGTGGTATTTGAACAAACCCAAATCACTTGCAGACAATTACTTGATCTAACAGTACCGTCCGCTATTGTGCCAATTCAGATTTGTCTTACATTTTTCTGCTGAAATTGTACTACCGGATCGTTAAAGTTAGAGAAAGATAGATTTCTTCACTTGTGCCAGAAGATGGGAAAAGGTCAGGTGAATTGTCAAGGTTCGTTTTTCCATCGTCATGAGTAAATAATAATTTTTCTTTATTTTAAAGTTTAAAAAAAACAGTCTAAAAAGGTTTTTTGTCTAATTAAGTAATATTCATTACCTTAATTTTCTTTATTTTATTTTGACCTTGATTATAATTTTTCATAAACGAGTTTATTTCAAAGTTCAAAAAATTTGACTCATCAAAGATATTCTCAAAAATTATATGGGTATATGTTAATGTAATAAAACATGTTTTAGACAAATCTAAACTTAAAAAGTTACATCTTTAACTATTCTTATATTTTACATTTCAACTTCTGATGTCGTTAAATAATTATCCCAAAAATTTCAGTTTACGATTCAATTTTCTTGTCGGTAAAATATTTTTATAAATTTATAAGTTTTTTATCACTAACTAATATATTTTTATAAAGTTTACCTTTTTTAAATAATATTCTGTTAAACCTCCCTACATATTAATGTTATATTTTAATTTATGTCTTTGTTATATTTTTTTTATCTACACCTTAAGTAGTTTTACAATGGTTGAGCTTAGTTACTGAAAAGCTCAATTGCTATTATTTTTATAAAGTATATAAATTTCTTCCAGTTATCTAATTTTATTTTCTCGCTTAGTAGGACCAAAAACGGGAAAATTATTTATTATTTAAAATATTTCAGGGCAATATTGTTCCATTAAAGTTGGTACATTAATAAAAACCTAATAACATAATAACATATACCGAATGCCCACCAAATGCTGAAAAATATAATCTAAGAAAATTAAAAATATTTTTAAAGTGGCAAAATTCAAAGTCACAAATATCAAAGAAAAATATAATAACATTTTTCATAAGAGTCATAGCTGCTGACATATTTGGACTTAAAAAACTAAATTTGCATTTTTTCCCACCTCAAATATTGTATTCAAAAGCTATACTTCTGATGAAATAATATTTTGAGAATCCCTTTCTGGCTCTTCAGACCACCATTAATTTTGCTGTCCCAAAAATGCCATATCGTTTTTATTTTTACCTCATTTCAAGTATTTTTTCAATAAGTCACAACTTATATTTAGTTTTAAAAAATCTAAACAATTTTATAGAAATAAATCTCTACGACAAATACGACAAAATCCAAATGAAACGTTTTAACAACAAACTAACCTAAAATTTTGATATGATGTTTTGCCTTAACGCTTTAGTCGTGTTGCTCGTGCCGGTTGCGAGAGTCGCCCAAGGAAGATACAGCCTTACGGCCCTAAGCCGTAATGTTTACTTTTAAGAAAACAATTTTATAATAGCTGTACCGTAGCTCTGTATAAAAGTAACACAATACAATAATATATGTATATATATATATATATATATATATATATATATATATATATATATATATATATATATATACAGGGGGCCTCATGTGTATGGAATAATGATTCCACAGCATTTATTAATCAGTGTATCAAAAAAATGTTTAAATAAAAGTTATAAGTTGTTATATGGCTCACATGCTGACGTTGACAATAAAATGTTTTGAACTGTCAGTGCGAAGAAATTATGCCATCTTGATTTTTTTTAATAGAAAGGCCTATATATTATTTTATTTTTGAGTCCTACTACAAATTCTAGATATTATTTGTCTAACATATCATGTGTCTAAATTTAACTGTTTTGGAATTATTGTCATTTGAAATTTAAAATGAAAAAAAGACAAAAAAACTATTAATAAATTCTCTGGGTTTATTTTTAAGGTAACAATTGCTCAAAATGTCTACCGTTAACAGCGAGGCATGACCCAATCTGTCATAAACAGCCTGAACAGAGTTTTGCAGAGAATGGGGGGTGATCTGTGCTACTTCATATTGAATTCTTTGTTGTAAATATTCTAGAGTTTCAGGTCGACTTTAGTAAACTTTGGTTTTCAAATGACCCAAAAAAAAAAATGAGTGGCGTAAGGTCGGGGCTCCTCGCAAGCCATTCTACAGCACTTCTTCTGCCTATCCATCGATTAGGAAAAATCCATCCTAATATCTACGAACATTGATTTCATAGTGAAGAGGTACTCCGTCCTATTGATACCACAGATTCCTATTAGAGGTATCCA
>CM032449.1:99158296-99248296 GCA_019049505.1 Pachyrhynchus sulphureomaculatus | reverse complement strand
TATAATTATTTTCTCTGTTAAATCATTTAAAGACTGTTCTACTGTAGCATGTTGTAGGAAGAAGATCAATTTTTTTGCCAAATCTTAACACCAATAGCATTCATAAGATTTGAAAGTATTTTGAAATTTTAAACATTTAGAAAATAAATACTGACTTTTTTCCTTTCTGATCAGTTTAAAATAAATTTTTTGAAAATTTAAATTTTTATATAGTTAATGATATAGTAAAAAATATACTGTACAACAAAAAAATCAATGTGCTGCGTATGGATGCTTTAAATATTAATCTGCTACTGTTATCCACTTTATACATAATACTCTTTATTACTTACATTGTTAAGTTTTGCTAGCAGATGTGAAAGTTTGCGTATTATTGGAAACATGCAGTTGTTACGCCTTTACCTAAAAACATAAACCCCTGTGACTATAAAGCTTTTAGACCTATGACTGGTAAAAGTTTTGGAGACATAAGTACGCAGCCATACTAACCAATTTTACCTGTTCTGCCAGGCTTTTGACCGAAGTATAGCAGTGAGACGGCTATTTATGGTGATGAAGAACATACTAAAGAGTCTAGATGGGCGGTACCTGACCGTTCTGACCTTTGAGATAAATCATAATCTATTATGGTCTATACTGTCTTACACTGATGGGAATAACACTAGTAAAAAATCAATATAATCATATAAATTTTTATATATTTTATATTCGGTAGAAGGCACCCGGTTTGGGTTTGCTAAGCTGAGTAACACTCTCTTCCTGTCACATGTAAAGTACCACAGGGTTTTATCTTGAGACCTTTATTATTTTCAATTTACACCTATCAGTTTATAAATCGGAAGACACACTGCAAAATTCCGTTATACGTGTCCGGATTCAGAAAGTGAATGATGATTCGTTATGACTATTGCAGCCGCCAATGATCATTCGCTCTTTATTAATTCGAAAAAGTATTCAGTAATAGTGTTTGTTATCCTAATAATTCCAGAAAACAATTAGTATCAAAATTCATAACGAAATGTAGTTAATAACTGAAAGTTGCAGAAATTTAGACCTTACAATAAATTATAAATCAAAATATAGATCGCATGTCAAATAATCGTCTAGCATATTTCAGTCAAAAAATGGAGATTATTTGAGGCACCGGATTGCTGAACTGCCTCTACGCATGACCCCTGTTTGCCTAATAGGCAGGATACTGTGAACGCGTCGATCGACGGACAAAATCAATTTACAAAGCAATAATCAACTCGTCTTTTTTCTGTTAATAATTAAAGAATCAAGTTGATTTTTGCATAAAAACACACTTTACGCTTGTGCCCTTCTTATGGATATAGTCGATTGATAAAATTGTTTGTTTAATTTGTTATTAACAATGAATAAATTTTACGCTGAAAAATTTCAATATTAATTAAATGGTTGGCCAAACTGACCAATGCCGGCTTATTTTTCATACATTTGCGGTTATCATATCAAAAATTTAGGTCAGTATGTTCATTTTTGTAGCAATGACACGGATAAATAAGCAAGCGCGCACAAGCTCTTGGCGCACACGCGCGTTTTTATGCAGCTTAGCTCAGTGAAAATTTGTTCTTTAAATGCTTTCAGCTGACAAAAAAAAACATATTGTTTTTTTATTGGTGAATATTTTTATTGTTTTTTTTTTTTCATAACATAGCATTGAGGTTGAGTGTTTTTCGTAAGGAAAAACACTCAACTCAAAATACACTCAATTAGTTAAAGTCTGATCAATGGATTTTTGCAGTCTTGTGATCAACGCGACGTCAAGAATATTCATACGATTCAATCGGCTATTAATTCAGTGTCGGCGGTCTGAGTTTTAAATGACAATTTCAAAAGTCAAAATAGAATTTAAAATTTTTCATACGGTTTGGTAATTAATGAAAACTACGGATATATTAAATGTGTATGATGTGTAAAAAAGAAGTTCTTATTTGTGAAGGACATTTACCTCTCTGCATAAATCCAACGTCTAATATCACCTATTTTTATTTTTCAGGTTGCTATTAGATTATTTCGTGAGTAAATTTACCTTATGAAAAGTTTACAATTGTTATCTGTTGGTTATTTGAAGCTTGTGTAATGTTGAATGAAATTATAATACACACTTAACACAGCTTTATCAAATTTACATACAATGCATTATAAAAACTGTAAAAAGTTGCACCGTAGAACTCAATAAATAAAATTTTAAAATAGAGAACTGAAATATAATATTTTTAAAAACAGAAAGATATTTCATGACGAGGGTATAAAGTATGAATAGGAGATATAAATTTCATATGATTTATCAAATCAAACTAATAGATAGATAGATTAGTCTATATTTGTCCTGCAAAATTTACAATGAATGTTGCCCAAGGGGCTTGGAATGTGACAATAAGTAATATTTAAATTATTAATTGAATAATGACATTAACCGCTAGAAGTAGATTCGTCACTCTCACTTTCTTCATTCCCAACACGAATAATGATTTCTGGAATCTCTTCGATTATTACCTCACTGTTGAATCAGGTTTTCTATATGTTGTACGCTGGCATGCCATACCTATGATGTACACATTTCTAAGGCTCTATTCCACATCTGAAGTACTTGTTTATCTCCATATCCGTCTTCACCAATGTGCTCGTTATAAAATATTTTTGCATATGCCTAAATCAGCTCGATTGCATTAAATTGACAGTGACAAGGAGGTAATCTCAACACTTCATGCCCATGCTCTTGAAAAATTATATCAATTTGATATTCCTTTGATTTTTTATGAGCTTTTGCAATATCTAACAATTCTGTCTTAAACATCTGTTTGTTATGAGGTTAAAACTATTCTTCTGTAACCACTCGAGAATTTCCTCTTTTTTCCATGCTGAAGATGGCTGTTTTTCTACTTCAACCGAATGTTATGAAGCATTATCAATTATAATTAAAGATGGTTCTTCTTAATTAGGAATCAAGTGGTTTCTGACCCACTTCGTAAACATTTCACTATCCTTTTTTCCATGATAATCAAGTAACTTTGACTTGTTAGCAAATAGTAAATTGGCATTTTCCACAAAACCTCCACTGTGTCCAGCATGTAAAACAATAAACCTTTTACTATCAAATCCTCCAGGCTTACGAACACTTTTAATGTTGTCATCCTGCCATGATTTCCTTTGAGGGCCTTTTGAAAAAATCCATGTTTCGTCTATGAAAACAAGCTGACGGGGAATGTGTGCATTTTTGTTTTCCATATACTTTCTAAGAAAAGCAGCCCTCATTGAACGAATGTTGTCATCTTTCTTAAATCCAAAAGTAATGTTCGAAGAGTTCCATAACTGACATTATTTATCTCCTTTTTCGCAGTTCTTTACATAAGTTATTAATAGTAACATGTTTTTCTAAAAGTACAATAAGATTTAATTTCGATTTCACTTAAACCGATAGATATTAATAGGTACTTACTTTGTGCATACATATCTTATAATGTATTACGAACGTCCATTTTAGAACTTTCACTCAGATCATGGGTCTTAGCTTGTTTCCTTGGTTGTGATTTTCCAGATGTTGAATTTTGATGCTCGCTACAGTTCTCATACTAATCTGTAAAGCAGCAGTGACTCTCTCGAACCAGAACATTGTAAACACATTAAAAAGATATACCTATGTGATTTAATTACCTCTTGTAGCCTTGTTATCTCTTTCCGATGTAAAATACACTATTAATTTCGCCACAAAATCTCTTGCTTGACTATTCAAACGTTTTCCAGGCCTTTTGGGTGGCCTCATATGAAGAGTATTTGGTCAATATTCTACAAATATTAGAGTTCTGAACAGAATTATTTATTAGTTGGCAAGTATATTCCAAAATTGGGTATTCCAAAATGGGATAGAAACGATAGTGGCCGTTTGCCGTAAAATTAAGGAAGTGCCTACTGCATGGTCCAATATACGTTGAATAAAAATTGCTGCACTGTTCACGTTTTTTGGAGGAAATTCTGGTTATGTTTGACTTTATGGTCGCCGTAACGCGGTTTTATTTATTTAAAAAAAGTTGTTACAAACACCCTCCCTGGATACAAAAAATTTCCCACACAAAACGTGGACGGTGCAGCAATTTTTATTATGTCGACGTCCAATGAACTGTGCATTAGACATTTCCAAAAATTAAACATAAAGATGACGTAACCTTGATCCGTCAAAGAACAATCGATTATTTTTATTGCCTGTAAACTCGGCGGCGTCGGCGGCGGTACTGGCTTCTAAAAACATGAAGCTATAGCCAAATTCCAGGATGTTCGCTGTCTTTCTTGCATATGTACAAATAACCGAGACAAATAATGGAGTGAATGTCGTAAATAACTTCGTTTTTAGTGTTCCGTATGGAACACTTATAAGATCACTTCGGTGTCTGTCTGTCCGTCTGTCTGTCTGCCTGTCTGTCTGTCCGTCTGTCACACCCGATTTTCTCCGAAACTATTTGTCATAGAAAGTTGAAATTTGGTGGTAATATAGGAATTGATGGCCTCATCAGAGCCATGTAGTTTTGAAAGTTAAATTTTGACTTAAGGGGTTAGTTTTGGGGGTGAAATTTTTTTACTAGGTAATTGAGTGTGGTGTCAAATGAAAGCTTGTAAAAACACGAGTAAAATATATATATATATATATATATATATATATATATATATATATATATATATATATATATATATATATATATATATAATAATGTAATACTTGCGCGCACTTTTCTTTGTATTATTTATAAAAAATCGCGAAAAATCGCTGTCCACCCGCCTTATCTCGGAAAGTACTTATTAAAAAATTTTGAAAAAATTCTGGAATATTCTCCACAGGGTGTAGATTGAACGAAAATTATCACGAGTGCATTACCTGTAATAATTTATCTGGTATATAAAAAAACAGAAATTTCAAGGTCATCAATTTTCAGTAAAGATTGGAAATAAACTTTGTTGAAAACTTATTTGGGGTGTGTTTTGTGAAGTCACTGTATCAATTTGTATCACCGTAAAATAAAAATTTTTTACTTAAGGGATTCGGTTTGAGGGTGAAATCGGCAGTGAAAAAAAAAATCATTTTTAATACTAGGTAATCGAGTATGGTGGATCAAACGAAAGCTTGGGAAACACGAGTAAAAAATATATAATATATATATATATATATATATATATATATATATATATATATATATATATATATATTATATATATAATGTAATACTTGCGCACACTTTTCTTCGTATTACTTTTAAAAAATCGTGAAAAAAATCGCTGTCCCCTACCTTATCTCGAAAAGTACTGATCAAAAAATTTTGAAAAAATCCTGGAGTATTCTCCACGGGGTATATATTGAACGAAAATTATCATTACCTTTAATAATCTATCTGGTATATAAAAAAACCAAAATTTCAAGGTCACCAGTTTTCAGTAAAGATTGGAAACAAACTTTGTTGAAAACTCATTTGGGGTGTGTTTTGTGAAGTCACTGATCATTTTATACAACCCTAACAAAATTTTTTATTTTAAAAACAATCAACGTACGGAACACTAATTGTGCAAGTTCAACTTGCACTTGACCGGTTATTAAGTTTTTAAATATACTTAACATGTTGACTAGAAGAATAATATAGACGAATGTTTACACTATATTCAGAGATTTATGACATGCATGCAAAGAATTATTGATCGGACTATAAGTGTTTTTTAGATTGTTCTTTTTTAGCGTTTTTACGTAAGGGTCTGTAGATGTAAAAATTTTCATGTTAAAATTATAAAAAGATATATGTACTCTTTAAAATCATTATAACAATTTTTCACCTCAAAGTTCAAAAACCATTTGATTTTACAATTTGGTTGTGTGGTGTTGTGTTGGTGTGTCTATAAAAAAAATTAGAATGAATTTTAATAATTCTTTTGTACAAAAAATAAGTTTTGACTCAATAGAAAATATTTCAGAATTTCTAGAAAGAGAAAAAACCTTTTTATTGCGTTAAATTAGTCTTGATCCAAACTTTGTGCTCTATACAGAAAAAGTTTTCGTTCCAAACTCTTTTCCCATTGAGTACAGATGCAATCGAATATTAAAGAAAGTTTTATAAAAAAAATCTGATACTTTCAAAAATGGTAACCATTATTGTAAACGTTTGTTTGTGGAAACTCAGTGAAATAGCGTTTATTGACTATTCTCCAATTTGGATTTCTTAATAGTTTAACCAAATGGAAAAGTCAAACTGTAAAACCAAATGGGTTTTGGAATTTTGGCTTTAAAAAATGTAAAAACGATTTTGAAGCGTGCATGTACATTATTATAATTATTTTTACTTAAATTAATATATATAGAGTTACATCATTTAGTTTTCTTATTTGATTTTGCTATGACAAAATAGCAAATTAACATTAATTTAATTAATAATTTTCAAATGAAATAACCAAATAAGAAAAAGAAATGTCTTTTTAGCAGCTGGGAGCATTCAAAAAACAAATTTTCACTACGATTAGCTGCAAGAAAACGCGCCCGTGCGTCAACAGCTCGTACACATTTGTTTATTTATTCATATCATTGATGCAAAAATTAACATATTGACCTGAATTTTTGATATAATACTCGCAAGTGTATGAAAAATAAGCCGCATTGTTCATTTTGGCCAATTTTTTAATTAGTATTGAAATTTTTCAGCGTAAAGTTTATTCATTGTTAATAACAAATTAAACAAACAATTTTATCAAACAACTATATCCATAAGAAGCGTACAAGCCTAAGTAATGTTTCTACGCAAGAATCAGCTTAATGCATTAATTATTAACAGAAAAATGACGAGTTGATTATTGCGTTGTACATTGATTTTGTCCGTCGATCAGCGCGTTCACAGCGTCCTGCCTATTAGGGTAACAGGGGTCATACGTAGAGGCAGTTCTGCAATCCGGTGCCTCATTTAAACCATGTTAAAGTTTTGTAATCAAGTGTATGGGTTTTCAATCGACCCATCAAATAGACGTCGTATTCCAGTGCTACAAAATTTATGTTAATAGGAATTTATTCCTCCAGTTTATAAAATGTTTTAAAAAGTTATATTCGTATAAAATTTCTAAAATTTGTAATGAAATTCTCTAGGTTTTCATAGTGAAGAATCCTGAGTCACTTAAATTTGCATAAAAGTAAATTTTATAATCATATTTCAATAAAACGGCTTTTACTTTTAACAATTTCTAGCGTAGATGTCTATATACTATCTATTTTATATATAATTTATTCTTGGTGAATTTATTTCGGTATTTCGCTCATTCAGTTTTGATTTCTCAAGTATTTATTTTCTTTTGTTTATTATTTTTATTTGGGTTTTTTTACATGTATATATTATGGTATTGCTTCTCATGACAAATGTTACGGTAATTAAAAGTAAACATCAAGAAAATCAAATATATAGTTGTAAGTAAGACTCTCAACCAATCGAAAGAGTGACCTCAATTCAGTATTTGAATACGTGATTTAATGGTAAATGAGATCAAGCCAAAAATGTCAAATGTAGAATCGAGAGAGCCGGAGCAACGTTTATGAAAATGCTGAAATTGGTCAGATGCCGTTACCGACTGTTGAGGTGTTGTTTGTTTTCTGTCTTATTGTATGTACTGGAAACATCGACGCCGACTGAACCGTCAATGAAAAAACTGGACGCTTTGAGATGTGGTTGTACAGAGCATGTCAAGGTTCTGAGAAAGCTATATAAAACAACTCAAATCCTTAATACCATAAAATTAAGAAACTTATCTGGGGCACATCATGAGGAGTGAACAAAGATACAAATTTTTACGGTTCAAACTGCAGGCTAAAGTGCTAGAAAAAAAAGGTTCTGGATGAAAGCGCATTTCATGGCTCAAAAATCTAAGATCTTGATTCTCGATGACAACAGGTCTTTTCCCAGCGGCTGTTAACAAAATCTAAATTGCCTTAAGGATCGCGAACATTCGGAACGAATAACGCACCAAAAGAAGAATTCTTGCCCCTAATGACCCTTGCTTAAGGTAGAGAGCAGAGGAGTACCTGTACGTGTACAGTTTCCATAGCGATCCATTCTTTTAAATGTATTTATGTATTTGTGAGACCTTATTTATTTATTTATAAAACTTCGCAGCTAAGCTAACTAACTAAAAAATAGTATATTTCTATAAAAAATATTATGATATTGAAATCGAAAACTATTTTTGCGGATCTGCCTCAAAGCAGTTTAATTTTTTTTTTAAAGACGAGACATATCAAATCAACATATTCAATACAAAATCAATCGGGGAAGGGATTTAGAATTTTTTACAGAAATAGGCTATTTTTGAGGGATACATGATTAGATATTAAGCGCATGTCTAACCGATTATTTTTAGAAGACAATCATATGGCAGCAAAATAAAAATAAATAATTTCCTGAGTATTTAGTACTGACAGAAAGAGAGAGAGAAAGAGAAGTACACAGAGAGAGAGAGTCTTACTGTGCCCTAGGTATGATCCATTTTCGAAAATAACACGTAGGCTGAAAAGTTCTTGATCTGGCACATAGCTGTCGCCCTTTTCAAAAAATCCATACGATTTTTAGGAAGTACTAACCTTTAAACGATACATGTCAAAATTTTACGACATTTCGACGATTAGTTTACAAGTTACAGTGGTTTTAGTGACGTTACTTTTGATATTTTCAAAATAATGGAAAAATCAAATTTTGTGTGTTGTTTAAACACTGTTTTTTTTGATGGGAAAAAATACCGTTCAAGCGGAGAAATGGCTTGATAAGTATTACGGGGACTCTGCTCCTGGAAAATCAGTCATCATTTACTGGTATGCTGAATTTAAACGCGGTCGTGCAGATAAAAATAATGCTGAACGCCATGGACGCCCAAAAGAGGTGGTTACATTGGAAAACATAAAAAAATCCACAAAATAGTTTTGGATGAACGTAAAGTGAAATTGCGTAATAGCTGACACCCTAAAGATATGGGTACCGCATTTGCTCACAGTGGACCAAAAACAGCAATGTGTTGATGATTCTAAGCGGTGTTTGTTTGTGTAAGCGCAATAAAAAGGATTTTTTCATGTGATATTTATTTATTTATTTATTTATTATACATTCAATTCCAACAGGACATGGCCCAATTACAGGAATAACGTTTATACTAATGAGCTACATATAAAAGAAGAACATGATACAATTAAAATAAAATTACTAACTTTAGAGCACTTTTCGCTTCTCTTGCAGACACCATCGATCCTTTACAAATTAACTATCCAAATGCCGAAATTGCCATCCTGGGCGACTTTAAGGTCCACAACATCAACTGGCTTAAATATTCAAATACTACCGATGAACAAGGTCGTGAAACCGAATCATTTTCAATCAGTTGTGGCTTAACTCAGCTTATTGACGAACCAACACGGATCCCTGATCGAGACGGGGAGGTCGCCAGTCTTCTTGATCTGTTTTTAACCACCAATCCGGAGATTTACACGGTCAGCGTAAATCCGCCATTAGGTTCTTCCGACCATAAACTATTATCGACATCGAGTATCCTACCAATCAGTGAGAGGCGCCTAAACCGCGCAAGATTTGGCACTACAAATCTGCTAAATGGGAAGATCTCATGGATTATTTTCGAACTTTCCCTTGGTTAGACGTTTGTTTTCGATCCGACGACCCATCTGACTGAGCCAAGGAGGTTTCCGATGTTGTTTTGGGCGGTATGGAGGCTTACATCCCTCTTTCGAAGAAATGCCCTTCCAACGGCAAGTCTTGGTTTGATCGAAAACGCAAAAAAGCTGTTGCTTCTAAACATCTTGCTTACCGACATTGGCGGGAAAATCCTAACACCATAAATCGTAACACCTTTCTTCGTGCCAGGAACAGATGCAAAGAAATTATAGACGAAACCAAGAAGGCACACAATCAACGGATTAGAAACAAACTTCTCGCTTGTCCCAACAATTCCAGATTCTTTTGGTCAGTGGCTAAGGCAGTTAGTCAAAATTTCACCAAATTCACCATATTACCACTCACACGGCCAGGTAATTCTATTGCAACGACACCTGTTGAGAAAGCGAACTTGTTGGCTGAACTCTTTGCTTCACATTCTACTGTCGATTTCCAAGGAAAAACACCAGGTAATATTCCTATAGTGCAGTCAAGGATGCCCGATATTGTCTTCAGGCAGCGTATCATAAAACGTATTTTGATGAAGCTAGACACCAAAAAGGCTTCTGGCGCTGACGGAATACCTGCCATAGTTTTCAAAAACTGTGCGAAGGAACTAACACCAGTTTTCTGTAGACTTTTCAACCTATCTTACAGAAAGGGAATATTTCCTTCCTGCTGGAAATGTGCCACAGTTCAGCCAATACCTAAAAAAGGCAAGAAGACCTTGCCAAATAACTACCGACCATTCGCACTGCGTTCAATAATATCGAAAGTCATGGAAAAGGCTATCAATCAGCATCTTCTAAAATATCTTGAAGGATTCAACATTATTGGCGATCACCAATATGGCTTTCGTAAAAATAGATCAACAGGAGATCTCCTGACTTATGTAACACATGTTTGGAACAACGCAATTAAATACTTTGGAGAATCTCGAGCGGTTGCTCTTGACATATCCAAGGCATTCGACCGATGGGCTGTTGACTAAGCTACGTTCTTATGGTATGTCTGAAAAGTTCTGTTTGTGGCTCTCATGTTTCCTCAGAGAGCGTTCCTTGCGAGTGGCAGTCGACGGATTTCTTCACTATCAACGCCGGTGTACTACAAGGCTCCATACTGTCTCCTACTCTCTTTCTCATTTATATTTACGATCTGCTGGAAAAGACCGAGAATCAAATCTACAGCTTTGCAGATGACAGTACACTTATCTCTTCATTCACTTTGAACGCTCGGACATCGGCCACTCAGACGAATATCCGCAGACAGCAGGAAGTCATTCAACTTAACAAAGACCTGGAAGAAATTCTATCTTGGGGTGACAGTAACCAAGTGGAATTTAACGCTACAAAAACCCAGGCGGCAGTTTTTTTCTAAAAAAGTAACGTTGCTGAACCCGACATAGTTATATCGGGGCACTCCATTCCTCTAACATCGTCACTCAATTTGTTCGGCGTTAATTTGGGAGCAAATATGTCCTGGCATGAACATGTTGCGGGCATAGCAAGGAGAGCTTCTCAGAAGTTGGGAATATTATTTCGAACCAGAAAGCTCTACACTTCACAACAACTCTTAATTCTTTACAAAGCTCAAATTCGACCAACTATGGAATACTGCTCCCATGTTTGGGTCTCCGCTCCCAAACATACACTGCATTTGTTGGATTCTATTCAGAGAAGAGCTGTTCTTCTGATAGGAAACCCGGAGCTGACAGGTGGCCTTGATTCGCTGGAACATCGAAGAACGGTTGGCGACTTGAGCCTATTCTATTTTTCATGGAAAGTGTTCGAAGGATGTAGCCCGTTTAATTCCTCCCAGAGCGGTGCATGTTAGAAGTACACGTCACGCTAATACTTCGCATCCATATGAGGTTCAGCTTGTTACTCCTCTTAAAACGCTTTTCAAGCAGTCATTTATATGGAGAACATCATCCCTTTGGAATAATTTGCCCAGGACTGTGTTTCCCACCGAGTACAATTTACAGCGATTTAAGAACAACGTGAATCGCTTTCTCCGCACACGTGTCGCTCCTGTAGCGCTTTAGGGACTTCCCTGTAGCACGTGTGCTAGACCCATAAAAAAGCAAAAAAAAAGAAAAGCGTTGTATTTTGGGTTGCGCATGGAATAATTTTCATCGAGTATGCTGAGAAGGGAAAAACCATCAATAGCAAATATTATATAAAATTATTGGTGCGTTTGAACGCACAAATTGAAAAGAAACAGCACCAAATGAACAAGAAAATGCTCTTTCTTCAAGACAATGCACCGTGTCACAAGTCAGTTGTTACGATGGCAAAATTGCATGAACTGAAGTTCGAATTGCTTCCTCATCCATCGTATTCTCCAGCTTTAGGCCGTAGCGACTATTATCTATTCGCAGACCTCAAAAAATGCTCGCGGGAAAGAGATTTGGCTCCAATAAAGAAGTTATCGCTGAAACTGAGGCCTATTTTGAAGGCAAAGACAAATCCTTCTACAAGAAAGGAATAGAAATATTAGAAAAGTATTGGACTGATTATATCGCTCTTGAAGAAGACTATATTGTTGAATAAAATCAAATTTTGCAAAAAAAAAATGTGTTTTAAGAGGCTAGACCAAAAACTTTTCAGGCTACGTGTTACGTTTAATCCAAAACTTTTAGGTTGCCAGTGGTGTCAAAAAAAAATTCATGTATTTTGTACGTTGAAATAAGAAGTTGCACTAAAATATTCAGCAATTTATTGAATTTATTTTTTTATTTCAGCTAATTAGATCATTTTTTAGAGTTTTTCGATAATAATAAATAATGAAGCGTAACTAAAAAGAAAACAAGTTAATATTAAATATAATTTAGGAAAGCTAATAATTATATTGCCGCTATGTACTTGCCACCTTGCATTCCACACCCATTTTATTTTATTACGGTCGCCATGTTCCGTGATCAATATAATTAAAAAATTTAAACCGCTCATACAAATTGATATAATCTGTATTCATGTGAAAGGCCCTATTATGTTTGTTAAGTTCTTTCATATTAATGGCAACACTTCAGCTTTGTTTTAAATATAAATAACCTGACTAAGAGCTTTTGCAAGTTTACGTGCTTGTAGTTGTTGTGCCGTGCTTGCTAAAAATTTTCTTTTTTTCATTTTCTTAGTTATTCAACTTTTGCATGAAAGTAAGTTTAAAACATATCGTTTCAAAAATAATTGGTAATTCTTTTATTAATTTTAATAAGGTATACAATTTCAATATAAGGGATATTGGTACTCAAATGTATATAAAATTATTACAGTTAATTTAATATTTGAATAAAATTGAAGTTTTCTTTTCATTTTGATTATTACTTAGAATTTAGGGACATAAAAGTATTGGCATTTGGAAGGTTATCGTATGTCCTCAAGAACCAAAATATTCGTTTATACTTAAGAACTAAGGTTTTCGACTCCTGTATCCTACCAGTCCTCACTTATGGAGCCCAAACATGGACATTTACACAGGCAAACATCGATAAATTGAGGAAAACCCAAAGATCTATAGAGAGACAGATGTTGGATAGATCACTCAAGGACAAGAAAAGAAATGAATGGATACGAAACAGAACTAAGGTAACGGATGTGATCGAACGAGTGGCAGGTCTGAAATGGGGATGGGCAAGCCACAACGAACGCATACAAGACCAAAGGTGGAACAATCAAATTGGAAAATAGCGTCCGTACACCGGCAAAAAGTCCGGAAGACCACAAATGAGGTAGAAAGATGATCTAGTAGGATACGCAGGATTTATATGGCATATATCCAAGCATGGAAGGACAGATAAAAAGGCCAAAAAAAAAGTATTAACTCAATGCACGTAGTTTAAAAATAACTACCGATACCTGAACCAGCTATTTATGTTCTGACCTTTTACATGAGATTTAAAAAGACGTGATACTTTTTACGTTATATATTACTTAAAGAAAATACATTCTAAACTGATAGAAATCAACAGTTTCGTTAATATTTTCACTTTATTATAATTGATCGTACACATCGGTTTGACAACACTAAACCTCTTGGAAGAGCGTACAACTACTTGTACACGGTGTGTCGAATCAGTATATACGAATAATTATAATAAAGTGGAACAAACTAAACAAAAATTTGTTTCGCACTGGTGAAGAATTAGAACTTTTCGCTTTAAAACTTGATGAGATCTCTCACTGATGATTGCTCAGTTGATTGATCGGTTGGTAGCAGCTCGAAATGAATTACATCTTTAAAGGTTCGCCGGTTTTACGACAGCCTTAAAAGAAATCATATTTCTTATTACCATTCTAACATACTAGCTAATAAGGCAATTAAAATAATTTTTGACATATTTAATTTTTACAAATTTAAGAAAAAAATGCAAATAGAATAACTAGGACATTAGAAGGTAGTCAATCTCACTATCTATAGGCAGATTTTTTTCATCTAACTGATTTTAAAAGAATTAATCTTCAAGTATATCTCAAGTTATAGTCTGTCAAGTAAAAACGTGACTCATATTTTACCATCAATATTATTAGTTGTGTTAGCAACAGCGCAATCACCTTAATAAGTTGTCTAATCGCTTCCTGCATCAATAATTAGCCAGCATCTTCGAGACATGCTGTCAACGAAATTTTCTGCATACTCTGCAAATTTTTCGAATCTCCCTAGACAACTGAGTTAAAGTCCTCAGAGTCTTTCCTCTGAGCTTTCTCTTTATAAAGGATCAACCGTTTTCAATAGGGTTGGCGTCCGGCAATTGTGAGGGCCCCTCTAGTTTCTTATCGTGGGCCCAAGTGAGCTGCTTCGCGACGTGATTTTCGCCCAACAAAGGTTTTTAACGTGGTTCGGAATTTGACATCATTAGCACGAAGATATTGTCGAATGGTTTCATGGGACACATTTAAACTCTATTTTCTTAATTTTGTCGCTCTTTGATGTAGCGTCAATTTTGGGTCCCGTGAAAGCAAAGATACGATTCGTTTTTCGACTTTTGCAGTGACTTTGCCTACTGAGCACGTTTTGGCCAATTTTGGTCGACATTTTTAGTCTCGTTAACATGATTTACTCACTTTTTCACAAACAAAATCGGCTTTTCAATATATTTAGCGGCCGCGGAATGTGTTATTTTTGGTCCCTGTGCATGAGAACAAAGAAAGGCTGCCTCGAACCGATGCGCAAACAAGTGGCTCATTTTGGATTTTACGTGATTTAGACAAAACTTCGGAATCGACTAATACTTTCATTAAAATGCGTCGTAGACAAAGGGTCCCTTCTACCGATTTTTGTTGAATCGGTAGACTCGCATCTACCAAAAATGAATTATCACGAACACGTTCTTACTTGACAAACTGTAAATATCAACCACCGATAGTAAGGATGACCTAAAATCCATAATCTATTACACAGGTATACAAAAAAAAATTCTCTGTCTTTTAACTAAGACACCTGGTTTCTTAAGCATTTTTTATGCTGAATCCTAAAAAATCATAAAAAAGACAACCACCGTAAATTTTTTCAGGAAACACACACAGCCAGAAAAGTATTAAATTGAAAAAAATACATTTTAATAAAAAATGTAAAACTGTATAATCATTAAAATTATTGAATAAAACTATTATTTCGGACATCTTTAAATGTTCTGAATCTACATTTATCATAAAAACTTAGAAATATTAGGTATTATTGTTCATTTTGTGCGTTGCGGCGCTATTTTATACCGTCCCTTTGCGGGGCCGTTTCTTTATTTTTAATAAATATTTTATTTATTAAATAGAAGCCGTTATTTGCACCTTATGTATATCTTAATTTTGAAAATGGATTGAGTGGATATTAATACTGATAGAAGACAGAATCAAGATATCAGATAGCTGTTTTTTTTTTACTGGTAGAGTACACGGAGATCGAGGTAATTTTTGTACGCCTTTTGAAAAGAGTCTCTATGGTTGTTTAAAATTTGGTCGTACTGTTTTTGGACACCATTCATTTTAAAATAAAAAGAATCTAACTTCAGCTCCAAAAATGTTTAGTGAAACGCAACATTTAAATAAAGAAGAGTATCATATATTAACAAAATAAAAATTCTTCCTCTTATTACACTCCTAAAATTACATAGACTTAATAAATAATCTTTTATACTAAGAGAGTGCACACTATTGCACAGAGTCTTTAAATTAGGATTATAAACTGTTTAATAAAAGGCTTTAAAAAAATACGGTATAAAAGTCTTCGCGGATTACAGGTGTTACTTAATAGTTGTTGGAAACACACCTTGTAGACAGGAAGTGAGATATTTAAACTGGTGTGCTTATGATTTACTGTATGGCTTCTCCTCGTGGGATTTCCATAAGCTGCTTGGCCTCTCCTGGTGAAATTCTCATCAAAAATATTGTTTCAGCTACTACTCTCGTAGTTTCATTTGGGTAGCTAATCACTTTTTGACCCGAAATGCCTTAGGATGAGCAGAATATTTTATGAACGGAAAAAGGCATCAAACTTGAGATCTAGAAACTACACCCACTTAGTGATAAAAAAGGTCGTTACTGCACTACGGCATGACGGAATAACAAAACCACTACGGCGTACTGGAAGAAAAAGCCACTACGGTATGGCCGAGGAAAAAACCCTTAAAAATTCGAAATGGCTGCTTAAATATCTTTTCCCTTCCTATTCACTTCCGGCAATGCAAACGAAATACGTTAAGTTAGCAACACGTTATACACTGTTGAGTTACACTGTTCAAAAATTTAAATCACTATTTAAAGTTAAACTGCTCAAAAATTGATATCAGTGCCTAATCAAATATAAAAAAGTAATAAAATATAAATTATAGAAAGAAAAACAGTGTCGTAACATGATCTTAAAATCTAAGAAAAAATGAATGTTATAATGTTTAACAAAAAACAAGCATACACCACCTTTAGCTAAGCTACATAGCAAAATGCTGTTTAAAATAAATATGTGCAACCGCTGAATTAAAAAATTATTTTTAATTTTCTATAATATGGAACAAAATACTTACTCACTCGCTCGCTCAGTCACTCACTCAGTCACTCACTCATTCACACACTCATGCATTCACATACCCTCACTCACTCACTTCTATGCTCAGTCGCTCGCTCACTCACTCACTCACTCACTTACTCACTCGCACACTGACTCACTCGCTACCTCACCCACTCACTCACTCACTCACTCGCTCGCTCATTTACTTACTACCTCACTCACCCACTCACATTACCCCATATTCATTCAACCAATCTATCCACAAAATTGACTTCTAAAACTGTCATAGGATATATGTACATTAGACTGAATTTTGCAGCCTTTTGTTCTTAAATAGTAAACGGATATTTCTTCTCAACAGTAAACACTATTCCTCATGTTTTTAATATCGAATTCGAATTTGAAACGTAAAAAGCTACTAAAAATGAAGTTTTGATAAAAGCGAGTTTTTTGTTGAAACTGAATATAAAACTTTATTTCTTGATGTCAAGTCAGGACTAAGAACTTGAAAATACAAACTATTAGGTTGTGTTTAATATTAATAAAATTTAAAAACAATTTTTTAACTTAGCGGTTGCACATATTTATTTTAAACAGCAGTTAAAGGTGGTGTATGCGTGTTTTTTGTTAAACATGAAGACTAAAACCTAATATTTTTTAAGTTTTTATGATAAATGTAGATATCAGAAATAATAGTTTTATTCCATAATTTTAACGATTATACAGTTTTACGTTATTTATTAATTTTTTTTTTTCAATTTAATAGCTTTCTGGCAACTTTAAGTGTGTATTTTCTGAAAAAACCTCACTGTGGATGTCTTTTTTTATGATTTTTTTCGATTCAGCATAAAGAAATACTTAAGAAAACCCATGTCTCACTTAAACGACAGAGAATTTTTTTGTATACCTGTGTTATTAATGCAATTTTTATGTCTGCTATGGTTTCTTAGAACAAAAAGGAGTTCGAGTTAACATAATTTTAATGGTTTTATTTACACTTGCCATGGCTTACTCGTATTTATAAAAACTATTGAATTTAAAAAGAGCTTTTTTCGATTTGGGAAAAGTGCCAATAGATTATAAACAGTATCAGTTTTGTAAATTTAACCATTTTAATGCGGAAGGTAGCGGATAGACTCTACACTACGACCCCGGTAGAGGACAGGTCTACTTTAGGGATGCGCACCTGTCTATGCAAGCCATGATTTCACACCCTCTCCTATTTAGGTGAAACTCATGTCCAAAACCTTTATCCTATCCACAAACTATTCGTGCCCTTTCATATTCCACCAACCTACTCGCCAACAGTCGGTGGTATAGGCTTCTTTATTAATAGGCGACGTACACAAAATGTAACAACTATAAAAATAGTATCATAGATACTCACTTTAAACAACCCTCATAAAATGAAAATAAAAGAGGTGTATATGCTCCTACCACAAATAACGAAGATTTTTATGAAGAGGTCGAAATGGCATTAAAAGAATTAAAATATCACTATACGTTCCTAATGGAAGAGATTTTAGTGTCAAAAATTGAAACCCAATATATTCAGTTAATTCAATTCACTTATAACAACGCAACAGCAAGTGTAAGACTCCATAAATCCACAAGTAAATACCGGGTAGAAAGTGGAATTAGACAAGGTGATACGATCTCTCCTAAGCTTTTTACGACAGTGTTAGATAAACATCGAAGGCGAATACCTAAACCACTTGCGCTTTGCTGATGATATTATCATAATAGCCGACAAACGAGGTGACACTCAACAAATGCTTGCCGAATTGCAATTAATATCAGCAAATATTGGTCTAAATATATATCTAAAAAAATTCTGACTAATTTAGTTCAGGAACAATAATATGAAATATGATGAAAGCCAAGTGGAGCAATTCCAAAATTACAAGTATTTGGGTCATGAATTACAAATTGGCAAAGATAACCAAACCCATGAACTATATAGTCGTGTGGGTTTAGGATTAACGGCTTTTAGGAAGCTGGGAGATACATTGTAAGGTGATTTGCCAAAATGTTTAAAAAATAAAGTTTATGACCAATACATTTTGCAGGTAACTCCATATGGCGCCGAGACACTCACATTAACAAAACAATCTGCAAATAAATTGAAAGATATTATCAAAAAATTAAGCAATCTAAATGGAGATGGGAAAGGCATATAGCCCGAAGAAATGATAATCGATGGTGTAAAAGATTAATAGAATGTAGACCCAGAAAAGACAAAAGGAATAAAGGTGGACCACCTACTAGATGGAGCAATGACAAGAGAATGGCAGGAAATTGGGTTAATACCGCTCAGGACAGAGATCAATAAAGGTTCTTAGAGGAGGCCTATATCTAGCAGTGGATGAGGACGGCTGATGAATGAATGCGATACCACCTAACAATTTTTAAAAATTGTAAAATGGGGATGGCTAATTTATTATTCACCGATGAAGAAATCAAGAAGAAACTTGAAACTGAAGATGTATATATATATATATATATATATATATATATATATATATATATATATATATATATATATATATATACATATATATATATATATATATATATATATATATATATATATATATATATATATATATATATATATATTTATGTATACAGTCCCTGGCCAAATTATTAGACGCACTGCAAGATTTCATGTAAAATATTAATTACCGAGTGATATTGTACCATTTTGTTATTTTAAATTGATTTGTTTTTTATTTTTATATTATCCAATCAATTACCTATTTATTTGACATAAATAAAACAGCATTAATTTAGAAAAGCATAAGTTTATTAAGTTTTAAAGAAAAGTGAAATTAATGTTAGTAAAAGTCAATATTTAGTTGAGCCACTTTAGCCGCTATCGAAGCTTTAATTCTGCGCGGCATGCTATCAATGCAAGATTGTACTGTCTCCTGCATTTGAGGATGATGATTCCACACATGAATAATCTTTTCTAGGAGCTGGGTTTTGTTGGTAATCACATCTTTAGCCACTTCTCTTTTCATCAGCTCCCACACATTTTCAATGGGGTTCATATCAGGGCCAATCCAACAGAGGGATATTTTTTTCTGCCAAAAAAGCTTTAACAGACCGAGCAGTGTGGCAGGGAGCTCCATCTTGCATGAAAGTGAATGGTTCCCCATTTGGAAACCATTCTCTGAGCTGCGGAATCCACCGATTTTGTAATACTTCTTTGTACTGATCTTGCCTCATTATTCCTTTGACGACGTACAGACATCCAGTGCCCTTGCCGCTGATAACTGACCAAATCATCACTTTTGTGGGATGTTTAACCCGTCGGGACGACACAATCAGGATGAAACTTTTCTCCATGACGACGACGCACATACTGAGCTTTATTCTGCAAAATTTCAAATGTGCTTTCGTCACTGAAGCAGACTTGTCAAAAATAGGAAAAAATATAAAACTTCCATGTTTATTTGCTTTATTTAACTGAAAATGATAATAATGTATCAATTATTGATTAAATTGCTGTATCTTACCGATCTCCAGAAGTCCACATCTTTGTCTTGCCATTGTTTGGCCCACTTCAGGCGCTTTGCTTTCATTGCAGCTGTTAACTTGGGCTTCCTGGCGGGGGCGACAGGCCTTAAAATCTAATTCTTTCAATTTTCTTCGAACAGTGCGCTCAGAAGCATTTACGCTAGCATCCTGGAGTTGTGATTTTATTACCTTTGTGGTAGCAAATCTGTTTTTCTACACAAATTTTCTTCAAACATCTCTCTGACCGTGGAGTGAAAATTGGTTTTCTACCGCATCTTTTCTTTCTTTTCGGGCTTAATTCCTTCCCTGACTCAATTTTCTTTTTTATGCGTCGTACACTAGCTTCAGAAACCTCTAATCTTCGTGATATTTCTCGGTTTGTAAATGTTTTCGCAATCACAAGGGCCTTCACTTCAGCTTTTTTACGTGGTGAAAGATCGCCTTTTCTACCCATAATGAAAATAGTCCAATTACTTTTTTAAAACACTGCATACAAAATAAACTAATAACTGAGTAGTATAAAACTGTTAAACAAACAATCACAGTCCATAAAGCCACAGAAACACGTCCGTACCTGACTCGATTCCGATCGCGACTGATACAGGTTTGTACTTGTTTACGTTCATGTATCACTTTGTCAACACAGTGTTGTCATATGTTAAAAATAAATACAAATACGTAGTCTACAACAATTCTTTTAAATAAAAATCAATAATATTGTAGTTTAAATATACCATTATTGCATAAAAACTCTTAAGAAACATAAAATTACTAAAAAAAATACAGTGCGTCTAATAATTTGGCCAGGGACTGTATATGTATATCAATCTGGTAGCATTACATCTGTAGGTAGGTCTTGGCTGCGTTTATAATCCGTCTCCATTCCGCACGAGTCATACTCCGCATACTCAAACACATGGCACGACCTTATATTGTCCTTCCATCGTAGGTGCGGTCTTCCCAGTGGTTTTCTCCCGATCAGATTCTCATTCCATACTAGCTTGGTATATCTGTCGTCTGGCTGTTTTTCTGTGTATCACAATCATCTTAACCTCCGGAATTTGATTTCTTGGACCATGTCTGGGTCTTTGTATACTTCCGCTAGTTCTGCATTTTTCCTCCTCCTACATTGTCCTGACTGATTGTCTCGTACTGGTCCAAATATTTTTTTTAGTATCTTCTTCTCAAAACACCTTAGTTCTCTTTCATTTGGTTTCATCATCGTCCAGCTTTCTTGTATAGGACAACCGGTCTTACCACAGTTTTATATACTTTAATTTTTGACGATCTTAAAAGGTTCCGGGAATTGAACGTCCTTTGAGTTTTTCTGTTATGCTCCTTTGAGTTCTGTTATGCTGTGATCTGCTGTTATGGTTGTTCCCAGGTACTTGAAACTATGCACTAGTCCGTAGTTATATTCTCCCGTCGTTACAATCGGGCCAAGTTTGTCTCTGTCAAGTTGTCTAGTAACACACATGTATTTGGTCTTCTCTTCATTTATATTTAATCCCATTGTATTGGCTTGTTTTTCAATTTTTATGAACATTTCCTTCACTCCGATTATATTTCTCTCCACGATATCAATGTTATCGGCATAAGCCATGTCCTTCATCGACTATGAAAAGCCATTGGACACCATCGAGATGTGGCCTGAATTAAACGTAATGGCGAAATGTCGCATAGATAGTAGGTAAACAAAATTAATAGAAATCATCTATTGGCATGCAACAGTGCATATCCTCCTCCGGGAGAAAATATCTTCAATTCCACTAAAGAGAGGTGTAGAGCAAGGCGACGCGATCTCTGTCAAATTGCCTTACATTAAAAATACCTAATACTCTAAAAAGAAAATTTTACGATCAGTGTATTCTCCCTGTACTTACCTACGGAGCTGAGATTTGGAGTCTCACAAAAATATATGCTCAAAGATTAGCCAGAACACAGTGAATCCGCGAACGGAAAATGTTGGTTATTAAATTAACGGACCAAAAACGCAACAAATGGATCCGGATACGTGGTCCGTAAAACAGAAGCCACGTATCCGCCCCATCTCCATTTTAAATTGGGCCACCCTTTCTAATAAATCCAATACCTTAGTTCGTTGTCGGATCCATTTGTTGCGTTTTCGGCCCGTTAATTTAATACCCAACATTTGTCTGTTTACTGTGTTCTAGTTAATTTTTGAGGATGTCTTTTTGTGAGACTCCATTTCGCACGAACAAGATCGTGAAGCTGAATGATTCTCAATCAGTTGTGTCTTAACTCAGCTTATTGACGAGCCAACAGGGATCCCTGATCGAGACGGAAAGTTCGCCAGTCTTCTTGATCTGTTTTTAACCACCAATCCAGAGATATACATTGCCATCCGCCGTTAGGTTCTTCCAACCATTTAGATTTTAGATACAGAGTATCCTACCAATCAGTGACAGAGAGACGCCTAAACCGCACACGATTTGGCACTACAAATCTGCTAAATGGGAGGAACTCATGGACTATTTTCAAACTCTCCCTTGGTTAGACGTTTGGTTTCGATCCGACGACCCCTCTGACTGCACTAAGGAGGTTTCCGATGTTATTTTGGCTGATATGGACAGTTACATCTCTTTTTCGAAGAAATGCCCTTCCAACGGCAAGCCTTGGTTTGACCGAAACTACAGAGAAGCTGTTGCTTCTAAACATCTTGCCTACCGACAATGGCGTGAAAAACCTTACGTCATAAATCATATTATCAGCGACCATCAATATGCTTTCGTAAACACAGATGAACAGGAGATGCTCTAACTTATGTAACATGTTTGGAACAACGCAATTGAACACTTTGGAGAATCTCGAGCGGTTACTCTTGATATATCCAAGGCATTCAACCATGTTTGGTACGATGGATTGTTGACTGGTATGTGTGAAAAGTTCTATTTATGGCTCTCAGGTTTCCACAAAGACCGCTCTTTACGAGTGGCAGGACGGATTTTTTTTATAACATCTTCACTATTAACGCCGGTGTGTGCCCCAGGGCTCATACTGCCCCCTACTTTCTTTCTTCTTTACATTAACGATCTACTGGAAAAGGCCAGGAATCCAGTCTATAGCTTTACAGATGACAGTACGCTTATCTCTTCATTCACTTTGAACGCTCAAACATCAGCTACTCATGTAAATATCCGCAGACAGCAGGAAGCAGTTCAACTTAACAAGGACGTGTAAAAAAATTCTGTCCTGAGGTGACAGTAACCAAGTAAAATTTAAGTCCACAAAAACCTATGCAGCAGTTTTTTCTAAAAAAGTAAACGTTGTTGAACTTGACATAGTTATGTCGGGGCACTCCATTCCTCTAGTATCGTCACTCAATTTGCTGGACGTTAATTTGGAAGCAAATATGTTTTAGCATGACCATGTTGCAAGCATAGCAAAGAGGTTCCCAAAAACTGGGAATATTATTTCAAACTAAAACACTTTACACTCCACAACAACTGTTAATTCCGTACAAAGATCAAATTTGACCAACGATGGCATACTGCCCCCATGTTGGAGCATCCCTTTAGACTAATTTGCCCAGGACCGTTTTTCCGACCGAGTACAATTTACAGCCATTCAAGACCAACGTAAACCGCTTTTTTGGCATACGTGTCGTGCTTTAGGGATTTTCCTAGCAAAAATTTGTGTCGCAGTGTTGAAAAATTACACCCTCTCGCATTAAAACGTGATGAGGTCTCTTAATATCAATCGTTCAGTTGGTTGATAGCAGCTTAAATGAATTACGTCTTTAAAGTTTTACCATACTCACTGAATCACCTTACTTTTATCTAACTGCGGTAATTACGTTTTTAAATTCACGTAAAGTACTATTTTATCATTTTCTGCCAAAAATGGTACACGATTTCGACGTTATAAAAAGTAATAATAAATGGTAACTGTCTGATTGTGACTGACCTGACATAATTTATATGGAACCCATTTTCCGAACGTTTAAACCACGTCATACGATTAGAATTAGCTCGAAATGTTTTTTTAGGACAGTTTTATGAAAGAGGAAACAGTATGTGCAAAATATTTTCACTAAATTTCACACTTTATGTGCATATAGAATTTCTAGGTTATCTTATTTAGTTGATCACCGATGGGATGCTTGATTCAGAAACTACATTAATTATTACTAGACCTAATATGTATGTACATATATATATATATATATATATATATATATATATATATATATATATATATACATATATATATATATATATATATATATATATATATATATATATATATATACATATATATATATATATATATATATATATATATATATATATATATATATATATATATATATATATATATATATAATATATTATATATATATATATATATATATATATATATATATATATATATATATATATATATATTATATATATATATATATATATATATATATATATATATATATATATATGTATATACATATATATATATATATATATATATATATATATATATATATATATATATATATAAATATATATATATATATATATATATATATATATATATATATATATATATATATATATATATATATATATATATATATATATATATATATATATATATATATATATATATATAACACATGGGCTGAAAAGTCCCGGGCCTAACACATAGATGGCGCTAGTTTTATTGCAGTCACCTTTTTTTCAGTTAATACTAACCTTCAAAAGACAGCTGTTAAAATTTCATGATATTCTATTCATTAGTTTTTGAGTTATTGTGCTAAGAGTGACGCTACTTTTGTTATTTTCAAAACAATGGATCAAAAACAATTTCGTGTTTTAATTTTACACTGCTTCTTGATGGGAAAAAATACCGTTCAAGCGAAGCAATGGCTTGAAAAGTGTTATGGGGACTCCGCTCCATCAGAAACAACAATAAAACGTTGGTTTGCTGACTTCAAACGTGGTCGTAGAGACACCGATGATGCAGAACGCAGTGGACGTCCAAATGAGGCGGTAACACCAGAAAACATCAAAAAAAATCCATAAAATCGTTTTGAATGATCGAAAAGTGAAGTCGCGTGAGTTAGCTGACATCGTAAAGATATCAAAAGAACGTGTTGGCTTTATATTGCATGAGCATTTGACTATGAGAAAGCTCTGTTCAAAGTGGGTGCCGCGTTTGCTCACTGTTGATCAAAAACAAGAACGTGTTGATGATTCTGAGCAGTGTTTGGCCATGTTTAAACGTAACAAACCGAAATTTTTGCGTCGATATGTGACAATGGATGAAACATGGATCCATCACTTCACTCCGGAATCAAAACGATCGTCATCTGAGTGGACAGCAACTGGTGAACCTCGTCCAAAGCGCCCGAAAGCACAACAATCGGCTGGAAAGGTTATGGCCTCGGTATTTTGGGATGTGCGTGGTGTAATATTCATCGACTATCTTGAGAAAGGAAATACCATCAACAGTGAATATTATATAGCGTTATTGGAGCGTTTGAAGGCCGAAATTGCAAAGAAACGACCGCATATGGCAAAGAAAAAAATTTTGTTTCATCAAGACAACGCACCGTGTCACAAGTCAATCAAAACAATGGCAAAACTACATGAATTGAACTTCGAATTGCTCCCACATCCACCGTATTCGCCAGATTTGGCTCCCAGCGACTACTGGCTGTTTGGAGACCTGAAAAAAATGCTCGCCGGTAAGAAATTTCGCACGAATGAAGAGGTTATCGCTGAAACTGAGGCCTATTTTGAGGCAAAAGATAAATCGTTCTACAAAACTGGTATTGAAATGTTAGAGCGGCGCTGGAATGATTGCGTTGCTCTTGATGGAGATTACGTTGATGAATAAAGCTAATTTTGAACCAAAAAAAACCGTGTTTTCTCTGTTAGGCCCGGGACTTTTTAGCCCATGTTATATATATATATATATATATATATACATATATATATATATATATATATATATATATATATATATATATATATATATATATATATATATTATTTATATATATATTTATATATATATATATATATATATATATATATATATATATACATATATTATATATATATATATATATATATATATATATATATATATATATATATATAATACATATATATAATATATTATATATATACATATATATATATATATATATATATATATATATATATATATATATGTATATATATATATATATATATATATATATATATAATATATATATATATATATATATAATATATATATAATATATTATATATATACATATATATATATATATATATATATATATATATATATATATATATATATATTCATATATATATATATATACATATATATATATATATATATATGTATATATATATATATATATATATATATATATATATATATATATATATATTCTTAGTTTTTGAGTTTTTTTGGGAAATTTTTTAAGTTCATAAATGAAAAAAAGGACTTCTTGAGGTTACATTTATTATAATACGTTTCAACCAAATTATCTTGGTCTTCATCAGTTGTATTTACAACTAAAATAATATATGTATACATGAGTATATGTAGTAGGTTCCATGTACTCATCTATACGTATATGATTTTAGTTGTAAATACAACTGATGAGGACAAAGATAATTTGGTTGAAATACTTTTCTCATTTATGAACCTTAAAAAATTCCCAAAAAAACTCAAAAACTAAGCGTATATATATATATATATATATATATATATATATATATATATATATATATATATGTATATATATATATATATATATATATATATATATATATATATGTATATATATGTATGTATATATATATATATATATATATATATATAATATATATATATAAGTGAAAATTTACTAATTGTATGTAGTTAATTAATCTACATGTTATAGTTTTAATTTTAGCTTGTATAAAAAAAAACTTATGTTGCATAAAAGTTTCATTTGTTTATTTATTTTTCAAAACAAGGTCTCTTTATGTTAATCTGATTATTATGTTGCATCTCTGCCATGTAAGTTGCGTTAGTAACGATACCACTCTAACTATTGTATCAAACAAGCATGCTAATAACTCACTTGCTAATTGTTGTAGTGGTGTGCTCATTAAAAAAGTTCTCTTTTTTTCGTCTATACTTTGTACGTTATGTCAACTTCACGTGACTTTGTATAATGTTTTTGCATGCATTACCGATCCTGGTTAGAAATTATGCCTATATTTCGTAAATATTATTAAAAATGTCGAAGGCAGTTTTTTGTATCTGTATCATAAAAACGCATGATATTATTTTTGTAGCTATAAAAAAAATCATAACTATTTATTAATAGATGCGCTCTACAATATCTTTGATGTATGTTTGCCAAAAATGATCACTAGCGTGTTACTTCACAATGCATTTTCATACAAAATTGAAAATTATTGGTCTACTTTTGATCTGGATGAAATAGTTTCCGATATACTGGCATCTAAAAACTAGCATTTTTTAAATTTTGTCGGTTATTAGGACCACTTGGGGTGAAAATCAGTTACGAAATTTTGTATAAAATGGGGTACCATATTATTACTATATTATTTCCAAATTAGTGAAACAATCACCACAATTCCTGGATTTTTTTTCACACATTTCCCCTTCTAGAGACAGTGATAAAAATTATTTATTTAGGGAAGCAAAAAAAATAATCTATAACAGTATAGAGAACTAACACTCCTATACATCTATAACAATATAGGAAACTAATATACATCTATAATATTATAGAGAACTAATATACCTTAGTTTCCTATCTGTATGAAAGACATATAAACAGTTTAACAATAGAGAATAATGCGGTAATTTAGTCTATTATTTGTTTAACAATTTGTGGATATTATAAGATATTGCACTTTTAGCAAAAATGTGGTCGACTGTAGTACAATTATCCACTGTTTTCTTTTCGTTAAGTATAATAAATTGCTCCTATAACTATTACTTCTTAATTTTACTAACTTATAACTTACATCTTTTTGTTTTCTGCAAAGAGCGTCACTCTTCTTAATAAAGCTGTTCAGATTTGACTGAAGAATGAGTAACATTCACAGTAACTAAAAGCTTTTTACGGTAGGAGAAAATTTAGTAGTTTCCTAGATGCATTCGAAGACAGCAAAGATTTATATTTTTAACAGAAATATTGTCCAACGAATTATTTTTAAGCTTCTTACAATTCTGCAATCCGAAAACTGACTGAACAGTTATTAGCAGCAGATAGGAAAGGTCAAGTTGTCATTAATCTATCATTTATTCTCTCCCTTATATACAATCACAAAATTAATTTTGAAAGAACAGTAACTTTTGAACTATCTATTAATAATTCAAATGACAAAACTTTTCGGAACTTATGCAAATGAAAATATTGTTGAACTGATGACTACGTGGTGTATACTCTTGAGTTTCATTAAGGAAATAGCACACGCGCTTCAGTTAACCCTCTAAATCGCTACAAGTGAGGTTCTTGTGTAAAAGTAGCGACTCACATTAAAATTGAATCGCTGCAGGTTATATTTGGTGGCAAATGGAGTTCTGGGCATTTTATTTCCAAGGAATAAGAGTGACCCGCGGAGTGATAAGCAGTATCGCATACGTATATGTGTATTAATTAGCGCTATGGGTATTTTTATTCTTAGCATGCACTGGTCTGAAAGTAATCATACGTTAAATTTCTATTTCTATGAAAATATATGTATAATAGTCTCTAACTTTTCTTCACTGTTCCAATAAATAAAGGAAGAAATGCGAAGTATGTTTGAGAGCAGCGCCCGAAATATGCGAGTAATATTCCAGCGACGGTCTAATTTGAGCCTTAAGCCGTGTGCCCACTAGCAAGTCACTTGCGGAAGAACTTCTGCCAGTATTTGCTGAAGTGTTTCCACTCAAACCGAAACTTGCGGAAGTCTGCTTCCAGAAGTAGTTTGTAGAAGTTATTACGACGAACTTGCTGCAAGAAATTGCAGACGTGTTTCCACACAATGTGAGTACAGCTTGCAGTAGAGTTTGCTTTTTTTACGAATGACAGTATAAAATGTCTTGTGGCAAAATAAGATTGGCAGCTGCCATCGCAGCATATTTAATGAAAAAGAAACAACAAATTAAAAAAAAAAGAAACAAAAAAGAAGTGTTTGGGTGAGAAATTGGGTGCTGCGGCGCGTAGATTTAAGTTTCCAAAATACATTACTTGAAGAATTGCGGACCGAAGATTCCATGCAGCTGACAAATTTCCTAAGAATGTCTAATGATGATTTTGAATACATTTTATCTTTAATTCAAACAAGTATTCAAAAGCAAGATACTAAAATGAGATTGGCTATACCTCCCACAGACCGGCTTTTAGTTACTCTTCGATTTTTGGCAACAGGTACGAAAAAAACAAGAAAAATATTTTTTAAATCATTTTATTCATAAAAAACAAAGAAAAATATTTTTAATTCATTTTATTTTCATAAGTATTTCAAATGAAATGCAAATTATGAGTATGTTTATTTTGTAGGCGATTCCTTTCATTCGCTTATGTATCTGTTTCGAATCCCTGTATGTACGATCGCAAGGATTGTGTTGGAATGTTGCGAGGCTCTGTACCAATGTCTGAAATTAAAATATTATATAATTTATATAAAAAACATTTTCCAAAAATACCTTGTGCGTTGTCCGAACATAAATAATTGCGTAGATGTATTGCAAGGCAGTATTATTGATGATTGAGTGGAGCTTTCAAGCCCAGTTGTATCTGAACTAAGTAGTTGCGTGTCCGAGTTGGCTTCATCGTCTTCGTCCGTCACTTTTAGAATAGCCTGCTGAATTAATCTTTTAAGTTTACGCTTGCTCCCAGCTTTTCTCAAACCTCGAAGTTCTGAGAGGACAAAGCCACCAAATATTTGGTATTCATCAGACGGTTCTTGCATTATTTGCAGAGCATTTTCCAGTACGACGTCATGTTCGTCTATTTCTGAATTGGTTTTTTTTGGTCGTTTCCGTGGTACTGATTGGACTTTTTCGGACTGATCGGTGATATTTGCATCGTTGTCCAATGTAATTGAAAGCTCCTAAAAAGAAATTAAGAACACAAAAGCATTTATTAAGAATTAAACCGCTTTTTTTTTTAGGTTCCATCAACGGAAGAAGATTGGCTTCAATATTCCAACGGATTTCACAACAAATGGAATTTTCCCAATTGCCTAGCTGCTATGGACGGGAAACATGTGGTGATACAGGCACCAAAGAAAGAAGGCAGTGTTTACTTCAATTATAAAGGCACACATAGCATTGTACTGTTGGCGCTTATTGGACCTGATTATGAGATAATTTACTTTGATGTGGGGTGTAATGGTAGAATTTCGGACGGGGGAGTATATAACAATTGTGAATTATCGAAATGCCTTGAACAAAATACATTGCATTTGCCATCTCCACGGTCACTTCCTGGTAGAACTATCCCAACTCCATACGTTATTGTTGCAGATGACGCATTTGCTCTTAAGAAGTATATTATGAAGCCATTCCCTTTCAAGAGCCAGCCAGTGCAAAATCGTGTTTTCAATTATCGGCTTTCTAGGGCCAGAAATGTGGTTGAAAATTTTTTTGGACAAATTGCAGTTCGTTTTCGAATTTTACGTAAGCCCATTCTTTTAAGTCCAGAAAAATAAGAAAAATTGTTAAGGCCATTTGCGCTCTGCATAACTGTCTGTTAAGTCGCAATTCTCAATATGACATCTGATTCTCCTGTATCCGATAATCAAGGAGAGTGCCGTACAGAAGGGATACCAGAAAGGAACATGTTACCACTGAACCACATAATTCACGCAGTCAAGCTCAAGAACCGAAAAATGTTCGTAACGAATTTGCTGAATATTTTATTTCACCAGAAGGAGAAGTGGAGTGGCAATATAGGCATATATAATAAGTATGTACAAGTGAATATATAATATAATGGAATATATAATGAAATAAAAATTAAAACGGTTATATATAAGGTGTATTTTGTTATTCTTACCAAATTATCCTCAGTTTCTTTGGGTACATGAGATGACGTCATGTATTTCATGTCATTATAAAACTTCCACTTGCTAACATATACATCTTCAGCACTTTGGCCACTTTTTTTTTCCTTTCTTTGTTTACTTCTTGACCAAACTGCGTTCGGAGGTTGTGCAATTTCCTTTTGACCTCTTCTTCGGGCGCGTCTATATCATTGGCTATTGCCTTTAAAGCGTTTTGTTTTTTAATTTTATTCTTATAGTCTTTTGAGGACGTGTCCCATAATTCAGGATAACTTTCTTGTTTTTTCAATTACCAAATGTGTTTTTTTTCACTACTCCAAACGAATTTATTTTTGTCCATTTTTATAAATTTGGAAAAGAACTAAAAAAAAACACAAAACAAAACTGAAAACAGAAGAGAATACCACAAACCGTTTACCCGACGTATACCCGACGTCTTCTTCTGCAAGTCTTCAAAACACTTGCAGCACGTCGTTCAAGTTACTTCCAGCAAGCAACAAACACGTGTTTCCACATAATTGCTGCAAGTAACTTCTGTAAGCCGTGACTTCTGGAAGTCGACTTCTAATACGTGTTTACACGACAAAAACTTCTGGAAGTCACTTCTGGAAGCAACTTCCGCAAGAAAACTTGGTAGTGGACACACGGCTTTATATAGAAAAAAGGCTGTTTTCGACTATACAGCTTTCTAGTACGAAATAACATTCCGAGCTTGAGCGTATACCAGTATGTTGGGTTCTGTGGCGTAAACTTTTATAGAGGAGTGCTATCTGAATTTGTGCAATGTTATACGTAGTACTTCTTTCAGGTCCTTTTCACATTGTATAACTATTTGCTGTTTGAGGAAGTTGCATAAGCTGTTGCAATTTGGGTTTTCAAAGTTTCAAAGTTTTTAAAGAAGAAAGAATGAGCTGTTATCAGCAAAGCTATAAATTGAAAATTTGGTCTTTTCCAGTAGATTGTTAATATATAGGAGAAAGATGACAGTCTGGAGCATTTAGATACACAGACATTAATAGTGAAGATATCAGAAAGCTACCCATCAACTGTTTGTGAAGAATGGTTTCTGAGTATAGCTTAACAGCCATAAATAAAACCTTTTAGATATGACATCACATATGTCATACTTAATAAGGTTGAATACCTTTTATATACTATAAAACATGTTGACTAATAGCTTTTTCATAACCTTAATGAGCAAGTTTCTGCATGCAGGTGACGATTGACAGCTACCTGGGTATTTTACTCGTATATAATAATAATAATATTTTGTAGTTTAATCTAAAAAAAGTAAAGGGAAAATTATTAATAAATTTTGAAAGTATAAATAAAATATGCTTTTATACTGACACAACTGAGGTATTATTTAGGGCGTCGCTTCAAAAACATTTGTGTAAAATTTTAGCTTAAATACATTAAAATTAAAAACTGTAATTTTGGGTGTTTTGGTTCATAGGCTCCATTCTTGTGTCAAGTATTTTATGTGTCCTAAATTTGAAATTGAGAGTTATTGTAGCAACAGACAGGCAAATAGACAGAAGGTACCCTGAAACATGAAGAAGCGTAAAAATCTCGTAGCGTGATTTTCCATAAACACAATAATTCCCTGTAGTAAAGGAAGTAAGCATTGCTGTTTTATTTTAGTTATCCATAATATATACAACCTTTTATGTTAGTTCAGGTTATACCTACGTCTTTTCGGTGCTTCTGTAGGGTGAGCAGTCTTGGACTGTAACTACGTCATCGTGTAAAAGGTTGGAAGCCTTCAAGATGTGCCTCTTCAGGCACATGCTTAGAATATTTTGGACAGAGCATACTACCAACAAGAAAGTGCTAGAACTCTTAAATAAATACCTGGAAATTGTTAATACAGTTAAAATAAGAAAACTCGAATATCTGGGTCACATCATGAGAAACGAGGAAAGATATGGTCTACTCCAGTTGATACTGTAGGGCAAGGAAGAAGAGGACCAGGCAGGAGACGTGTCTCGTAGCTGAAAAACCTGCGAATATGGTTCTCAACAATAACAACGGGACTACTCCGGGCAGCTGTAAACAAAGTCCTAATAGCCAGGATGATCGCCAATATCCGATAACGGGTCGGCACAAGAAGAAGAAGAAGAGATAACTCTAATGGCACATAATTATAGTTAAAATTTGTTCATTATGGCAACGAAAAATAAGACAAAATTCCTATAATACTACTGAAACTACAAAACTTATCGATCTCTCTGTTTTATTTTAGTTATCCATAATATATACAACCTTTTATTTTAGTATTAGTGTGTGTAAACAAGCCACCCATTTTTAAACATACAAATTTCTTTTTCTGTATAAGCCCAATTATCATCAGTGTCCGATAAAATAGAAAGTATTTTATTGCGTAAATATTATTACTAACAACATTTTTTAAAGAAGTTAATGACTATTTTTTTGAATCATGGTCAACCTGTTATTAATATATTCTACGAAAAGCATTCATACCTACTTTGTCAAAAACAAAATTTCGAAATAAAGCTTAGTCACTCATATCGATATACATATATTTCTCAAGACCTACAAAAACCTTTTAAATAATAATAAACAAGGATCATTTGTATTGGTGAAAGCCCATATTGGTATTCCTGAAAATGAATATGTGGATGATTTAGCAAAAAAGGCAACAACAATTGCAAATTATACAAAAAATTTTTACATCTCACATACTGACATAATTTCAATAGCAAAAAACGGCTACCTGAGAATTGGCAGGAATAATTTCAACAATCCGATATAGGATTTTATTATAGATCCAATTTCCCTATAATACAAAGAACCCCCTTGTTTCATTTCGGAACATAGAAAAAATTTTGTTAGAGTTATATCTCGTATCAGAAATCAACATGCTCTGTATCCAAAGCACAGGAAAAAAAATGGTTTACAAAACAATGAAGATTGTCAATGTGGGGAATTTGGCGACTTAGAACATTATATTCTAGGATGTATTATGAATAAAAATTATATTGATAGGTTGTGTTGATGATCTAAGTACTATGTTGAATTCCCTTTCAATTTAAATGTAATCATATCTTCAAAAAACCCAATTGTATATAGATATCTGTACAAGTTTATTGTAAGTTGTAAAATTGAATTATAAAAAAAAAAGAAAAAAATATATAAAATAAAATTATTAAAATAAATAAATAAATAAATAATAATAAATAATTTTTAACAAGAAGAAAAAAAAAGGAGACTAGTTCAAAAGAGGAAAAAAAAAATTTAACATAGTTTTTAGATGTAAGTGAAGTAGTTTAGTGTTAAGGCGGGTTAATCTTGGTAAGGTTCAGTTGAGTTTTAAAAATAAATAAATAAATAAATAAATAAAAAAAATAAAAAGAGAGATGATGGCCAGTTGGTTATGTCAGAGCTATAAAACTTACTCACACACACATCTATTTCCAAGATTTCGACTCTAGCAACGATGTTGTTAGTATTTCGTACGGAACACTTATGGATCACTTCGATGTTAGTTTGTCTGACCTTCTGTTTGCCACATCCGATTTTCTCCGAAACTATTTGAATTTGAAATTGGAAGTGAAATTTTTTTTTTTTTTGCAAGGTCATTGAGTGGGGTGTCAAATGAAAGCTTGAGATAACATGGGTTCAAAAATATATATGATGTAATACTCGCGCAAACTTTTCTTTATATTACTTCAAAAAAATTGCCAATAATTGCTGTCCCCCACCCTATCTCTCTCTCTATCAAAATTTTTTAAAAAAATTCTGCAATATTTTTCATAAGGTGTAGATTGAGCAAACATTATCACATTTGCTTGACAATATGTTATAGAGTTTTTTCGTGGTAAGTTGAGAATTTAACCGGGACTAACAGCTGTGAAATATCAATATGTACACCTTTCGTTTTCGGTACAATCAGTCATATATCCATATACTCGTACGGAACACTAATTGCGCAAGTCAGACTTGCAATTGGCCGTTTTTTTTTTGAAATAGTAATCAAAGTGAGTTGATTTGTCTCTGTAAGTACACATACATATTCAGTTAATTTAGTACACATCGTTATATAGTCTTGTGAATACAGTTAAACTGACATGTATTTCATATTTATCCCAATAATCTGTGCAGAAATTACATAACATATAGCAGAAAACTTCTTAGTTTTATGTAATGCTTGCTTCTTGATTTCTTTAAAAAAATACATTAGCAAGAGTAATAGCCTTTATATTTTACAATAGTATAGAATATTACACATTTTATGCAACTTTCATTTGTCCCACGCGATATTTAAAATTATGTTATTATTTATTGTAATGATGTTTATTAACTACTAAAAATTGGAATGCCAGCCGTATTTTGACCAATGTAATTCGATTTTTTATAACATTAATATGTTTGGACATTGGTTACAGTACAAACCCTAAAAAGTCAATCCTTTCCTATATAATTCTTGTTTAAGAATATTTTTGTAAATTAAGTTAATTAAATATTTGAAACATTTCCTAAACATTTACAAATCAATGCTAATTATTACTGATAATTTAATATTCATATGAATTTCTTTATGTTACATAGTAAGTATCATTTCATTTAATTTCGTAGAGATATTGAATTAAACTTTTAGGAAGAAGCTTTTTTTCAAAAAAAACCAGTTAGCTCAAAATCAACAAGAAAACGATATCTATTCAAATTATGAACGATATTTTAAAGTTAGAATTTTATTGCTGAGAATTTTAAAATTTAAATTTAAGAGTGTTTACTCAAGAAAGCAATAAGAATAAATTTTAGAGTGCAAGAGAATAAATGAATATATTCATCTGTAAATTTAAAAAAAGGCAATTTTTAGCTATTATGAAACATAACTAGACTAAAAATCTTCGGAAATAAAATTGCACCATATTATATTTATACAGGTGTTTGTAATTAAACAAAAACGTCATTGTCCAATACTGTGAACAAAATACTACTCAAAACAGACAATCAATCTCCACAAATTTTATTGCCTGTTTTGATTCATATTATTAATCCCGCCAAATTCTCCTTGCTATAAACCCCTCCCTGGGCTCTTTTGTTTAGGGTGTTGTAAAATGGCGTTTTTTCTTAATTTAAATTGTTTCATCAAGCCTTAGATATGATTAGGTAAATTTCATGTATACTTTTTCTGATCATGATCTATAGTTATGTAATAAAGTTATTAATTACGTCAATTTTTGGCATTTCGTAAATTAAATTAGATGTCCCGAATATGATTTCAAAGGTGGTAATATCATTAAAATCTTAGTCCAAATTACCCGTAGAATTCAAGCATACAATTTAAATCGAGTTCATGTTTGACTAGTGTATTTTCACTTAAAATATTTTTATTTTTTACTTGCATTTTTTTACGTTTTTGATACTTTTGATAAGGAGTGAATAAAATGGAAGTATTCAGATGCTCTCATCTGATTATCTAAGTATTTTTAAATTACAACAAAACCAACAGATTAAAGAAGAATTGGTGAATTACCAGAATTTTACCGATTTTTAGTATTTGGTAATTTACCGATAATATACAGTCCCTGGCCAAATTATTAGATGCACTGTATTTTTTTTAGTAATTTTATGTTTCTTAAGAGTTTTTATGCAATAATGGTATATTTAAACTACAATATTATTGATTTTTATTTAAAAGAATTGTTGTAGACTACATATTTGTATTTATTTTTAACATATGGCAACACTGTGTTGACAAAGTGATACATGAACGTAAATAAGTACAAACCTGTATCAGTCGCGATCGGAATCGAGTCAGGTACGGACGTGTTTTCTGTGGCTTTATGGACTGTGATTGTTTGTTTAACAGTTTTATACTACTCAGTTATTAGTTTATTTTGTATGCAGTGTTTTAAAAAAGTAATTGGACTATTTTCATTATGGGTAGAAAAGGCGATCTTTCACCACGTAAAAAAGCTGAAGTGAAGGCCCTTGTGATTGCGAAAACATTTACAAACCGAGAAATATCACGAAGATTGGAGGTTTCTGAAGCTAGTGTACGATAAAAAAGAAAATTGAGTCAGGGAAGGAATTAAGCCCGAAAAGAAAGAAAAGATGCGGTAGAAAACCAATTTTCACTCCACGGTCAGAGAGATGTTTGAAGAAAATTTGTGTAGAAAAAACAGATTTGCTACCACAAAGGTAATAAAATCACAACTCCAGGATGCTAGCGTAAATGCTTCTGAGCGCACTGTTCGAAGAAAAATTGAAAGAATTAGATTTTAAGGCCTGTCGCCCCGCCAGGAAGCCCAAGTTAACAGCTGCAATGAAAGCAAAACGCCTGAAGTGGGCCAAACAATGGCAAGACAAAGATGTGGACTTCTGGAGATCGGTAAGATACAGCAATTTAATCAATAATTGATACATTATTATCATTTTCAGTTAAATAAAGCAAATAAACATGGAAGTTTATATATTTTTCCTATTTTTGACAGGTCTGCTTCAGTGACGAAAGCACATTCGAAATTTTGCAGAATAAAGCTCAGTATGTGCGTCGTCGTCATGGAGAAAAGTTTCATCCTGATTGTGTCGTCCCGACGGTTAAACATCCCACCAAAGTGATGATTTGGTCAGTCATCAGCGGCAAGGGCACTTGACGTCTATACGTCGTCAAAGGAATAATGAGGCAAGATCAGTACAAAGAAGTATTACAAAATCGGTTGATTCCGCAGCTCAGAGAATGGTTTCCAAATGGGGAACCATTCACTTTCATGCAAGATGGGGCCCCCTGCCACACTGCTCGGTCTGTTAAAGCTTTTTTGGCAGAAAAAAATATCCCTCTGTTGGATTGGCCGGGTAATAGCGCATTGAAAATGTGTGGGAGCTGATAAAAAGAGAAGTGGCTAAAGATGTGATTACCAACAAAACCCAGCTCCTAGAAAAGATTATTCATGTGTGGAATCATCATCCTCAAATGCAGGAGACAGTACAATCTTGCATTGATAGCATGCCGCGCAGAATTAAAGCTTTGATAGCGGCTAAAGGTGGCTCAACTAAATATTGACTTTTACTAACATTAATTTCACTTTTCTTTAAAACTTAATAAACTTATGCTTTTCTAAATTAATGCTGTTTTATTTATGTCAAATAAATAGGTAATTGATTGGATAATATAAAAATAAAAAACAAATCAATTTAAAGTAATAAAACGGTACAATATCACTCGGTAATTAATATTTTACATGAAATCTTGCAGTGCGTCTAATAATTTGGCCAGGGACTGTATAGTAACGGTAATTTTGAAACAATATACATTAACTAGATTACGAGAAAGCGTTTGATTTAGTTAACCATGACAGGCCCTTTGAGTCATTTACTGAATGCCCAGTAGATTCAAAGTATATAAATATTCTGAAACATATATACAACCACACCACACACAGGGAATCAGAAAGTTTTGAAATACAGAGAGGTCACCGGCAAGGGGATACCATCTCTCTCAAACTTTTTACAACCTTTTTAAAATATATATTCAAAAAGTTGGACTGGGCTAAAATGGATATCAACATCAATAGTGAAATGCTTAATTATCTGAGGTTCATCGATGGTATTGTTCTGATAACATATCGTGTAGACCATGCTTAAAACATGTAAATACCCCAAGCACAGTATCGTCACAACAGTAGGATTGAATATAAACTATGGACAGAAGTTCATGACAAACTTAGTACTCAGTGGACCCATCTCAGTCAACGATAAAGAACTCGAACAGGTCATTGCTTATAGATATTTGAGGCACGAAATCAAATTGGGCACAGACAATCCAACCCATGAATTACACCGAAGAATAAGCTTCTCATGGGTAGCATTTGGGAAGTTATGTCTTATATTCAAATCAGACATCCGGATGTGTCTTAAAAGAAAAACCTTTGATTAGTGTATGCTCCCGTTCTTACATCTAGAGCCGAGACACTAATACTAACTAAAAAATCGATAAATCAAATAAGGGTATCAGAAAGAGCCATCCTGAGCATATCATTCAGAGTTTAAATTCCCAATGCTGTTATAAGAATCCGAACAAAAGTAACCGATGCAGTGGATTGGATAATGAGGCTAAAGTGGAACTAAAGAGGTTATGCAGCGAGAAAGCATCTTGGAGAGGAAACTCCGACAAGAAGCCTATAGAAATAGAGGGAGACTCCCTATAAGATGGTGTGATGATTTGAAACGCGCGGCCGGAACTGAATTCAAGCAGCTCAAGGCCAGAAGGATTAGAAATAAGACACCACGTTTCGCATGGGGACGTTGCAGGCTACGTGATGATGATGAGACATTAACTGTTAAAGTATACAGAAACCTTTGTCATCACCTGGGTTATAATATTTATAAACAAGTGTTTTTCTCTCAGATAAATATAAATTACCTATAAACACACACACACACACACACACACACACAAAAAAAGTGGGTGATTTTTTTTCAATTTTTTCTTCTAGTCTTCGATAATTAAATAATTATTTGACGAGCAACGAATGGCTGAATCAAGTATATTTGGCTAACATTCAAATATACAAAAAGTATTTTGTGCAATATTTACTTGGAAAAATAAAAGGTCCAGTACTAGCTAGGGTGTTTGAAATTCGACAAACGAGGCGATTAGCATGAGTTCTTGCTTCAAGATACAATATTTTACAGCACGATGCGGAACTTTCCAGCTGAGCCACCTCGAAGAACTTGAAAGAATTTATTTTAATTAATCCAAAATCGATATAGTAATTTACCCAATATTTGCTTCGCAAACGTACATTTCTAAAATAAATACTGAATATTTTTCTGACACTCACTCGATATTTTAAATAGTACTTGGTACTTTGTACCAAAAATGTGAAAGTTAAGCAATGGAAAATTCTGGTAAAATTCGAAATATGGAGCAAATAACACAGTCGTCAGATTTTTCGACTTCAAGAATTTTGAAAACGACGTATAATATTATAAATACGAAGCAACCCCTCTCCATTCCTCTTATTTGATTAACTATAATTAAGCTTAAAATGTACTCATTATGGTAACCAAAAACAAAGAAATTCTCATAATACTGAAAATGAACAAAATTTATCGATCTCTATCCTTTTTACCCCCTGTTTCTTAAGCGATATCGTTTAAAAACTATAGATTCTATCCCTGCCTCAGGTGTTATTTTTGTACCAAATTTGAAATCAATCATTTTATTCAAAAGTTTTCGTCCCAACCGGAAAACTGATGGACAGACACTGACAGACCGACGGAAATAGGGGACTATGATTTTTGAGATTCGCGTCTCTGAAATGCGAAGAAATGCAAAATCTCAGAGGATGTTTTTTTCATGAATACAATGCTTATATTTGGCAAGGAAAGTAAGAGAAAATTAAGAAATCTTTTGCGTATTTACTAACACGTATCACACAAAATCCTCTTGTATATTTGACTATAAATAATTATAGTTATAACGTCTCCATCATCCCAACTTAAAAATCAAAAAAATGCCTTACAATTTTTAAACTATACAATGTTTTAACAATCTCCAACCCTTCATTTAAAGCGATATCGTTGAAATACTTTAGGTTTTTTGCCAACGTCAAGTACTTTATGTCTAATAAATTAGAAATCGATACTTCTGTTAGTTCTATTACAAAAACATGTTAAAACTGTATCAATATACAATATTACTATATTCGTATTGACAAGCTACTCTCTCGTTATTTTATGCGACACAGAATATGCCCTCATTTTTGTAGATATTTTCTTATACAAATTTTACAATATAGTATTTGAAGTCTGTTATTTACTGATTACATGCAATTATATTTTTCTAATATAGATATTTCGTAGCATAATATTAGATTCATTTGATTTAAAGCACACTAAATATATTATTATTCAGTACTAATATATTCTATACATTCTGTATACCGAAAATTAAGATTCTGGAAGATAGGTCATAGAGAACAAACTTTTATTATTTTAGGCTGTAATATATATACGAGGCTGGTTTGAAAAGTCCGTGCAAAAACAAAAACTACTTATGTGTTTGGGGTAAACCTTTTTTATTTTTCGACATAGTCTCCTTTTAGGCTTATACACTTCGTCCAACGATGTTCTAGTTTGTTGATCCCTTCCGAATAATAGGATTTGTCCAAGTCTGCAAAATATCCATTAGTGTCTGCAATCACCTCCTCGTTTGAATAAAATCTTTGTCCCGCCAGCCAGTTCTTCAAATTGGGGAACAAATAGTAGTCCGAGAGAGCCAAGTCTGGAGAATAGGGGGGATGTGAAACGAGTTGGATTCCTATTTCTATTAATTTTGCGACCACAACTGCTGAGGTGTGTGCTGGTGCGTTGTCGTGATGGAAAAGGACTTTCTTGTGGGCCAATTGCGGGCGTTTTTCTTGCAGCTCGGTTTTCAAACGGTACAATAACGATGAATAATATTCACCTGTAATAGTTTTACCCTTTTCCAGATAGTCGATGAGAATTATCCCTTGCGAATCCCAAAAGACAGTCGCCATAACCTTTCCCGCCGAAGGAACGGTCTTCGCCTTTTTTGGTGCAGATTCCCCCTTGGTAACCCATTGTTTAGATTGTTGTTTGGTCTCGGGAGTATAGTAATGTATCCATGTTTCATCCACAGTGACGAAACGACGCTTAAAGTCCTCCGGATTCTTCTGGAACAGCTGCAAACCATCCTTGCAACACTTCACACGATTCCGTTTTTGGTCAAGCGTGAGCAATCGCGGCACCCATCTTGCGGATAGCTTTCTCATGTCCAAATGTTTATGCAAAATATTATGTACCCATTCAGTCGAGATGCCCACAGCACTAGCAATCTCACGCACCTTAACTCTTCTGTCATCCATCACCATATCATGGATTTGATCAATGATTTCTCGAGTCGTAACCTCCACAGGCCGTCCAGAACGTTCAGCGTCACTTGTGCCCATATGGCCAGTCCGAAAATTTTGAAACCACTTATAAACTGTTCTAATCGAAGGTGCAGAGTCACCATAATGTTTATCAAGCTTCTCTTTAGTCTCCTGAGGCGTTTTGCCTTTCATAAAGTAATGTTTAATCACCACACGAAATTCTTTTTCGTCGATTTCTTGAAAATCACTCGACTTCCTTGATTCACACGAATGCCAAATACAAAGAAATAGACCAATATGGCTGAAACTTGGTGTGCGTTCATTCAAGAGATGCTACTAACTAAACATGACCTCGATACGCGCCGGTGGTGCCATCTCTCGGACTTTGCACGGACTTTTCAAACCAGCCTCGTATATATATATATATATATATATATATATATATATATATATATATACCATATATATATATATACAGTAATACCCCCGCTTTACGCGAGGGATACGTTCCGAAAAAAATCGCGTTAACTGAAATTCGCGTATATCGAGGTTTATGATTAAACATAGTCAAAATTTAATACAAAAAAATACAAATCATTTTAATCAATCACTTTAATTCTAAGAACACTTTATGCAATACATACTCTTATTTTTTACGGAAAAATACATCTATTGTCTTTTGGGTAACGTTTTGTTTACGTTCTTGTAAAATACGTTCATAACACCCAACACTGTTTTTAATTGTTTGACACACGGTCAAGACACGGTCATCATTATTGTCTATACTCTGCAATATGTCCAAACCTGAATAAATTTTTGAAAGTGCATTTTGTATTTCCCCTGAAGATAAAACTTTCTCTTCTACTTGTTCTTCCTCATCGTAGATAGGATTATTCTGTAACTCGATCAGATCTTCATTGCTAATAGGATCGTCGTGCGTTGCTACAAGTTCTACGAGATCTTCTACCGTGACATCTTCAAGTTCAGACCCCTCAATCATTGCAGCAATGTCTTCAAGCACTTGTCTCTGCATCTGGACAATTCTTCTAGGTGCTTCCACTACATCTGGCCAAAGATTACGCCACACCCCATTCATACAACTCATTTTAACTTCCTTCCAAGCCTCTTCTATGTTGTGAATAGACTTCATAATGTTGTATGACTTCCACCACTCTCGCATAGACTGTCTTCCTTCCCCGTCAGTTTCATGAATTAGTTGGCTAAAAGTGCGGCGATGGTAATAAGCTTTGAAGTTTGCTATTGCTCCCTGGTCCATAGGTTGTAATATTGACGTAGTGTTTGGTGGAAGGAACTTTACGTACACTTTTAAGTCTCTGGGCGTATCAAGTGAGGTTGGATGTCCTGGGGCATTGTCTAAGAGTAATATAACTTTAGGTTCAAGCCCATTTCTGTCACAGTATGATTTGACTGATGGGCAAAAACTATTAGAATACCATTTTTGAAAAATTTCCCGTGTAACCCACGCCTTTCTGTTTGATCGCCACACAACTGGTAGACTTGTCTTGTCTGTGCCTCGCATTGCACGGGGTGTTTCTGAATGGTACACTAGTAAAGGTTTCAGTTTGAAATCACCAGTGGCATTACCACCAGCAGAAGTGTTAGTCGATCTTTCGCAGCTTTGAAACCACTGGCTTGACGTTCTTCCTTAGAAATGAATGTTCGAGATGGCATTTTTTTCCAGTAAAGTGCGGTCTCATCAACATTGAAGATGAGACAAGCAGGAATTTTCTCTCGTCTAACGAAGTCTTGAAACTTGTCTGGAAACTCAGCTGCAGCTTGAATGTCCGCGCTGGCCGCCTCGCCTGTTATGTGGATATTGTGAAGATTAGAACGCTGCTTGAACCGATGGAACCAGCCTCTGCTGGCAGCAAAAGTCGGAGTGGCACTCCCTTCTCCTTCTTTTGTTTTCAGCATCTCATACAAAGATTTTGCTTTTGTGCATATGAGATCTTGACTTAGTGGTGTGTTCTTCTTATTCAAATCTTCGATCCAGACTGACAGTAATTTCTCCATTCTTTCTAAGATAGATGATCTCGAACGAGAAAGTTTTGTTGCACTTATAGGTGTTGAACCTTCGCTGGAGATTTTAATTTTTTCCCGATTTTTATAAATCGTTCTCACAGTCGATTCTGAGAGTCCAAAATCTCTCCCAACAATTGTTGCTTTGCCTCCATTTTCCATTCTTCTTAACAGTTTCATCTTCAATTCCAAAGTGACGCTTTTACGCTCTTTTTTCTTTACAGGCGGCATTTTTAACGTAGGGTTAAATTATGTATGTATGTATCTCCAATAAATATTAAAACAAAACTGCCAGCCGACCGAACTAACATTACGGAACAAATGAACACACGAAACGAACGAGGAAATCCCATAGAGCAAAGTCGAAGGACAGGGAATTCCCAATTCTTCAAAGAGAATATTCAGAGAAAGCGGGGATCCCCCCGCGACCATAGAGAAGTTAATGACTACATGAGCGCGAAATTTGAAATTCGCGTTATAGTGAAACCGCGCGTAACGGGGTCGCGCTAAGCGGGGTATTACTGTATATATATATATATATATATATATATATATATATATATATATATATATATATATAAAATATTAAAATTCCATTTTGGAAATAATATATTCCATTATGTCAATTATAGCTGGTTAGAGACTTATCGGTTCAAAGGGTTTATATAGTTCAATCTAATAAAATGCAATTACCGGTCGATATTAAATAGCTTGATTGGTTTAGGAAGTGTTACGTAAAGAAGATGTAAACATTCAGCCAAAGGTCATAAAAAATATTTAAAATACTCGCGTTGACATTCCCAAAGGTGTCTTAGAAATACTTCTATTTTAAGATACGAAATTACATAGGTATGAAGCCCAGGTGCCGGTTAGGATTAAAACGATTCTACATGTCAACTCGAACGAAATGCCTTTCGGAAGGTAAGATACCGTAGTATTGAGATCCTTTATCCGCTTTAGACAAGACCTTCTTTACAGTAATGTCCAAAACAGGTTAGGAATGGAAACCCGTAAGTACTTAACTTATCAATTTAACCGAGCTTTATTTAATAAAATATTTCCAAAACAGGTAGTCTGTCATTAAGTATTAGGGCATGTAGATATAAAAATGTAGTTTTTTTCTCATTATCAATGCTTAAAATAAAACCTATTAAAAACTTAATTTAATATAAAATTATATAACATTGCCTTTTTAGTGTTCCGTACGAACATTTATAAGATCACTTCGGTGTCTGTCTGTCTATCTGTCTGTCACACCCGATTTTCTCCGAAACTATTTTAGATAGAAAGTTGAAATTTGGTAATAATATAGCAATTGATGGCCTCATCAGAGCCATGTAGTTTTGAGAGTTAAATTTTGACTTAAGGGGTTAGTTTTGGGGGATGAAACCGGAAGTGAAAAAAAAAATTGTTTACTAGGTCATCGAGTGTGGTGACAAATGAAAGCTTGTGAAAACACGAGAAAAATATATATATATATATATATATATATATATATATATATATATATATATATATATATATATATATAATGTAATACTTGCGCGCACTTTTCTTTGTATCATTTTTAAAAAATCGCGAAAAATCGCTGTCCCCCGCCTTATCTCGAAAAGTACTTATCAAAAAATTTTGAAAAAATTCTGGAATATTCTCCACGGGGTGTAGATTGAACGAAAATTATCACGAGTGCCTTACCTTTAATAATTTACCTGGTATATAAAAAAAAAAAAATTTCAAGGTCATCAGATTTTAGTAAAGATTGGAAACAAACTTTGTTGAAAACTCATTTGGGGGCGTGTTTTGTGAAGTCACTGATCATTTTATACCTCTGTAACAAAATTTTTTATTTTAAAAGCAATCAACGTACGGAACACTAATTGCGCAAGTTCAACTTACACTTGACCGGTTTTTTTTTTTATACTAAACTTTTCCACTGACCGCTAAATCTGATGGATCACTAGTTGCACTGTCTAGAGCTTGTCAAATCAGCCCCAATTTTCTGGGAACATAGTAATAAAATGATAAGTGTCTGATTCAATATTAAGCTAGTTTCAATTGAGTTCTTAACACGGCACCGTTTTATACGTGCAGGACAAAAACATTCCGTCAGTGCAGGATCAGTCGATTTATTTTCATGAATTGTTTTCTGTATTCTTATTACCACCGATGATAATAGAAGCAACTTTGCAACAAACATTTTTTATTTTTTTTTACAGGGAGAAATCAGCCTTATGGATACTGAAGCAGTCTGTGTCATCTTAAGTGTGCCCCAAAGTGCTTCAGTTATGTGGAGTTCTCCAGCCGGAGTGGCTGGCATACCCACTAAATACCTATTTACACGTTATCAGAATTCTAGTTGCCACTTGAAATTAAAAACAAATCACCCGGAAAAATATCTTACAAAATATACAAGAAATGCAAAAATTATATTGTATATAATAGGCACTGTAAAAACCAAAAAAAGAGGAGACAATTGATGTTCTATAAAAGAGAAAAAAAATAATTATGAGAGGAGTCAGTATATTACAAAAGAACGAAGAATGGTCATGGACAGATCGAGTAATTTACGTAACTACAAAACTCAGAAGCAAAATAACAGTGACGTTTATTCAACTACCTAAGAATGAAATAAAGCGAGAAACATTTTAAATATGAAGAAGCTATAAGCGATAACTAGATTAGACCCAATAATTGGAGGTGATTTTAAAGAAAAGATCGGCTTATATTAAAAAACTACGAAAAGTGAGAAATTGTAGTTGAAGATGACACTCTTCAAGAAATAAAATAGAATAAGGTGAACTTGGATCAGTCCTAGACGAGCAATAGAAAATGAAATAGACTTTTGGATATTTGATAAAATAGTTCAAATGTCAGTGTTTTAATTCCTTCCTCCACCAGAAGTAGTCATAGATTGGTACGCAGTAAAATATGCATAAACGCAATACTGGAAAAATAGGATAATTTATTAAAAAACGTAAATCCAATAAACTGGACATCATTTGGATTTCAGTCAAACAAATATAAAATAGAACTGAAGAAAAAATTTTCACAAAATTTGATAAATGACAAAATCACATCTATATTAAGAGAAAATGGGCGTAAACGCGCAAACATAAAAGTACTCTCGATAGAACTATCCAAAAACACTAAAACTCTTAGAAGTAAAGAGGTGTATGAAAAAACTGTAGCATACACTGAAGCCCATAAAAAAGTAGCAAGGAACGACATAAGAGAACAACACACTATATATGTAGAAACACTAAACAACAGGAGACTTAATATCTTTAAGATATATATATATATATATATATATATATATATATATATATATATATATATATATATATATATATATATATAGCACAACAGTTATCATCAAACACTTCATTTTTGCACCCGACGAGCTTCTGGCTTAGGAGCGATGACTGATCAATCTGTCAATCATCGCTCCTGATGATGCTAATATGGCTAGCGAAACGCGCCTCCAGTGCAAAAATAAAGTGTTTGGTGTAGTGGTGAGTTCACTGAGTAGCTTGTTTAAAAAAAGCTTCCAGTTTATCTCTTATTTTTCAACCGAGCGGAATAAGCTGATCGATTTAAGCCTTGCGCAAAAATCAGAATTAGAAATTTAAAATCATTGAACTAACTTGTTCTTAAAAAGTACCATTTCTTTTACTTTAAGAAATAAGCTGTAGATAGAATACAGAAACAAATAATCAAAACCAACCTACAATGTGACTGTCGTCATTTAATTTATTTTGTTTAAATTAACCAAAACAAAAATTATAATTTAAACCATTCACAGTTGAACGAAGGTACATTTTCTTTCCTTAAAACTCATTTTCATCAATAAGAATTAATTTTTATTTTAAGGTTCGTCAGTAACCCACTTGTAAAATCAACATACGTGTATTAAAAATTACAAAAAACATACAGAACTAAATGTTTTTTGTCAAATTAATTTTAGTGTAGCACAATTAAAGCCAACAACAACGGAAGTAAAACGATTAGAAACATTTCACGTATTTTATTGGAAGTCTAGTTTTTGAATAATATACATGAATATTTTGAATAAATGCATAATTCCCATAAAAAAAAAGACTTACTTCTTTACAATTTTGTGAGCTTTAATTTCATTGTCTCAAAAATGTCAAGCGTTGTTAATATTGACAGTTATCATCAGTTAGCCGTTTTCCAGCGTTCTGATGTAGACCTCTTCGATGCCCTGTCAAACTAAACTATTCTGAGCTCTTTGATCTCACTTTAATACTGTGGGTCTTTTCATGCTTGTGGCGGTCTTCCTACCTTTCTTTTTCACCTCAAAATCTCCAATTTTATCACTCCATTTCTCATGTGTCAAGCGACATGGCCTGCTCATTTTTATTTGAAGGAGCTTATACGTTCGCTTAGGTCTTTAACTTGGATTTTCTGCCATATCCATTGGCCAACAACTCCAAATTATTTGTCGTAGAATAAGAATCTAAGTGAATGCCTCTTATTTATCAATTGCTATCCCCTAAAGCATCAATTCTTGTTTTATTATTTATTAATGAAAATTGTTTGACTAATGTGGTTCAAATTGCTCTTTGATTGTTTTATTAATGCTCTGAGTAGATTTAAAAAGTAAATAAATAAGTAGACCATTAGATAAAAAAAAATTTTCTGCGTTTAACAAACCTAGTGTTGAAATGCTAAATGAATTATTTTAGCTGTGTTATTTCAATTGTATTATTTCAGCAACGATCAAAAACAATATCGCATTAGTACTAAAATTTAAAAGTTTGGATAATGTTCTTGTAAAAATCGCACAAATTATAACAGTCATTGGTCCATATACGCAGAAAGATGCTATTGCCGTAGAGTAATAAACACACAATAAAACCAATATGACTGAACGAAACGACTTCCGAACAGCTCATTTTCGCTTCCGTTTAATTATTTCAGGTTAATGTTTATAAAACCACGCTACCAAATCTAAATTATGTTTAGTTTGCCTATAAAATGTAATTAACCAAATTAGGTGTAAGTCCTATATTTTATGACTTTTGAAAGATAATCATTAATCTGTGAGCATGACTAAATTATGTTTTAGTAAAAAAAATATACATAGTTACATTTGTTGTTATCATTCGGAAGTAGTATATTTTGCAATAAAGTGAATACGGCGAGAAAAGTGAAGCGAAACTATCCACTTCAGTTATTTAAGTAAAATTATTAAAATATTACCTAATTTCGAAGCATGACAATATATTCACGAAACATCTGCCAGGGATCTGTCCAACAAAGATTGAAATGTAATCATAAGCTTAGTTCCAAAATACTAAAAAAAAGATAGCGAGCAGTAAGATGTTATGGTGAACAGCAAACTCCTGGCAGTAATTGTTGCCAGCTTAGCGGGGCAATCCGCAATGTCGATCTTTGGCCCAAAAAGCCTCCGGCGGAGGGCACATATGCTTTTAAACTTTAGGTTTTTACCAGCCGGAGATACCGTTTCTTGTATCTTACCGGAATATTACGCTAGAGCTGCAAGTTCTGTTCTCTTGCTTGTCAATCCTAACTCTGCTGATGACTCGTGATACAGTGAAACGCGTCCCTAGATGGTTTAACCAATAAGAGAACAGTGGGTCACTGCTGGAATATGGACTTTGTTCATTTTTAGTAGTTGACCACTGATTTTTATATACGTAGGGATGGAACTTTCCGACCTCGCAACTTAGCAATAATTATTGGCAGGTTAGTTGGACACTCCTCTGTCGGCCTGTGGCTTCAAAATACTCAGACGTATGGCAGATATGGTGTTAAACTATAGGGTTTCACCAGCCAGAGATACAATTTGTTGTATCTTGTCGTGATGTTACGCTTATACTGTTCCTAGCTCGGTTGATGAATCGTGATACGGCAAAATGCGTCCCGATATGAACTGATAAATAAGAGGTCATTGCTAAAATATGGACTCTATTTATTTTTAGTAGTTGATACTGGTTTTTAGTATACCCTACACTATCCAATCTACTTTAACTAACGACACGACTCTTTTTTAGTGGCACTAAGGCAATATTAATATATAAAATAGAAAAAGAGAAGTAAAAAATAATGTATTTATAACTTTGTTAATGTTATATCTGCTTCAATTTAGGGGAAAAAGTTGTATGATAAGATTTTTTAAACGATTTTCTTGTAGAAAAAACGATAAAGGAGTTACGGAGAAAAATTACATTAATTAGTTACAAATAAGCTGATATTTTTTCTCTATTCTGTAAGTACATTGGAATCAAGAAAAAAGTTGTCCTATACAGACATATTTCAATAGCTTGGTTAAAAAAAATTAAACATTACAGAAAATATATAGGCTATGTCGAGAATATCATGATTGATTTTTACTGCGAAACCGAAAAAGTTTTAAGAGAAAGTGTATGCAGAAATAATAGAAACTTATGTTTTAGAGGATTACAAAGTTTTTGGAAGGCATGAAGTAATATTAGATGAAAACATTTTTATTCCGAAAAATAAGGAATATCCGTAAAGAGATAAAAGTTTAAAAGATATCTAAAAATCTTTTACTTAGAAGCAGTACAAACGGTTACACAGCAATTTTTTTTCCTAGATAAAAGCATATTCCTAAGCATTTTTGACAACGTTTTTCTGATAATGTTTTCGATTTCCCAGTAACTTGTATAATTATTTATCAGCAGAATTGAACCAATAAATCGTAAACCTGCAGAGTAATTCTGTCCTTAAGTAAAAGATTATATATAGTACAAGAATGTCTGTAAAGTCTGTCAAATTAACCAGCTGGGGATTTATCCATGTTACACTTTTATTATTCACTCTATAAAACAAAATATAAAAAAAAACGTTCATCTTCGAGATTTCTGATACCACCAACTGTTTTAAGGTTATGACCGAAATCTAAAATTTGATCTAATATTGTACATTGGAAAAAATAAGACATTTTTTGGACAAAAATCGAGACGTGGCTTACGTTTTAACCAATTCGAATAATTTTTTTTAAATAACTCGTGAACACTTCTAGTTTACTCTCCAACTGCAGAACTTTAAATAAATTGACATATTATGATTATATCTGATCATATATCAGTTATATGAAAAATACATATTTACCCCGTATTAGGAATAGTACAAAATTCGACTAAATTTGATATTTTAACCTATGTACTTACTATATTAACCATCTCAATTCGAATTCGAAGATAATTTAAGAAAAAAAAAGTGATACTCTAACTTCAAAAAATAGCTTTCAGTTACAAACATTCTTAATCACAATAATGGAACAGTTCTTTACTGCACAAATCTATCTAAATATATTACTTTTTGCATTTTGATCCAGCTCATAAAGGAATGAGATCAAAATTGTCCCTGTAAATAATTTTCTAACCTCAAAAAAGCTTAAAAACATCAATATTCTTGGTTATAAATAGGGGATTTCTTTCATATAGTTCATAAAAGTATCTCAAATAAAATAGCTTTAGATTGACTGATAGGCGAACAAAAGCTACGTATAGTAAGTTTAAACCTAACATAACCTAATAGGTCGAGTCATATACTACAAACTTTAAACCTAACATCACCTAAAGGTGGGTACACACTAGGCGAACGCATACGGCCGCATGAGAGCGAACGCATGCGTTTGCTTTGTGTGTACGTGCTAACGAAGGCGGACGAGCGTATGCGTTCGGCTGCGGTCGGGTTCGCTCGGAGGGCGGTACTTCAAAGAAAAATTCGGACCGCATGGTTTGAACATGTTTATAGTGTGTACGTGTTTTTGTTTTTTGAGTTTTTTCTTGTTAAGAATAATTCATATTGATTATCAATTTATCATTATGGAGTGGTCCAATAGCGGTTCTATTAAATTAATAACATTATATCAAACTTATGAATGTTTATGGAATCCAACTAATAATAATTATAAAAATCAAATTAAGAAAAATGATGCCTGGGAAGAAATTGCTAAAGTTATGACATGCAGTTCGGTTGAAGTAAAGAAAAAAATGGGTTCCTTATTAGGATCTTTTCGTCGTGAACGACAAAAGCAAGACAATTCTTTTAAAACTGGATCCGGAACAGATTCTATTTACTCATCAGCTTGGTTTGCTTTCAAATCTATGCTATTTTTTAAAGATAAATTTGTACCAAGAGAAACAAAAAACACTGAGGTAAGTCAAAACAATGTAGTTTTTTATTTAAGATATTTATTTATTTTTATGGGTACATAATATTTTACTTTATTTACTTTTTACTTTATTAATACTTGTGTTGCCAAGCTACACTACCTTCCCCAATAAAATATTCGGCAAATTCATTCCTAATTGCTTCACAACTGGCAGCACTTTTTCGTCCAATCCTAGTTATTGGACGGAAAGTCTGTAGATTATTATCTTCTATTTCATTCCTCCAAGCACCAAGAATTAGTTCACCTTCATTATCTTCATCAAATGTACCACGAGGACTATAAATAGTTTGAGATGCTTTACTTTTTCTTAAAAAATTATGCAAACAGACACATGTTAAAACAACTGTAGTAGCCTTTTCTGGTGATAACAACATCACTTTTCTTAAAACTCTAAAAACTGCCGACATAATTCCAAAAATATTTTCAATTATCCGCCGGGTACGGCAAAGTCTGTAATTAAAAACTCGTTTTTTAGATCCCTTTTTTTGTTCTACGGGATATGCTTTCGTTATGTTATATTCTAGTGCAAACGCATCATCACCAACAAACACAAAGGGAACTTCCATATTTCTATTCCCAAGTACTTCTTCAGATGGAAGATTTAGTTTATTGTTTTGCAATTTTTTATAAAAGGAAGTGTTTTTTATCACACCACCATCAGAAATTCGACCCTGGCACCCATCATCGGCAAACAGAAAGCAGTAATTTCCATCAGCAATCCCTAGCAAAACAATACTGAAGTCTTTTTGATAGTTAAAATAATCGCTTCCACTTTTCACTGGCGCTTGAAGTACCCAGTGACGGCCGTCAATGGCCCCCAGACAATGTGGAAAATTCCATTTTCTTTCATATACGTCAGCTACTTTCCTCCATTCATTTTCAGTATTAGGCATCTGTAAAAAACATAACTTAATGTTAATTAACACCGATTTGAATTTTGCTCCTCTCCGTCACTCTAATATGCAGTATAAATTTTTATCCGTACTTTTAGGTATAATCTGATATTCATTTTATTTTAGGCTGACGATGAACAAAGTTCTACAAGCACCACGACGGACGTTATAGAATTGATTGAATCCAATGTTACCCAGGACTCTGAGCAGATGCCACATACAGAACAATCAAATTCATCAAGCACACAAAGTAGCAAACGGACCCGTGAAAACATTTCAACCACTAACAACAGATCAGAAGAAGCTTACCAAATACTGAAGGATACTGTTGCCAGTCGTCCTATCAGAGACGACAGTACAATTTTTGGAGAACACGTGGGCGCAAAGCACAGAAAATATAGTCGTCACACACAATGCATTGTTGAGAATCATATTTCAAATATCTTATTTAACGTTGATATGGGTAGGTACGAACCACAAGTCCCACGAACATTACCCCCTGGCCACATAGTACATTACAATAAACAACAAGTGGCCTTGTCAGTCTCTCCTATTACCTCACCACAACATTCTTCATCAACCCACAGTCAAGGACGAAATTCATTGTATTCAATGTCCGACAACCCTCCATCAACACCCCAATCGGTATTTCAAGTTCAAGTAGTCTCCCCAGAAAATGAAACTGAAAATGCTTCTGGTATTCAACATCAAGAATCAATTGTCAATTATTTGAGCAACTATGAACCATTATTAATGTTTTTCAATGTACCTTTTTATTCTAACACCCTTTTGTATTTAATATATTTGCTAAATAATTTGAATGTAGTTTTTACTCACCTTGACATATTGTTTAAGACATTCAATAATTGCAGAACATACTTCAGTGATTATTCTTGAAATAAACTGTTTTGAAATTTTAAATGTATACATCAAACTTGTGAATGAGTCCCCTGTAGCCAAGTATCGCAAAGTCAATATTAACCTTACTGGTGCCGGAATCGCTTCTCTGAATGTTGTATCTTGTTTTGAGATTTTCGGACCGATTTTCTGTAATATCGTCTCGAAATCACTAGATCTCATTCTGCAGAAATTTTCAAAGAGACCATATCCAATGTCAGATGTAAGATCATGAATCAGGTCTGTTCCACTGTACCGATTTCGACTTTTGAATAAAGCCGTCATCCACCACCGACGTTTTGCTCGGTTACGCCTTCGTGTTTCATTATTATCATTAATCATAATAAAGTACGCACAAGCAATGATTAGATCATCTTGTGAAGCCATTTCAAGCACCAAACAGCGAACATGAACGAATGATGGAGTATACATGCGTTCGTTTATATGTGGACAGGAAACAAATTTCTACGAACACCGCACAGATACGGCGACACCCGTTCGCTCTCATGCGGCCGTATGCGTTCGCCTAGTGTGTACCCACCTTAATGCATCAAGTCAGAGGCGAGTAGATAGGCATATATCATAGACATAGAGGATGGACTGAGCATTAACTTCATAAAATTGACCGCTCTCTAGAAAGAGACAAAGCGATTGGCCTGTAATAAACAAGGCGCTGTACCTCGAGACGGAATTCAAGGCGAGAAAAGCCCCATACCCGATTTTAGTTCAAATAGAGTACTTAGAAATATTATTTTTAAGAGCGCCGTAGCTTAGCGGCATTCTAAAAAGAGACAGCTACTGGCCACTCATTCGCTTTGTCTCTCTCACACTTTTGCGTCCATATTTACTTCACAGCGGAATACGGAACACTCAGTCCATCCTCTAACATAAACTAATGGTTAAAGACAAGAGAGCAGAATGGTATACACCACAAGCTTTAAAACTAACATAAGTTAATGGTTAGAAACATAAGAGGGCAGAAAGGTATATACCACAAGCTTTACAGGGACGTCAGTTCCTCATCTGCGGGAACAAAATGCACAAAGTTATCATAAACAGATAGATTTATGCCGTAAAGAGCTGTTCCATTCTTACGATTAAGAATGTTTGCAACTGGAAGCTATTTTTTGAGGAGTATCACAATGGTAAGATACAACGAATTGTATAAAGTACGCATACCTATTACTCCATCGAAAGCTGACACAGCAGCTTTCAAACCGACAGAGTGGTTGACACAGTCAACGCTTTAAAAGCAGGTAGCGCTTTTTCGAGGGATCCTTCCTCAAGTATATATAATTATTGTAAAGCAACTGAAAATAGACAGAAGTCCATATTCCAGCAGCTTACAAGCTGTTCTCTTGTCTGTCAAATCCATCCTGAGACGCGTTTCGCCGTATCACGGCTCGTCAGTCAGGCTAGGATTGACAAACAAGAGAACGGTATCAAGTGGTACTTATCCCAGAAGTTACGGAGCACGATGGTAAGATACAACGAATTGTATAAAGTACGCATACCTATTACTCCATCGAAAGCTGACACAGCAGCTTTCAAACCGACAGAGTGGTTGACACAGTCAACGCTTTAAAAGCAGATAGCGCTTTTTTCGAGGGATCCTTTCTCAAGTATATATAATTATTGTAAAGCAACTGAAAATAGACAGAAGTCCATATTCCAGCAGCTTACAAGCTGTTCTCTTGTCTGTCAAATCCATCCTGAGACGCGTTTCGCCGTATCACGGCTCGTCAGTCAGGATGGATTTGACAGACAAGAGAACAGCTTGTAAGCTGCCGGAATATGGACTTCTGTCTATTTTCAGTTGCTTTACAATAATTATATATACTTGAGGAAGGATCCCTCGAAAAAGCGCTACCTGCTTTTAAAGCGTTGACTGTGTCAACCACTCTGTCGGTTTGAAAGCTGCTGTGTCAGCTTTCGATGGAGTAATAGGTATGCGAACTTTATACAATTCGTTGTATTTTACCATCGTGCTCCGTAACTTCTGGGATAAGTACCACTTGATACCGTTCTCTTGTTTGTCAATCCTAGCCTGACTGACGAGCCGTGATACGGCGAAACGCGTCTCAGGATGGATTTGACAGACAAGAAAACAGCTTGTAAGCTGCTGGAATATGGACTTCTGTCTATTTTCAGTTGCTTTACAATAATTAGAGTATCACATTTTTTTTTTAAATTATCTTCGGATTCGAATTAGGAAGGTTGTTATATCTAAGTACATACGTTAAAATACCAAATTTAGTCGAATTTTGTACTATTCCTAATATGGGGGTCAATATGTATTTTTCATATAACCGATATATGATCAGATATAATAATAATAAGTTCATTTATTTAAAATTCTGCAGTTGGAGAGTAAACTAGAGGTAAGTGTTCAAGAGTATTTTAAAAAAAAATATTCAAATTGGTCAAAACGTCTTGATTATTGTCCGAAAAATGCATTATTTTTCCGACTGTGTGGCGGTTGAACCATAATTTAGATTTATAGGGACACGTGATATTTTAATAAGTAGGCCTCAAAGAGAAGCAGTGCAAAGTTTACCCTTCCTTCCAAATGTTGACCTCAAAATCTTCACCTAAAAGATTTGTAATCGTACTATAAAATTGCTCTGCACGTTACTTATTGTTAGTTAATTAAATAAAAAAAAATTTCATACACAAAAGTAATATAAAAAGAATGTAAATATAACGATCGGTATATTTCCATACTGACATACATTTTAGCAATTCTATTTTATGTTTTGCCGATCGCCGCACTAAAAAAACCAAAAAGCCATTTTTACAGGCACTTCAGGCGTGACATGCCAAGCTAAATCTATATTTTCTTTCTGCGGCCACAAGGTCTATTATCCGTTCACCAATATATTTTTAGAATGGTCGTGGAAACAAGTAAGTGATATCGAAGTGGGCCCTGGAGAACAATGCATTCAGTTTCTGAAGGCGAAAACCCAGATGTAAATAGGATTCCGCAAGAGAGACACTTCGTATGGAGATATGTTGCTTGAGGCAGATGAATTTGTTATGGCTGAATTTTCTCGCCAAAGCCCGCCTGAAAAGAGTTACTTTGCATACTTTTAAAGTCCTCCGCTACCGGCTTTGAGAAAAGTTTTGTGAGCTTTACAGAGCCATACGTTACCCTTAACTATTTTTGTTTTTAGGAACAACTGAATTTTTTATTTAGTGAAATAATGTATTTATAAATAATAATAATAATAACGGTATTTCTTATGACCTCCACACAACAGTGAAACTGGAGTATACTTTATGAAATAAAATAAAGAAAATAAGAATGAAAAATTTGGCGGTAGGCCGTCATGAAATCGTGCTAAACGGTCAGATTATTTTGTATCGTAGTCGCGCAGGTATCTTTTCGACGAAAACAAAGCAATATATTCTCCACACTGAGTAATTTTATATTTCCATACACATATTTACCAACATTTTCAATACAAAATATATTTAAAATACAAATGTTTAAACCGAAGAATATAATAATATTATAAAACAACCGGCCAAGTGCACTCGGACTTGCGCAATTAGTGTTCCGCACGTTTATTGCTTTAAAAATAAAAATTATTGTTACGGAGGTATAATATGATTAATGGCTTCACAAAAGACACCTCAAATGAGTTTTCAACAAAATTTTTTCCGATCTTTACTGAAAACTGATGAGCTTGAAATTTTTGTTTCTTTTTATATACTAGATAAATTATTAAAGGTGTGATAATTTTCGTTCAATCAGTACGAGATAAGGGACAGCGATTTCTCGCAACTTTTTAAAAATAATAATAATATATATATATATATATATATATATATATATATATATATATATATATATATATATATATATATATATATATATTTGAACTCGTGTTTTCGCAAGCTTTCATTTGACACTCCACTCGATCACCTAGTAACTTTTTTTTTTTTTTACTTTCGATTTCACCCTCCAAAACTAACCCCTTTCCCCAAAACTTAACTTTCAAAACTATACGACTGTAATAAGGCAATTTTTTCCTATATTAGTGCCAAATTTCAAATTTATATGTCAAATAATTTCGGAAAAAAAAAGGAAGTGACCTTATAAGTGTTCCGTACAGAACGCTAAAAAGGTGCACTAAAGGTAAGTTTAAATTCGTCTTCTTCTGACTTATAGCTAGGCACTATTGCCTGTTTCTTTTGTTCCCCGCTCTATAGATCGTCGCTTCATCTCTTTCTTGGACGTCTCATTGAACTTCTTCCATTCGGTGACTTGTCTCTTGCTATCCATACCATCCTGTTGTTTGCCATTCTTCCAATGTGTTAATCCCATTCCACTTTTCTTCATTTTATTCACTGGTTGATATTTTCTATATTACACGTGCGTCTTATATCTTCACTCCTTTCTCTATCCTTCGGTGTCTTGTTTGTACATCTTCTAAGTATTCTCATTTCGGTTGATTCCAGCATCCTCTGTGTTATACTTATATCGGGTCTTGTTTCAGATGTGTAAGTCATTACTGGTAGTATTACGCTCTTGTATATTGTTTTGGTCTCCACGGAGAGGAATTTATTTCTAATTATGGTATCATTGAGGCATCCCGTTATCCTGTTAACCTTGTTAACTTGATATTTTACTTCTTCCTTGATTTTTCCGATACTAGATATTTTGATGCCCAGGCGATCAACCTCCATCACCTGTTTTATTGGTTTACCTTCCACCACCAGCTTGCACCTAATCGGCTCTTTTACTATTACTATTGTCTTGGCTTTTTCAGTTGAGATTGATATATTATATTGTTTTGCTGCTATGTGGAATTCATAGAGCAGCCTTTGCAGATCGTTCTCGGTCTCAGCTATTATTATCGCGTCATCTGCATAACATAATTTTAAGTTCTGTTACCCATTCTATATCCCTTCTTTCTTTTGACATTCTTTATAATTTTATCCATGACAATATTAAATAGAAGACGACTTAAAGAGTCTCTCTGCCTGATTCCAGATTCATAGTTGATTGGTTCTGCAATTCCTTCTGCTAATCTTGCGACTACTTTATTGTCATTATATATATTCCTGATAGTTTTAATTACGTCTAATGGGATGTTCCTGTTATATAATAGATAAATAACGTCTCCTATTTGTATATTGTTGAAAGCTTTTTTAAAGTCTATCAGGCACAACTATGCTGGAATGTTTTATTATATGGATTTTTCTATTACCTATCTCAAAATGAATATCGCATCGGTGCATGAGCGCCGACTTCTGAATCTTTGCTGCTCTTCTTCCAGTTGTATTCTCGCAATTATTTTTGTAATAATCTTTGTTGTTAATTTCAGTGTACTTAGTAGTAGTTAGTAGATTTATGTCTCTATAGTTATTTGGATCCACTTTTTCTCCCTTCTTGTGTGTTAACATAACTGTCGCTGTTCTCCATTCATCTGAGATTCTATTCGATCTTATACTCCACTGTATAAGTGTCTGGAGTTACTTAACTATAGAGTATCCCCCATATTTTAGTAGTTTATTAGCTATTTGGTCTGCGCCGGAAGATTTACGGTTTTTTAATCTTTCCAGTGCTTCTATTAGGTCTGGTTCCGTTATATGTGTTTCTTCGTTTATCGTTATCTATGGTGGTTGTGGCAGTGTGATACTCTGTTCTCTTTTATATAATTGTGTAAGATATGTTACCCACATTCCTTTCTTCACGAGTGTATACTCTATTAGTTATTTCATCTCAGTTCTCTTCTATCTTATGAATCTCCAAATTTGTTTTTGTTGACCATAGAAGTCTGATTCTAAATGTCTTGTGTATCTCTCCCAGTATTCCGTTTTTATTCTTTTTACTAATTCGTGGGTTTCTGTTCGTATTCTTTTGTATCTTTAGTAGGCTTCGTCTGTCCGGATTGACCTGTACTTTAGATAGCTTTCTTTCTTTTCATGGCATTTCTCTATGATTTATGCACTAAACCATGGTGTCTTTGTTCTCCATTTTTTATTTTTGTCGACAGTTTTGGTCCCTAATGCCTCATATGCAGCTTCTAATACATTTGTTTTTATTTTTAACCAATCATCATTTATGTTACCATGCTCATTTATTTGATTTATTCTGAATTTTTCTTTCAGTCTTCTCTGGTACAGGTCTCTCGTTGATTCCTCTTGTAGATTTTTTATACTTATCTTTGTTTCCAGCTCCATATTTTAGTGTTGCTTTGTGTTTCTTATGTCTGTTACCTCTAGTGTTCTCGAATGTATATTTATATTGCTCCTTATGGTCAAAGTATGTATTATTTATTCTCAACTCGTTTGTAGCGCAAACATTTATCATAAGCTCCCCGTTGTCATGTTTTATGTTTTCATTAAATCTCTGTTTCCAGGTCTTACATTATAGTCACCCATTATTGTTTCGTTGATTGGTATCTGATGTATCATTTTCTGGAGTTCTTCATAGAATTGTTCCCTGTCTTTTTCTGATTTACAATTTTTAGGTGCATAAATTCCCACTACATTTGTATTTTTGTAGTTTATTCTTAGTTTAACCATTACTATTCTTTCCGATATGTACTAACACTTCATTATTTAGTTTATGTATTTCCTCTTAATCATCAGGGCTACTCCTTCCTTTGCCCGCTGGTCTCTCGCCACACCACTGTAAAGCAGGAAATATTCTCCTGATACCATTTGTCCAGTTTAAATTAAGTTTAGAATTGAAATATAGTAAAGCTTCATCGTTAAATATTATTTTTTTCACTTTCTCATAGGTGGTACTATCCACAACACAAAAATTGTTGTCATTCGCCTTTAAATTTGTACAATTGTATCTATGATATTAAGATTTTCTTTTCATAAAGAATAAAAATAAACACAAAAATAACATGAAATATGTACAACTGATTTGTTAATACCTTTCGACTGGTGGTACCTTATAGTAGCGTAGATTCCAAAACTACTTTTTAGAGAAAAAATATCATTAACCAATATTAACGGTTAAATACGGAGACTTAATCTAAGTGGTAATTACTGTTAAGAAAGCCATCATTCCTAGACGCATGGGGATGGAGGGTATATGTCCCACTTGGCTCCTCTAAGTTAGGTTAATGGTGCATCGTATCTATTCTGCAGTTGTCTTAAATCGTTGTGTATTTTGGATTTAACACGAAAATTTATCGATCGCAGTTGAAGCAAAATTTTTTCCAAAGGAATTTGTCTTCATGCAAAAGGTTTTGGTCTTAAGGTTTAATATGAAAACAGTGGGCTTTTTCATTGAAGTAATGAAGACGTAGAAGAAATTAACAGGTAGAAATTTCATCTTTACTTCCAGAAAAACACAAGTAATTATTTTTTTTTTGCGTTATTAATAAATAAATTTACTAAAATATGGAGTAAAATTACAGTATGTTAAAAACTTCGACAGCTTATAATTTATGCAATAAAATAACTTATTTACTTTGTTAACTGACATCTATAAGATATATACAATGCAACGTCTCTCTGTCTGTCTGTCTGTCTGTTCGTTAGTGCGCTTATCACTGAAGAACGACTTATCTGATTTACGTGCTTTTTTATTTAAAACATATATATGTTCTCTGGCCAGGTTATAGGCTATATTTGATTACGTTAGGTAAAATAAGAAATAAGTAGTGACGATAATAGTAAATCTAGTCGAGAAAAAGTTTGCCGCTAGCGCGTTCTCTTGCAATATACTGCCTAAACCATGAAATATGGAATAATATCATGTAGCAAAGAATATCTATAATCTATATAAAATGCAACGTCTCTCTGTCTGTCTGTCCGTTAATGTGTTTATCACTCGAGGACCACTTATCCGATTTACGGTTTTTTTTTTAATTCATTCATTTGTTCTCTGGACACGTTATCTATAATCTTCTATCTTTAATACATATAAAATAGAATGTCTCTCTGTCTGTCTGTCTGTCCGTTAGTGCCCTTATCACTGGAGAACCACTTATCCGATTTACGTGTTTTTTTTTAAACATACATATGTTCTATAGCCAGGTTATAGGCTATGTTTTACGTTAGGTAACATAAGAAATAAGTAGCGACGATAATAGTGAATCAAGTAGAGAAAAAGTTTGCCGCATGCCCTACCCTTGTTAATATAGCTAATAGCAAACAAGTAATGTAATGTTTCGTTCCTTTGACTCAAAGAACTCTGAATGATATATATAATTCTTTAAATATGAAATCACCCTTCTAACTCACTCCTCATCTCTCATACGTTACGTAATTATATATAGTAAATAAATAATTATTCTGTAAATTTGTTCATTATTGTAAACAGAAACCTGGAAAAATTCCCGTAATACTAGTGAAACCATACAATATTTGGCTACTCCACCCCTTTCGCTCCTTTCTGAATTAAAATTAAAAATAATGAAATTAGATTTTTGCTTCTCTTCACGTTTTAGAGTTCTTAGATCACGAAAAACATGGTCACTCATTTTCGTCAGTCTATTCGTCTATCATTTTGTCGGCCTGTCGGTCGGCATCATCTAAAAAGGAGATGAAGCCTATAGTTTTTGAACGATATCGTTCCAGACCAGGCAGGCGAACGGAGTGGAAGTCGATAAAGTTTAAAATGTTTTAATAGTAATATAGAAATTTTTCCTGGGTTTTTTGGAATAATTAAGAAACTTTTTTCATAAATATTTATAATAAATCCTATGAGGATCAAAAGGGGAGGGGGAGAAGACTAAAGGGGGTTGCCTCCTATATACCGTAGCACATACCCTTTTCTGAGTTTTTAAGTCTAGGAAAATTTGGTTATTTTTTATTGTTTTCGAGTTTAATCCAGGAAGGTGCTGAAGGGGGGGGTTATTATATAATTTTAATAGCATTTTGAGATATTTACACGTTTTTTGATTGATATACCGGACAAATTTTAAGCGTATTATTTATTTATAATAAAATATGTAAGGGTTTAAATGGTGGAGTATCGGGTTATTAGGGTATTTTTTTTTTTTTATTGGTCTAGCACACGTGCTGCAGGGAAGTCCCTAAAGCGCTCCAGGAGCAGCACGAGTGCGGAAAAAGCGATTCACGTTGTTCTTGAATCGCTGTAAATTGTACTCGGTGGGAAACACAGCGCTGGGAAAATTATTCCAAAGGGATGACGTTCTCCATATAAAAGATTGCTTGAAAAGCGTTGTACGCGGAGTAACAAGCTGAACTTCATACGGATGCGAAGCACCAGCGTGACGTGTATTTCTAACATGCACCGCTTTGGGAGGAATTAAGCGGGCTACATCCTTCGAACACTTTCCAATCTTCCTATATATGACGTTGTAGGTGTTCTTCTGGGTTTGTATAATCGAGGATTCTGAAAATTAAGTTATTTTTTCATTATTTTTAATTTTAATCGAGAAAGCAGTGAAAGGAGTGGAGTGGCCAAATATTGTAGGGCTTCACTAGTTTTAGGAGAACTTTTCCAGGTTTCTGTTTACAATCATGAACAAATTTACAGCATAATTATTTATTTACTATATATAATTACGTAACGTATAAGAGATGAGAAGGGAGTTAGAAGAGTGATTTCATATTTATAGGACTATATATATCATTCAGAGTTCTTTGAGTCAAAGGAACGAAACTTTACATTACTTGTTTGCTATTAGCTGTATTAAGAGGGGTAGGGCGTAAAAGCGGTGGAAATCATTAAATATTGAATTTTATCTGGTTTCTGGTTGAGATATTTTCAAAAATGTTAGCTAATTGTTTTTAGTAAATTATATATGAGGTAAAAGCAATGAGATAGAGGTTTAGAAAGCTGGTTGTCCATATATTATAATATACTTCAATTTCAGTGTTCTGGCGTTTTATTATTCCCAATTTTAACAGAAATAGTATCTAGAAGGGATTAAGATTTGGTTACAGAGTAATCTAAAAAATGTTAAGTTGATTATAGAAAAAGTTTTAGAAATTTCAACGGTTAAATTGGCAGAAACTTACTTATCTCTAGCACAGTAGGTAAATTAGTATTTTTATGTCCCTTGGTAAAGGGGTAGAATTACCCCTTGCAAATTTTGCTTTTCTTAACGGTTTAGTGTGTAGCAAAAATATATAATCCCAGTTTCATCGATCTGTTTATTCGACGCTCAGGCTGTTTGTCGATCGATCTGTTGGCAGGTCGGATACTCGAACCAAATGATATAATATTTAAAATAGGAAGAGATCTATAGTTTTTGAACTACATCGTTTTAACGAAGAAGCGTGAAAGGAATGGGTGTCAATATGTTGTATGATTTTATACATATTATGGGAATTTAGTTTCCTACAGAACGTCCAATTTAGTACTTATTTGTTTGCAAGGAAAATAGTGGGTAAATCACTTTACCGATTTTTTTTAATAATATCCAACATAGGCTTTAAATTAAAACTAAACATTTATGATAAAAATACCTAAAGCACTCATATTTTACATTGTAAATCATTACTGATGTGCAATGTAAAATATGAAAACTTTTAAAAATAGCACAAACAAATGAACAAGTCACAATTAAAAAACTATTTAACCAGTAAATGCAAAACCTATTATTTTTTTTAGAAGACAGAAAAAACATAAATTAATTCAATTTTCTTGTTTTTAAATGTTTAAAAATGTTACGCATCAACAGAGGTTAAAAAATGATCGAAATAACATCTGTTGTCGTCTACCTACAGTCTTGATTTTTCCTAGAGATATCTGACATTGTTCAATTGATTTGGTTAAAAAATAATATATTTACTTCTTCTTCTTCCTATAAAACAGGGTCTCGGTTCGCTCGTTTTTAAACCTCTTGTGACGTAGATGTCCAGCTTTCATGCCATCTTTTTGGTGATCGAGCGGGAGGTCTTCTCGTTATATATTTATATATTTACTTATGTAAAAAACACGAAAAAATGAAGGATTGCTCTCTATAAATAATTTATAACATTTTATTATTTTTGTATTTTCTTACTTTTAAATTAATAACCGGTCAAATGCAAGTTGGACTTGCGCAATTAGTGTTCCGTACGTTGATTGCTTTTAAAGTAAAAATTTTTGTTACGGAGGTATAAAACGATCAATGACTTCACAAAACACATGCCAAATGAGTTTTCAACAAAGTTTTTTTCCGATTTTTAATAAAAACTTTGATTTTTTTTTATATATCAGATAAATTATTAAAGGTAATGCACTCGTGATAATTTTCGTTCAATCTACACCCTATAGAAAATATTCCAGAATTTTTTCAAATTTATTTGATCAGTACTTTTCGAGATAACGGGGGGAAGCAGCGATTTTCGCAATTATTTAAAATTAATAAAAAGAAGAGTGTGCGCAAGTATTACATTATATATATTTTTGGTAAATCATATTTTTCCAAGCTTTCATTTGACACCCTACTTAATGACCTGGTAAAAAAAAAATTTCACTTCCGATTTCACCCCCCAAAATTAAGCCCTTAAGTCAAAATTTAACTTTTAAAACTATACGACTCTGATGAGGCAATTAATTCCTATATTAGTGCCAAATTTCAACTTTCTATGTCAAATAATTTCGGAGAAAATCGAGTCTGTCAGACAGACAGACAGACTTACGGACACCGAAGTGATCTTATAAGTGTTCCATACGGAACACTAAAATGGTTTCATAAATTTTAACTTTTCTCTTTTATTATTGTAAGATTAGAATACATATGTTTTTGTAATAAAATATAGAAAATAAATAAATGCATAAGTATGTATTAATCAAACTACTTATATACATGTAATCTGAAGTCCTTTACTTTAATAATATACAGAGTGTTTTTCTTAAAGCGGATTATATTACTCACTAAAATAAATCAATTCACTAAGTCTATAAGAGATACTCCAAAATTTGACTTAGTCCGGTACTAAAGAAAAGGTTTCTTGTCATCATAGTTAGCATTTAGCGTCAGTATGTCCGATGTATCAATATTAGCGTGTCAAGTAAGTTTTAAAATAAGGCCTCTGATAGAAAATTTACATGTATTTCAACAATACTGTCACTTTTCAAACGTGAGATGTACACAATTGATCGTGAATTCATATAAATTAATGATAAAAATCATACAATTGCCAGAATTGGTATGGCAAATATGAAATATGGACAAAATATTTCGTCGTTTTGATAACGAGTTTCTAATCTCTCAGCATACCCAAGTCATAGTGAAAAATTAATTTTCTGCACTAGTAGACGAAAGGCAATTGTCAGTTTAAAAAATAAAATGATAAGAAAGTGAATATTTCTGAATTGAGGGCACAGAATAATATTTCTTTTCTGAATATATACACCTTCAAACGGAAAAAGTCGTCACAGTAACAAGAATGTTAGAGACCAATCACAATATTTAGCATTAAATATATTGAAGGGGCTTTATTGTCTTCATAATTTAGTTTTATTATAACATTTCATGAAGTAATTTATTTTAATGAGTTCTATAACCTCTTAAGTCTCTTAAAGAATACATCTCTATCAATCTCATTTTAGTAATAATAGTAAGAATGATTTTGTTTTATAATTTATAAAAATTAAAGATAAATTGATGATTAAAGATATTTTACAATATAAAAATTAACTTAATAAATATGTTGGAATGAAAGAAATCGGCAATCTAATACTAAATCGGTGAACCTAGCAAACCAGCTTGCAAATTTTCTATGGAATTTCGGCCCTTCGGCACTTTTTGGGCCAATAGTGCTCTATGTGTTAAAAATTTCAATTATAGAGTTTTGGTACAATGGCGAAATGTTTAAAAAAGGTGATAAAACTAATTTTTTCATTCTCATTACACTATGAAAGTTGGTAACTGTGTTTCCCAAAATTAGTTTGTATATTAAAGAGATAATTATGAAATATTATTAAAAAAAGGTAAAAAGGGGCTTATTTAAGGAAACAATTGCTCTATTAAAAGAACTTATTATTTACATTATAATATATATATATATATATATATATATATATATATATATATATATATATATATATATATATATATATTATGTATTACCGAAACTAAATTAATACAAATAAGTTGACCATTTTCGAATGAAATAGGTCATTTTTTTTTTGTTTATTCTAATAGGTGATGAACGAGCTAAAAATTTAGTAATATATTATTTATACACATTTTCTTCATATTAGCAAAACTAACATATTCTATAAATAGAAAAAATAATAACGCATTTTTCGTAATTTTATGATTTAGAATTTTTTCCAGAGCCTTTGGGCTTTGAAAAACTTAAACTATATAATTTTATCCACATTCCACGATTCTTGCCCATATTGCAAGCATTTTCTTTTTTACGTCAGCTTTATTAATATGCAGTGATTTCAGAGTTGTATGCGGATTTCTTTACATTCCTTTTTTTAAAAATCTGAAGGAAATATTAACTTATCAATGTAAAATCGAGTCTAAATATGGTTCTGCAAAATATGTTTACTATTATACTGTTTAATGTGAGTTAGCATAATTATTAATTATACAGATAATTGGCTTACAAAAATAATGTAAGGTAGAGTGTCGGAATTTCTTAATAATAGTTTTACGGTGTATTTTTTCTGGATAATTGCTTTTCAGGTGTTTCATAATTAGTTTTGAAAACATGGAATTTTCGATTTATTTTATTTTTCAAAGTTAAGGTAACAATAGGTGCAGTTTATTAAAAGACGGCAGTTTTTTAATCTAAGTCAAAGGAAAGCAAAACCCTTAATAGCTTTATCATTTATCTAAAATGATGTTGGCTAATATGACGGATTAATTACTTTTTTCTCCCGTTTATTTTTAGGTAATTTTTTATCAAATACATCTTTTTAGAAGCGCCAAATTCGGCCACATTCCAGGGAAAACGACATTTCTTGTGGGTTAACGAGTAATTTTGGAAAATTACAAAGAGGTCCGAATTGACAAAATAAATACTGGATAGGCCTTGACGAAAATGACATCAGATTCATTACTCACCTATATTGGGATCAGGTGGCGACAATACTAGTAAATAGCAGAGACTGAGAAAATAGGAATAAAAAGAGGTGTTCGTCAGGGATGTGTTCTTTCCCCGCTCCTGTTTAATCTATACTCTGAGCACATATTCCAGAAGACCTTAGAGAATGCCACAGATGGTATCAAAGTTAATGGCAAAATCATTAACAACCTAAGGTACGCTGATGATACCGTTATTATAGCAGATACAGCGGATGGACTTCAGCGTCTTATGAACAATATATCTAGGGAAGGCGATATTTTAGGCATGAAAGTAAACGTTAATAAAACGAAAGTAATGGTCATTTCAAGAACACCCGGGTTGCAAACAGATATTCGTGTTTACGATCAATTGATAGAACAAATAAACAAATGTAAATACCTAGGGTGTTGGGTAACTAATGATTTGAATCCTGAAGTTGGCTAGAGCGGTTTTTCTTAAAATGAGACACCTACTCACAGACTCAACCCTTTCTTTGGATATGCGTTATCGTTTTGTAAAGGTCTATATATATCCAGTGCTTTTATATGGAGTTGAGGCCTGGACCTTGAGAATACGATCAATGAATCGTTTGGAGTCTTTCGAATTATGGGTCATGCGCAGAATATTGAAGATCTCTTGGACAGAACGTCTTACTAATGAAGATGTACTTCGTCGAATGGGTAGAAAAAGAGAACTACTGTCGGTTATTAAAAGACAAAAAACTCGTTACTTGGGACATATTTATAGGGGTTACTTACTGCTCCGGTTGTTGATGGAAGGGAAAATTGAAGGGAAAAGAGGTGTGGGGCGTCGAAAGTGTTCCTGGCTGAAAAATATACGAGATTGGATAGTTTGGATACCCACACTTTATTAAGAATTGCCCAGGATAGGGAAGAATTCGCCGCGATTACAGCCCAACTTCAGTAATGGAGATGGCACTATAAGAAGAAGAAGAAGTGCCTGGGAGGCAGGGGCTTTGTTATTGGTTTTAGGTTACGGTAGGAGATATACAATACCAGCCAACCAGATCTACTAATATCAGGAGATTTTGTACCCCCAAAAATTTTGTAGATTTTGCTAATAGTAGTGACCCATCTCAATATAGTGAGCCCATAGTTCTCATTCGTACTAGGGCTTTTTCATTTTCCCTGCTACACCAGTTGTTATAGAAAGTATTATGCCAAAATAAATCATCGGGTATCAACGAGATACTGGATACAGTGTGTTTATGGGTAAAAAAGTCCATTGCGCCTATCTCATCACAACTAGTCAAGCCTAGGGGTTCTACAAGGTCTATATTTCCGTGCGTTCTAAAATTCTAACATCATACCTATTTGTAGCTGTAACTTTACAGTACACCTTAGGAGAAATATTTGAGTCTTGCTAGAGTAACATATTTTCTTGAATTAAAGAAAATTTTGACCAAATGGCTTTAGGGCCCAACACTCTACTGATGCCGCTCTAAATAATGCAACATGTATATACGATAGCTTGAATAATAACGATTTCATAATGAAGTTGTTTTGGGAAATGAGTCATGAATTTTACAACATTGATCATGACATACTTATTAAAAAATTGCATTAGTATTACTATTAGAGGCCTAGTAAATAATTGGAAAAAATTCTGTCCATCAGATAGTAAACAGCAGGTGGTGGTTAACAGTGCCAAGTCATCGCCACGGCTTGTGAAAAAAGGGTGTCCTAAAGTGTCCTGTATCTCTCCTGCTATCTTTAAGCTAGCAGGCAATACTAATAGCATGCCCCATGACAATATACCACATACTTACTTTGTACTTAAGGAGACGATACAAATATTACTGTAACAGATAAGAAAATATATAACCTAACCACCAACTGTATTCATGGAATTAATCATATTAACAACAACGGTAAAAATAATCATAGAAGTTAATAAAAGCCAATCATGGAAATTATCATAAGAAACACCACTTTCGATTCAAGTGTTTTATAAACGGATAGTCAATATAATGTATAGAGTTCTCCGATTACACGTCGATCAGAATCTGACATGGAACGACCATGTAGAAAAAAATCCTTCCAAAACTTCTTGTTCTTTTTAGTTCAGGTTAGCTCTGATCAAAGATACAGACTCTAGGAATGTTTTGAAGCTCATATATTGTGGATTGTTCAAGTAAGTAATGGCATATTATACAGTACGCTGGGGTGCAGCGTTGGAATCGGAGTGTGTATTTGTAGCTCAAACTATACATTCTCCGAGCACGGAACGGAGACAGTTATATGACTATTTAAAAAAAAAATAGAATAATAACATTTGTTTCTTTATATCTTCATTCATTTATGCTATACGAAAAAAAAATCAAAGTTCTGGAGTAACATATCTTAATTAAGTAATACGAGGAATAATCAAAATATTAATATACCCTATTCAAGACTAACTAATGTATAGAAGAGTCTGAAATGTATAGGACTACAAGCATACAATCTAGCTCGGGTACACTAGGGATGCTATGAAGAATTCGACGATTTAGGAGGGTTAAAAAACAAAATGTTCTTTGTAAATAAATCCTTTTATTGAGTGCACGAATTCTCCCGTTAACGTTGGATTTATATATTTATTGTTTGTTTTTTTTCCCTTCCCTGCAGCACATGTGCTGCAGGGAAGTCCCTAAAGCGCTCCAGGAGCGACAAGTGTGCGGAAAAAGCGATTCACTTTGTTCTTGAATCGCTGTAAATTGTACTCGGTGGTAAACAAACACAGCGCTGGGCAAATTATTCCAAAGGGATGAGGTTCTCCATATAAAAGACTGCTTGAAAAGCGTTGTACGCTGTATTTCTAACATGCACCGCTTTAGGAGGAATTAAGCGGGCTACATCCTACGAACACTTTCCATGAAAATACTTGTAGAACAGACTCAAGTCGCCAACCGTTCTTCGATGTTCCAGACGAACACCTCTTCTCTGAACAGAATCCAACAAATGCAGTGTATGTTTGGGAGCGCAGCCCCAAACGTGGGAGCAGTATTCCATAGTTGGTCGAATTTGAGCTTTGTAAAGAATTAACAGTTGTTGTGGGGTGTAAAGCTTTCCGGTTCGAAATAATATTCCCAACTTCTAAGAAGCTCTCCTTGCTATGCCTGCAACAAGTTCATACCACGACATATTTGCTCCCAAACTAACGCCCAACAAATTGAGCGACGATGCTAGGGGAATGGAGTGCCCCGACATAACTATGTCGGGTTCAGCAACGATAACTTTTTTGGAAAAAACTGCCGCCTGGGTTTTTGTAGCGTTAAATTCCACTTGGTTACAGTCACCCCAAGATAGAATTTCTTCCAGGTCTTTGTTAAGTTGAACGACCTCCTGCTGTCTGCGGATATTCGCCTGAGCAGCCGATGTCCGAGCGTTCAAGGTGAATGAAGAGACAAGCGTACTGTCATCTGCAAAGCTGTAGATTTGATTCCCGGTTTTGTAAAATAATTCTGTTTTAAAATTTCTATTTTATTATATATTTTATATTTCTTTTGCATACATAAAATATTTATTGACGTGCTTAATGTAATATTTTTGTCGTATGATTTTAATATCCTTAAAAGTAAAATATATACTTTACTCTACTTGGTTAACTTTACTTTACAATATTATTATATTATTGAGGCAAGCAATTAAATTGTCCTTTACATATTATCTCGTAAAAATTTTATTTCAGCCAATAAATTTTATTAGTTTAGATGAAAGATTGAGCGACATACATGAACATAGACGTTTATGTCAGATCCATAGTTTTGATCTGGGTGTCATAAAACATCAAGATTCGTCACAAATCCAGTTTTTTCCAGGTGACTTGGCTGATTATTTTAAAAAAATAAAACTACTTATTTTAGTTTTATCACTCATTTTGAAACAACTAGATACTAATGCGTGTAGAAATGATGTAAAGCTGAAAAGTTAATTGAAACCTTCTTAACATATTATATATATATATATATATATATATATATATATATATATATATATATATATTTTTTTTTTTCTTGGGCTTTATGGTTCTTTTGTTTTAAGGATAGAGAAATTACATCATGTTCTAGTTAGAATTTATTGAAAACGTTTCGCCCGATTTTCAGGCTTCTTCAGTTCATCTAAAAATTGAAATTTTCTGTTTTGGATATTCAATAGGACGCACAATTTTTTCTTTTTTTTTTTTTTTTAGATGAACTGAAGAAGCCTGAAAATCGGGCGAAACGTTTTCAATAAATTCTAACTAGAACATGATGTAATTTATCTATCCTTAAAACAAAAGAACCATAAAGCCCAAGAAATTGAAAAAATATATATTCAATATTCCAAGGTTCAAGAAAGAATTCAATCCAACTTATATATATATATATATATATATATATATATATATATATATATATATATATATATATATATATATATATATATATATATATATATATATATATATATATATATATATATATATATATATATATATATATATATATATATATATATATATATAATGCCTATAACAACGCATTTTTGCATATCCTTATTTAATTATTTAATGAACCTTATCTAAAATTTTAAAACGTGTATATAAAACAAGTATATAAATATTTATACACCAAAAATAGATACTTTTTTAGTTAATAAATTAGTTTTAGAAAATTACTTTTCACGCAATTTTGAAAGATACCATAATTTATCAACTGCCAAGAGAGTTACGTCGAAAATAAAAGGTGTTAATGTAATTATAGCTTAATATTAGTTTAATGTTTCTTTAATGATAATCTAAGGTTTATTATTTAAAATGTTAACACAGGTTAATGCTAAACAAAGGCGACAATCCAAAAAAGGTTTTTTGAGTTAAGAGGTAATTCTGGATAAGATTTCAACCCTGTTAAGAATGACGTTATGTTTACTTGGGGGAGTCAAAAGATAACCGGGGAGACGAGCCTCTTAATAAAAAAAAAACAATCTCGCACTGGAACTCTAAAGGCTTTAGGCCTCTCACAATACATTTTTTTCTTAAAAAGGAACCATTTCATATATAATAAAACAGAATTATTTTACAAACAATATTTATATAAGTAAATTGCAAGGTAATGAAATAATTCGTGCGCTGAATAAAAGTGGTTAATGTAAAACAAGTGAAAACAGACAAGGCCCATATTTCAGCAGTCCACCCACTGTTCTCTTTTTCGTTAAATCTATCCCGAGACGCGTTTCGCCGTATCACGGCTCGTCAATCGGGTTAGGATTGACAAACAAGAGAACAGAATTTACTGGTACACGGAACACGATGGTATTTTGGCATTCACCATATATCCCTGAGGAGAAGTCCTCAAGAAGCGCTGCCTGCTTTTAAGTGTTGATCGTGTAAACCACTCTGTCGGCTTGAAACCTGCTGTGTCAGCTTTCCATGGAGTATTAGGTATGTGTGCGTACTTAGTACAATTCGTTGTATCCTAGCATCCTGAGAAAAGGTAATTATTTACAAAGGACACTTTGATTTTGTTGTTAACGTTGCCGAATCGTCGGTTTCTCCAAAGCAGACCTAGCGTGCCCGGGTTCGATTTTAGGCTTTTAGTCTTAGATATTTTAGGCTTTTTGAACAATAGACAGCCTTGAATAATCAAGATATTGATTATTCCGTGTATTATCATCATGAATTGAGATATGAGTTAAATGAGGAAGCCTGGCTTCAATTTCGCCTTTTGTGATTTTACTCTGTAAATTACAATAAAGACATTATTATTATTATTATTATTATTATATTTTATTCTAAAACTCTGAGTTATTTTTTATATATAGAATAAATGAATAAAGGCATAAAGAAATTACATTATTCCAAAATTTTGTGAAGTCTTCTAATTGCCTCCGTTTGGTGCTCGACCCCAGTGTACTATACAATATGATATTACTGACTTACACAGTCCACAATATATGAGTTTCAAAACGTCCGTGAAGTCTGGAATCCGATGCTTTGAATGAAAAAAGAACAAGAACTAACTTTTTTAAGGATTTTTTCTACGCGGTCATTCCATATTAGTTTCTGATCGATGTGTAATTCGAGAAATTTTGTTGACTCTATACATTATAATGACTACTCTTCTACTCTTAATGAATGACTTGAATCGAAAATTAGATCTCTTATGCCAATTTCCATAATCAGCTTTTATTATGCTAAACCGTTATCTTTACACCAACTGGTAATATGATTATCCGATAATATAGTTTGCGGTTAGGTTAGGTCTTTCCTTACCTGTTACAATAATATTTGTATAGTTACATAGAGTACGAAGTAGGCCCCAACATGATAGCTCCTAAAGACTCAATTCACAACAGAATAAACAAGTTCATGTTACTACATAATCTCTCTCCGCCAAAATTCGACTACCCTTTCTGGAACAGCTTCCCACCTTGGGGGTCCTCAACCCCTAAGGTGGATTTTAATCTTCATTCCAATAAGGTAAAAGACAAAAACCCATTAGAAATTAAGTCGGAATTTCTCGAAAGAATACATTCTTAATATCCTAATTACTTTATCTTATATACCGACGGTTCTAAATCGGATCAGGGAGTGGGAGCCTCTTATGTACATGACAAAGTCATCAAACGTTTTAAACTTCACCCCTACAACTCCATTTTCACAGCAGAACTGCTCGCCATCGAGGAAGCACTTAAGTCTACTATTACCTCTACCCAAGGGATAAACAAATTTCTTATAGCTTCTGATTCCTTGAGTTCGCTAAAACTCATTATCTCCAATAAAGCCAATAGTACGTACTTAAGTCAAATCAACGACCTCCTATATGTAGCTAAACTAAGAGATATTGAAATTTCATTCTTGTGGATCCCTGGGCACATGAACATTGGAGGTAACGACATGGCCGATAGAGAGGCTAAAAGGGCAACTCCTTTCTCGGGGGAAAACAACAGTAATGATTTTACAAAGATGCTATGCTCAATTAAAAGAGATTTATTCCAACTGGAGTGGGACTCCCTCCTCTACATAATTCAAATAACAAAAGATCGGACAATGTATTGCTGAGAAGATTGCCCATAGGTCATACTTACCACACTCACTCATATCTCCTAAAAAAAGAACCATTTCCGAAGTGTGATGTATGACGGTCAAACATATCTTTGAAGCAAACCAGTCCCTTCATCTGAGAATTAAATATAACATTTCTCATTCAATTAAACAGAACATTGAGCAATTCACATCAATCAAAGAAAATATTTAAAAATACCTAAAAGAACTAAAAATAACTACATAATTATTAAACACATGTAATGTGGGGCGCTAAATAACCTTAGCAGTCGATGCGCTCTGTCCAATTAAAAAATCAACAACAACGAAGTAGATATGTGGTATATTGTTACTGGACAAGTGATTAATATAGCAGTTAAAGAGACTGGAAGAGATATAGAACGCTTTAGGGCTACCGTCCTTTTACAAACTGTGGTGATGGCTTGGTACAGGGAACCTTCATCTGCTGTCTCCTGTGTGATAAATAGGATCTTATCCAATTATCTATTGTGCCTCGTACGCCCATATTAATGTAATTTATTAATAAGTATGTCACAGTCAGTTATTATTTAGGCAGTCGGATTTAATTATAGTTATGATGAGATAGGCGTACTACGGTTTTCTACCAATAGATACACTGTACCCAGTATCTCATCGATAACCAATGGTCTTTTTTATGATCGATGATTTATCGTCAAAAGTATTTTTGGTGTAGTGGGGAATAAGAAAAAAGACCTGGATCAGAACTTTGGTCTCATTGTGTTAAAATCGATCACTGGTATTAGCAAAACCTATAAAATTATTATCAGTACAAGTTCTTGTGCTATTAGTAAGTCTACTAGGTCAAAGTAAGTCTACATATAGTATGTATATTTGCTGGAAAATATAACATTACTTAGAGGAACATTTATATATATATATATATATATATATATATATATATATATATATATATATATATATATATATAGAATAAAGAAAGAAAGCAAAAAGTTGCCGTATCTACCAAAATTATTAAAAATACAATCTTAGTTGGGGAACTCGGCAAGAAGGGCGTGATAAGAGATCACACAATTTTCATTAAACCAATATTTCGGTCCTGGATTGGGACCTTCTTCAGGGCAGAACTGAAAAGAAGAACAGAGCGTATTCACTGATCGTGTCTGGGACAACTTTAAGTTAATGATGTTATCATTAGGTTGTTATAATAAATAAAAATTAGTGTAGAACAAGAATAAGATATTAGTCATAATAAGTTAAAAAAAAAAAAAAAAAAAAAAAAAAAAAACTCACATGAGAAGTGCGAAGATTTCGTTAGCCTGAATGGCCGTAGGTTATACATACAAAAGTTGTTACATATAAAAGTTGGTTAATCGATAAAATATATAAAATACACATTAAAACACTGTAGACAAAATTCTAAAAACCAGATTTAAAACATGGATGTAATTGGGAACCTTGGATGTTGAGAACATTGTTAATTATTTCACCTGTGACCACCACATATGGCCACCGCCATTTGGGAAAAATGACAAGAACGACAGGAGACAGCTGCCCGACAGAGATAAGGGGTTTAGTCAAGAAAATTCAATTAACCAGAATGCGGGGTCGACACCAGGAAGGAACCGATAGAAAAGGAAGTGCAAATATTGGACCCTAAGTGGGAAGGAGACAGCCAATTAAGCGACCAGAAAAACCCGGTATGTGATAGAGGAAGGATAAGTCATAACCTAATTATAGGTAAATGGTGAGCGATGGAGCGAGAGAGAGAGAGACAATAATGGGAGCAACAGAGAAGAAGATTATCTAATGAAATAATTATTAATTTATTAATTTCTTGTTGGAATCTGATTGGAGGAATAGTTGAACCAATGAAGACTGGAGGTACCAAGAGGTGTTAGAGGGGTGACGCAAGGTACTGTCAATGGAAGGAAGGCAGTAATCGCTAGGTGCACAAAATGACCCAGATAAAATGGAAGGAATCTGTGAAGCCCAGGATCAAAGAGAACCGTAAATAAAGAGAGGAAGGAGGAGAGAAACCCTGGAATTTACGGAGCTAAAAGAGAGACGACCAGCGCGGTTCAAATGGATCATAAAACACTTGAAGACAGGGAATTATTGTGTGGATTTGATTTATCACAGGAGAGGAGGAAACTGTATATGCTACTAAGACCATCTAGGTCGGTTCTTTTATTGATATTAAGGTGATTCTCCTGGATGTAACACATCTCAAGGAATTCTCTCTTGGAAAGATTGTTAGAGAATTGAAGAATTTTGGGTTCCCTGAAATTAAAAGAATGACCATTGTCAACAGAATGGGTCGCCAAAGCACATCTGTGTGGATGGCATCTAGTGTCACTTTTATGGAGTGCAATACGACGATTCAAGGATTGAGAAGTTTGGCCAATGTAGATTGATGGACAATTGAGGCAGGAAATTGAGTAAACCAAGTCTGACATGGAAAGAACTGGCAGTGGGGCCTTCAGCTTGCTGAAGACACGTCTGTTTTTGAAGAAGTAATATTTAGCAATTTTAATGTTAGGAATGACACGCAAAATGTGGACCAATTTGTTTGTAAGGCCAGGAATGAATGGTAAAGAAAGCAGCGACGATTCATTCCTGGCCTTACAAACAAATTGGTCCACATTTTGCGTGTCATTCCTAACATTAAAATTGCTAAATATTACTTGTTTCTGAACTTACATTACCTATGTAATTCACCGCTTTGAATATTGTTTTACTACAAAGCGGGTACTTTTTTTTATCTTTTAGGCATTCTCCAAGAGGTCTCCCCGAATTCCCTACTTGTGGTCATCTCCTCACTATGAAGAGCAAAGCTTCAGTTTTAACTACATGACTTTGACTATGCAAGATACCTAAGAATTTCATAGCCAGTTTTATTCCCATTGAGACAAAGTCAGGATGCGTTCATTGTCAAATACATCCAGGCCTCCGAAGTGAAAAGAGGTCGACCAGTTAAGAAAGTGTTTCTGCAAAACCTGTCAGCACCTAGTTTTTTGTTAGAAAATATGGATCTCGAAAGTTTATGATTCCTGTATATCAGAAAACATTTATGAAAATTTTGTAAATTTCACCATTTCGAGTCAAGCTTCTAGCGAAGAAATTCCTAAGCACTGGAAGTGTGCTTTCTGAGACAAGGGGCAGGGATCAGTGAAGTCAATGTAAGAAAAAGCGGCAGTCAAAAGATTCATTGAAAATATATTTTGTGTTGAAAGTCACTATTATCGTGGCAAGTCGGTTCAAAAGCAATATGTATCAGGCGACTTAAATCAGCAGAAACTTTGGCACATGTACAATAACCTTCAAGAGCCTGAAATGAATGTCAAGAGAACGTTTTTTAGAAAAATTTTTGAACTAAAGTGCAATATTGGTTTTGGATCGCCAGTGGTTGACGCTTGCTCACCATGCACAGAATTAAAATCAAAAATAAAAAGGGAACAAGACCCGATGAAAAAAAAAATGAGGTGAGGGCTAAAGTCCTTTTTAGAAAATTAAAAGAAGAAAAAGATGGTTTATTAACGCTGTCATTTCATTGCCAAAAAACCTCGTTTTGCCTAAAGAACCAGAGTGCATATTACAGCAGATAGCTGTACGTGTACAATTTCACCATTCTGGTTGAGTCTGCCAAAAGCGCTCTTACACCTACCAATGTGTTTTGCTACACATGGATGGAGCATGAGCGCATAGAGAGTTCTAACGAAATTTCGTCAGCAGTTTTTCACCTCCTGACACAATTAGACTTGGCTTCGTTTTCTAAAAATTAGTCTTTGTGCTGATGGAATGTGGGGGCCGGAATAACAATTTCATCATGACGGCTATACTGATGTACTTTTTTTTAGAAGAGCAGCAAACCACATCAATTCCATCGAACTCATTTTTCCGGTCACTGGCCACTCATTTCTACCACCTGATCGAGTTTTTGCTTCGATAGCAAAAAATCTGAGATATCTGCCAGCTATTATCAAACCTTCAGAATATGATGCACTTTTCTCCGACCACAGCACAATTTTTAAACTACGAAAAGATGTCCAGGTATTCAGCTCCCTGAAATAATTCCCCGTGGAACGCCAGCAAAACTTAATAATGTTAAACCACTGAAACGAGGGGCGTAAACAAGAAGAGTTCGAATTTTACTTATTTATTGTTGACAATGCAGTAGCTGGGGATGATACAGGTGAAGTTGATGAATTTTGTGAATTCTTTAGGAGTCTCAATAAGCTGTTTTTTTTTTAATTTTATTTTTTTTCTTTACATACATAATTTTTTCAACTTTATTAATTTAAGTTTAAAATTTTTATTTGTAAACATGTTTTATAACTAATAATAATCATAATAAAAAAATGGTTTTTAATTAATTAATAACCAGTGTGTTAGGAAAGGGTTGGCCTAACTGAGTTATGTCGCTGCAAAAATATCCCTCACGAGGCACTGCAAAACTATCAATATCCCAATTGTCGTTGCTGAACTCACTATATTCAAATTGTAGAGCGCTACAATTAATAAATATGGGTCAACATTCTCAAAAAAACACCGCCTCAAAACCAAAACCTATTTTTTTGTGATAACTGAAAAAGCAAAAAAAATGGATGTTGCGAGTTTTGCAACGTCACGCCTCCTATATATATATATATATATATATATATATATATATATATATATATATATATATATATATATATATACATATGTATATATATATATATATATATATAATATATATATATATATGTATATATATATATATATATATATATATATATATATATATATATATAGATGTAACTTTTCTTTTGACTGGCTACTAAGAAGAAAGGAGAGTTTTGAGGTTGCAGTCGCGGAGGATTGGCCAAAAAATTAACTACTTTTGTTTAATATCAAGCTTTCGAATATGGATTTTATTCTTCCTCAAGATATCTGAAATCACATTGTCCCTATAAGTATAATTTTACAATCAAAAAAGTAAACAAAACTTACAAAACGATGAGTTCAATCGTGTAATACATGTCGCCCTAAACAATGGTTTCGAATCTTAAGACTAAAAACTGCACAGCATTTTGTTATTTAGTTTCTGATTAATTAACTGACTAAAGAAAAGAAATATAAAGTTGTTTTCCATCCTTTATTTTCCCTGTTCACTAAGAGGAAAAATCCCACTGGAAAGAATAATATTTTGTTTCTGTATTATGGCGGGAAATCTATAGTATTGAACGGAAGAAAAGGGTTATATGTGAGAAATGTCAAGCGTCAGGATTGAAGAGGTTTCTTTTAATCAGTTCCTAAAACGCGTTTAACGGCAATGCGGCTGAAGGTAATGGAATCGTAAACAAGTAAAAGAGTACCAGGAAATTATGACCCACTGAATCAAGACGAGGAACTGCGAGGGTGGAAAATGTTGAAGGATGGAAATTGCAAAAACTTGAAGATTACGATCGAATATAAGCGAAATAGGGGTATTCAAAGGGAGTCTAAGGAGTTGTTTGGCAAGGAGTTTTTTGTCAAATTTAAAATATAACAATAAATCGTGGAGAGATCTTCAGTGTCAGATCTTTTATTCATGTTGTTCGGATTGTTGTTGATTGCTACCATTTCAAGGAATTTTCTTTTTTGGTAATTCGGTTCAGTATACAAAATCGAAGCCCCTCCGTAATTCATTCTGTGATCCTTTTTCATTACATGCTCTGCAAGAGAGCATGAAGATATGCCTCTTCTACAATCACTTTTATGTGAAATAATACGTCCTTTGAGGCTTCTAGAGGTTTGACCGACATAGGAAACGTCACAGTCTGAACAAGGAAGGCTGTAAACAACGTTGCATTTCTGTTCAGTTCTAACAGGAGTTTTTAGTTTGGAATAAAGGAAACTAAGATTGTTGTGAAGTTTCTTTGCAAATTTTATATTGTGATCTTTGAAAACATTAACCAAACGTGGAGTAAGGTCTTTATAATACGGAAGGGTTCTAAAAATAATCTCATGATTATTGACAAGTTCGTTATTAGGTGGAGAAGGGTTATTTTCATTAAATGGAAGAGGAGTAGAAAAAAGAAGTCTGTGAACCAACTTAGGAGGGTATGAGTTTTCGATGAAGAGGGTTTTGAGTTCATTTAAACTATCTTTTAGAAAAGAAGGGTGTGTTAGTCTTCGAACTCTGGATCCCATTGCTGACAAAATATTCAGTTTCATTTTAGTTGGATGGTTTGAATTAAAATTTACATATCTGCCGCTACTAACAGGTTTCCTATACCATCTGGAAAGAATCTTATTGTCGTCGTTACGAGTTAAAACCATGTCTAAGAATAGAATCGACCTGTTCACTTCTACTTCGACAGTAAACTGTAAGTACTCATTGCCTTGATTAAAGATTCTGAGAGTGTCTTGGGTCATGTTACGGGGAACAGAAAGTATGAGATCGTCCACGTATCTTTTTAAGAAAGGTGGGGAAAAGGGGAGTTTCGTTATGCAGCTCGAGATTAGGTTATCCAAGACAAAACTACTGATGATCGGAGATATACTGGCACCCATGGGTGTACCAAACACTTGCTTATAAAACCTATCGTTGAACACAAAGAAAGTTGAGTCGAAGGTGAACTCAAGTAATTTCATAAAGGATGGTCGATCTAAAGTTGTATGTTGTTCAATGTAGTTCCAATTATCCATAACGCTAGACTTTGCCAAGTTAAGAGGGAGGTTGGTGAAAAGAGATACCACGTCTAAAACTGATAAGGATGTAGTCCTGAGGTAGTTGGAATTCATTAATAAATGAGCTGAAGGCGAAAGAGTCACTGATATAATGTTCGTTGGTTTTATTGTAGGATTTGGTTAGAACACTGGTAAGGTATTTTTCTATATTCCCATTAGGTGCTCGCAGAGAGGATATAATTGGTCTAAGAGCTAAGTTAGGGTTTATGAATCTTGGGTAGAGCATAAAACCGTGGTGCTATAGTGTTGTAATTGTGTAATGTTTTAGCTAAGTTGTCATCTATTTTCTTAGAATTCTTGAGTTGGGTGACAAGTTTATTGGCTTTTTGTTCGAACGAACTAGTGGGATCTCCTTGGAGAAGTATGTAGTATTTGTCATCATCCAAAAGAGACAGGCTGAGTGTGTTGTAATCAACAGAGTTCATGATCACAGAAACGCCGCCCTTGTCACTCAATGTAACTAAGATTTCAGGGTGTTGTTTAAGGAAATTCCTAGTTTCAATGATATACTTGTGAATTACGTCCACCCTCTTGATATGAATATGAAGTAGAAGTAAACAGGTCGATTCCATTCTTAGACATGGTTTTAACTCGTAACGACGACAATAAGATTCTTTCCAGATGGTATAGGAAACCCTGTTAGTAGCGGCAGATATGTAAATTTTAATTCAAACCATCCAACTAAAATGAAACTGATATTTTGTCAGCAATGGGATCCAGAGTTCGAAGACTAACACACCCTTCTTTTCTAAAAGATAGTTTAAATGAACTCAAAACCCTCTTCATCGAAAACTCATACCCTCCTAAGTTGGTTCACCCTGCTCTTAGACTTCTTTTTTTATGAAATGTACTACTCCTCTTCCATTTAATGAAAATAACCCTTCTCCACCTAATAACGAACTTGTCAATAATCATGAGATCATTTTTAGAACCCTTCCGTATTATAAAAAGACCCAGAGTTCGAAGACTAACACACCCTTACTTACCACGTTTGGTTAATGTTTTTTAGAACCTTCCGAATTAGACCTTTACTCACGTTTGGTTAATGTTTCATAAAATTTGCAAAGAAACTTCACAACAATCTTAGTTTCCTTTATTCCAAACTAAAAACTCCTGTTAGAACTGAACAGAAATGCAACGTTGTTTACAGCCTTCCTTGTTCAGACTGTGACGTTTCCTATGTCGGTCAAACCTCTAGAAGCCTCAAAGGACGTATTATTTCACATAAAAGTGATTGTAGAAGAGGCATATCTTCATGCTCTCTTGCAGAGCATGTAATGAAAAAGGATCACAGAATGAATTACGGAGGGGCTTCTATTTTGTATACTGAACCGAATTACCAAAAAAGAAAATTCCTTGAAATGGTAGCAATCAACAACAATCCGAACAACATGAATAAAAGATCTGACACTGAAGATCTCTCCACGATTTTATTGTTATATTTTAAATTTGACAAAAAACTCCTTGCCAAACAACTCATTAGACTCCCTTTGAATACCCCTATTTCGCTTATATTCGATCGTAATCTTCAAGTTTTTGCAATTTCCATCCTTCAACATTTTCCACCCTCGCAGTTCCTCGTCTTGATTCAGTGGGTCATAATTTCCTGGTACTCTCTTACTTGTTTACGATTCCATTACCTTCAGCCGCATTGCCGTTAAACGCGTTTTAGGAACTGATTAAAAGAAACCTCTTCAATCCTGACGCTTGACATTTCTCACATATAACCCTTTTCTTCCGTTCAATACTATAGATTTCCCGCCATAATACAGAAACAAAATATTATTCTTTCCAGTGGGATTTTTCCTCTTAGTGAACAGGAAAATAAAGGATGGAAAACAACTTTATATTTCTTTTCTTTAGTCAGTTAATTAATCAGAAACTAAATAACAAAATGTGCTGTGCAGTTTTTAGTCTTAAGATTCGAAACCATTGTTTAGGGCGACATGTATTACACGATTGAACTCATCGTTTTGTAAGTTTTGTTTACTTTTTTTGATTGTAAAATTATACTTATAGGGACAATGTGATTTAAGATATCTTGAGGAAGAATAAAATCCATATTCGAAAGCTTGATATTAAACAAAAGTAGTTAATTTTTTGGCCAATCCTCCGCGACTGCAACCTCAAAACTCTCCTTTCTTCTATATATATAGTATATATATATATATATATATAATATATATATATATATATATATATATACATATATATATATATATATATATATATATATATATAATATATATATATATATATATATATATATATATATATACATATATATATATATATATATATATATATATATATATATATATATATATATATATATACATATATATATATATATATATATATATATATATATATATATATATATATATATATATATATTATATACATATATATATATATAATTATATATATATATATATATTAATATATATATATTTATATACGTAGGCTGAAAAGTTTTTGGTCTAGCTACTTAAAAAACATTTTTTTGTGGAAAATTTATTCCTTAATATAGTCTCCTTCAAGAGCAATACAATCAGTCCAACGCTTTTCTAACATTTCTATACCGTTCTTGTAGAAGGATTTGTCTTCAGTTTCGGCGATAACTTCTTCATTGGAGCCAATCTCTTTCCCGCCAACATTTTTTTGAGGTCTGCGAATAGATAATAGCCACTGGGGGCCAAATCTGGAGAATACGGTGGATGAGGAAGCAATTCGAACTTCAATTCATGCAATTTTGCCATCATATCCATTGACTTGTGACACGGTGCATTGTCTTGATGAAAGAGCACTTTTTTCTTGTTCATTTAGGGCCGTTTCTTTGTGATTTCCGCCTTCAAACGCACCAATAACTTTATATAGTATTCGCTATTAATGGTTTTTCAATTCTCAGCATAGTCGATGAAAATTATTTCATACGCATCCCAAAATACAGTGGCCAAAACCTTCCGAGTGTTGTGTCTTAGGTCGCTTGGGGCAGCTTTCACCGGCTGCTGTCCACTCAGCTGACTGCCGATTGGATTCCGGTATATAGTGGTAGATCCATCTTTCATCCATTGTCACATATTGCACGAAGAAAGTCTGTTTATTGCGCAGTCCAACAGCGCTCAGAATCATCAACACGTTGTTGTTTTTGGTCCACTGAGAGCTAACGTGGTACCCATTTCGAACAGAGCTTTCTCATGCCCAAATATTCATGCAAAATATGACTAACACGTACTTTTGATGTTTTTAGGATGTCATCTATTTCACGCAATTTCACTTTACGGTCATCCAAAACAATTTTGTGGATTTTCTTGATATTTTCCGGTGTAAGCGCCTCATTTGGGCGTCCAGAGCGTTCAGCATCATTTGTATCTATACGACCGCGTTTAAATTCAGCATACCAGTAAATGATGAGTGATTTTTCAGGGCAGAGTAACACTTATCAATCCATTGCTTTTGCTTGAACGATATTTTTTCCCATCAAAAAATAGTGCTTAATCAACACACAAAATTCGATTTTTTCCATTGTTTTAAAAATATCAAAAGTAGCATCACTAAAACCCCTGTAACTTGTAAACTAATCGTCGAAATGTCATAAAATTTTGACTCGTATCGTGTGAAGGTTGGTACTTCCTAAAAATCGTATAGATTTTTTGAAAAGGACGACATCTATGTGTTAGACCAAAAACTTTTCAGCCTACGTGTTTTATATTATATATATATATATATATATATATATATATATATATATATATATATATATATATATATATATATTATTATAATAATAAGGGAATTGGGTGATTATGCAAACCTTAGTAAATTTCTAGCAATAAAAATTCAGCTATTGCTGATGTAACGCAATGAATGCCATATAAACTCCAAGGGGCGATATTAGGATCATTTCAGGTTTGAATATTTTTTCGAGAAGTGCCGCTTTGATGTTTTCGATGTGCCCTGGAAACACAATACTAGACATGTTTAAATATTTTTGTGTACTCTTGCGATAATTACAACTTATTATTACTATAAAGCGAAGTAAACGATTTATATATGTGTGATTATTTATGGATTTTCAACAATAAATCTATACCTACTTTTTCTCGTAGCGTAACTGAGTTGTTTAAAATTTGAAGTGTTTATTTGTACCTTCAACACCGAAATTTGGAAATAGCTTTTGGTCCTCTGTTTTCTAATAACAAATTTGTAGTTGTAGTTGTAAAATCCTCTAGTTTTAATGAAAATATCCCCTTTTTACCTTGTGCCCTTAGAGATATACCTATATTTTCTCTGCCCTTAATTATTATAAATATTAAACAATTATTACATTTCTAAGTTCACACTTCTGTTTCAGTCTTAACTAGAATCCACATGTTTAAAAAAATTAAACTTGAAAAATAAGTCGCTTACTTATTTTAAAGTAAACTTACAATAAGTCTACTATGAATTTTACTTAACTTAAACGTCTTTCTTTATTTAAAATATATTTTAACCTTCTTAACTATATTCATATTAGTAGGTATCGACTGAAGCTGCGTGTCACTCTATGTTATTTTGTGATTTTGATAGGGTCATGTAAAGGTTAAGCTGAAAAAATTCTTAACAACAAAGTCGTGACGTGAAATATCAATTGGAAAGTTTCCTATGCTGTTTTTACACCTTGTAGACTTATTATTAGTTTGAAATATAAAACAAAGAGAACGAAAAAATTGGTAAAGTTATTTATCCAAACACAGAGCTCTAAAATAAACACTGAATATGATATACTCACACTAATAGCTTAATCCATGCACTACGACTCAGTATATTAGACAAAAGCTACTTTATACTAAGATATTAGTAAAAAAATTGACCATTATCCTAACCAAAAGCTCGGAATCATTCTTATTTTAATTAAAAACTATGCAATAATTACCGACTCCACTCATTTTGATTCTATTCCCTATTAAACTTGAGAGTAATGAAATTAATTTTCAGATACCTCGTTCGAAAACCCTAAAAAAAACATATACCACGATGTAAACGAAGTTACCCTTCTCACCTTCTATCTCACTTATTTACTACTCCCTAAATATATTACTATATATAATATGCCATTACAATAACTAAAAAATCTGGAAAAATTTCAAATAAGGAAGATATATAGCACAATATATACAACGCAACCCCCCCAAATTTTTTTATTATATTAACTAAAAATCTGAAAAAATCCCATAATACCATAGAAACTCTACAATACTTAATGGCCCCCACACATTTCACCCCCTTATAAAGTTAAAATTGAAGAAAGTGAAAAATTAACTTAATTTTTAAAATGCTCGACTTCAAAAACTCTGAAAAGTACAAATAACACGATATATCTGAAACAACCATTACCCCTTTAACCCCTTATATGTCCTTACTGTAAATCCTTACGTAAAAAACTGTTTATTACCTCAACAAAGAACCAGAGAATTGCTATATTAATACTATATTCTTAAAAAAAGTTGTCGACATTCGCCTCTTTTTCCTTAACAGATATTCTGCAAAAACTATAGGTCTCATTCCACCATTAGGTATTATATATGTACAAAGTTTCAAATGAATGTCTTATTTTCTTTTATGAGTTATCGTGCCAAAAAAATACAGATCGACAGATGGATAGATTAATAGAAATGAGTGTCTATGTTTTCTGTGATTTGGGAATCCTAAAACGTGAAAAAAGCAATATCTCGAAAGTCCATTTTTTCACGAATACAAAAACAAGCAAATGATTAACTCCACCATCACTAGCTGAGTAGAAGGGTAAGCCGCAGACCCGAGCAAGTTAATGCCCTAGCTTATGTACCGGATGGTAGGGGGGGTGGTCTAGGAGCCACTATTTTAGGTTAAAGTAAAAAAACAAAGGTGGTAAAGGGACCCTCGTCTGTAACTAAGCTGAGCCGTTATATACGCTGAAGGAAGATAAATAAAATTGCGTAAACTTATCAGCCTGGAAATTGGAAAGCGTGCCGTGGTGGGTAAATAAAAAACATATATATATATATATATATATATATATATATATATATATATATATATATATATCTATATATATATATATAACAGGTCCCTGCCAAATTATATAGACGCACTGGTAATTTTTTATATAGTAATATCTAATATGTTATATCTATAAGAGTTATCTATATATATATATATATATGTATATATATAATATATATATATGAAATATATAGAGTATATATTTATAATTAAATATATATAATATATTATAATATTTATTTTTATTTAAAAGAATTGTTATATATATACTACATATTTGTGTATATATATTTATAACACATATAAAATATACACTAGTGTTATACAATAAATTATATATATGAAGCGTAAATAAGTACAAATAAATATATAATATCAAAGATCGCGATCGGAATCGTAGTCAGGAGTACGGTACGTGATTTCTGAATTGTTGAAGACTTTATCGACACAATGTGGATTGTGTTTTGAACCGTTTAACAGTTTTCGAGTAGGACTACGTGTTTCTGTGGCTTTATGGCCTGTGATTAGTTTTACCAGTTTTGTATTAATCAAGTTTATTAAAAAAGTAAATTGGACTATTTTCATTATGGTAGAAAAGGCGATCTTTCACCACGTAAAAAAAAGCTGAAGTGAAGGCCCTATGTGATTGCGAAAACATTTACAAACCGAGAAATATCACGAAGATTGGAGGTTTTCTGAAGCATAGTGTACGACGCATAAAAAAGAAAATTGAGGTCAGGGAAGGAATTAAAGCCCCGAAAAGAAAGAAAAGATGCGGTAGAAAACCAATTTTCACTCCACCGGTCAGAGAGATGTTTTGAAGAAAAGTTTGTGTAGAAAACAGATTTGCTACCACAAAGGTAATAAAATCACAACTCCCAGGATGCTAGCGTAAATGCTTCTGAGCGCACTGTTCAAGAAAACTGAAAGAATTAGATTTTAAGGCCTGTCTCCCCACCAGAAGCCCAAGTTAACAGCTGCAATGAAGCAAGAGCTCCTGAAGTGGGCCAAACAATGGCAAGACAAAGATTGGACTTCTGAGATCGGTAAGATACAGCAATTTAATCAATAATTGATACATTATATCATTTTCATTAAATAAAGCAAATAAACATGAAGTTTTATATATTTTTTCCCTATATTTTGACAGTCCGTGCTTCAGTGACGAAAGCACATTCGAAATCTTGCAGAATAAAGCTCAGTATGTGCGTCGTCGTCATGGAGAAAAGTTTCATCCTGATTGTGCCTCGTCCCCGACGGTTAAACATCCCACACCAAAGTGATGATTTGGTCAGACTCATCAGCGGCAAGGGCACTGACGTCTGTACTTACGTCGTCAAAGGAATAAATGAGGCAAGATCAGTACAAAGAAGTATTACAAAATCGGTTTGATTCCGCAGCTCAGAGAATGGTTTCCAAATGGGGAACCATTTACTTTCATTGCAAGAATGGAGCTCCCTGCCACACTGCTCGGTCTGTATAAGCTTTTTGGGCAGAAAAAAATATCCCTCTGTTGGATTGGGGCCGGGTAATAGCCCTGATATGAACCCGTGGAGCGATGAAAAAGAGAAGTGGCTAAAGATGTGATTACCAACAAAATCCACTCCTAGAAAAGATTATTCATGTAAGGAATCATCATCCACAAATGCAGAAGACAGTACAATCTTGCACTGATAGCATGGCCGCGCAGAATTACAGCTTGATACGGCTAAAGTGTCTCAACTAAATATTGACTTTTACTAAACTAATTAATATCACTTTTCTTTAAAAACTTAATAAACTTTATATGCTTTTCTAAATTAATGCTGTTTTATTTATGTCAAATAAATAGGTAATTGATTTGGATAATATAAAAATAAAAAACAAATCAATTTAAAATAATAAAAACGGTACAATATCACTCGTAATTAATATTTTACCATGAAATCTTGCAGTGCGTCTAATAAGTGTTGGCCAGGGACTATATATATATATATAATATATAAAAGATATATATAAATATATATATATATATATATAATATAGGATATATATATATGTATATTATATGTATATATATAATATATATATATAATATATATATATATATATATATATATATAAATATATATATATACTATATAT
>CM032449.1:99140807-99158196 GCA_019049505.1 Pachyrhynchus sulphureomaculatus | reverse complement strand
TTTATATATGTGTGATGTATTTATGGATTTTCAACAATAAATCTATACCTACTTTTTCTCGTAGCGTAACTGAGTTGTTTAAAATTTGAAGTGTTTATTTGTACCTTCAACACCGAAATTTGGAAATAGCTTTTGGTCTCTGTTTTCTAATAACAAATTTGTAGTTGTAGTTGTAAAATCCTCTAGTTTTAATGAAAATATCCCCTTTTTACCTTGTGCCCTTAGAGATATACCTATATTTTCTCTGCCCTTAATTATTATAATATTAAACATTATTACATTTCTAAGTTCACACTTCTGTTTCAGTCTTAACTAGATCCACATGTTTTAAAAAAATTAAACTTGAAAAAATAAGTCGCTTACTTATTTTAAAGTAAACTTACAATAAGTCTAATGATTTTACTTAACTTAAACGTCTTTCTTTATTTAAAATATATTTTACCTTCTTAACTATATTCATATTAGTAGGTATCGACTGAAGCTGCCGTGTCACTCTATGTTATTTTGTGATTTTGATAGGGTCATGTAAAGGTTAAGCTGAAAAAATTCTTAACAACAAAGTCGTGACGTGAAATATCAATTGGAAAGTTTCCTATGCTGTTTTTACACCTTGTAGGACTTATTATTAGTTTGAAATATAAAACAAAGAGAACGAAAAAAATTGGTAAAGTTATTTATCCAAACACAGAGCTCTAAAATAAACACTGAATATGATATACTCACACTAATAGCTTAATCCATGCACTACGACTCAGTATATTAGACAAAAGCTACTTTATACTAAGATATTAGTAAAAAAAATTGACCATTATCCTAACCAAAAGCTCGGAATCATTCTTATTTTATTAAAACTATGCAATAATTACCGACTCCACTCATTTTGATTCTATTCCCTATTAAACTTGAGAGTAATGAAATTAATTTTCAGATACCTCGTTCGAAAACCCTAAAAAAACATATACCACGATGTAAACGAAGTTACCCTTCTCACCTTCTATCTCACTTATTTACTCCCTAAATATATTACTATATATAATATGCCATTACAATAACTAAAAAATCTGGAAAAATTTCAAATAAGGAAGGATATATAGCACAATATATACAACGCAACCCCCCCAAATTTTTTTATTATATTAACTAAAAATCTGAAAAATCCCATAATACCATAGAAACTCTACAATACTTAATGGCCCCCACACATTTCACCCCCTTTATAAAGTTAAAAATTGAAGAAAGTGAAAAATTAACTTAATTTTTAAAATGCTCGACTTCAAAAACTCTGAAAAGTACAAATAACACGATATATCTGAAACAACCATTACCCCTTTAACCCCTTATATGTCTTACTGTAAATCCTTACGTAAAAAACTGTTTATTACCTCAACAAAGAACCAGGAGAATTGCTATATTAATACTATATTCTTAAAAAAGTTGTCGACATTCGCCTCTTTTTCCTTAACAGATATTCTGCAAAAACTATAGGTCTCATTCCACCATTAGGTATTATATATGTACAAAGTTTCAAATGAATGTCTTATTTCTTTTATGAGTTATCGTGCCAAAAAAATACAGATCGACAGATGGATAGATTAATAGAAATGAGTGTCTATGTTTTCTGTGATTTGGGAATCCTAAAACGTGAAAAAAGCAAATATCTCGGAAAGTCATTTTTTCACGAATACAAAAACAAGCAAATGATTAACTCCACCATCACTAGCTGTAGAAGGGTAGCCGCAGACCCGAGCAAGTTAATGCCCTAGCTTATGTACCGGATGGTAGGGGGGGTGGTCTAGGAGCCACTATTTTAGGGTTAAGTAAAAAAACAAAGGTGGTAAAGGGACCTCGTCTGTAACTAAGCTGAGCCGTTATATACGCTGAAGGAAGATAAAATAAAATTGCGTAACTTATCAGCCTGGAAATTGGAAAGCGTGCCGTGGTGGGTAAATAAAACATATATATATATATATATATATATATATATATATATATATATATATATATATATATATATATATATATATATATGTTATATGATATATATATATATTTATATATTTATATATATATATATATATATATATTGTATTATATATATATATATATATATTTATATATATATATATATATATATATATATATATATATATATATTATGTATATATATATATATATATATATATATTATATATATATATATATATATATGTATATATATATATATATACATATATATATATATATATATTATATATATATATATATATGTATATATATATATATATATATATATATATATATATATATATATATATATACGAGTATATATATATATATATTTATATACTATATATATATATATATATATATGTATATTATATATATATATATATATATATATATATATATATATATATATATATATATATATATATACAGTCCCTGGCCAAATTATTAGACGCACTGTATTTTTTTTAGTAATTTTATGTTTCTTAAGAGTTTTTATGCAATAATGGTATATTTAAACTACAATATTATTGATTTTTATTTAAAAGAATTGTTGTAGACTACATATTTGTATTTATTTTTAACACATGGTAACACTGTGTTGACAAAGGTGATACATGAACGTAAATAAGTACAAACCTGTATCAGTCGCGATCGGAATCGAGTCAGGTACGGACGTGTTTCTGTGGCTTTATGGACTGTGATTGTTTGTTTAACAGTTTTATATTACTCAGTTATTAGTTTATTTTGTATGCAGTGTTTTAATTGGACTATTTTCATTATGGGTAGAAAAGGCGATCTTTCACCACGTAAAAAAGCTGAAGTGAAGGCCCTTGTGATTGCGAAAACATTTACAAACCGAGAAATATCACGAAGATTGGAGGTTTCTGAAGCTAGTGTACGACGCATAAAAAAAGAAAATTGAGTCAGGGAAGGAATTAAGCCCGAAAAGAAAGAAAAGATGCGGTAGAAAACCAATTTTCACTCCACGGTCAGAGAGATGTTTGAAGAAAATTTGTGTAGAAAACAGATTTGCTACCACAAAGGTAATAAAATCACAACTCCAGGATGCTAGCGTAAATGCTTCTGAGCGCACTGTTCGAAGAAAATTGAAAGAATTAGATTTTAAGGCCTGTCTCCCCACCAGGAAGCCCAAGTTAACAGCTGCAATGAAAGCAAAGCGACTGAAGTGGGCCAAACAATGGCAAGACAAAGATGTGGACTTCTGGAGATCGGTAAGATACAGCAATTTAATCAATAATTGATACATTATTATCATTTTCAGTTAAATAAAGCAAATAAACATGGAAGTTTATATATTTTTCCTATTTTTGACAGGTCTGCTTCAGTGACGAAAGCACATTCGAAATCTTGCAGAATAAAGCTCAGTATGTGCGTCGTCGTCATGGAGAAAAGTTTCATCCTGATTGTGTCGTCCCGACGGTTAAACATCCCACCAAAGTGATGATTTGGTCAGTCATCAGCGGCAAGGGCACTGGACGTCTGTACGTCGTCAAAGGAATAATGAGGCAAGATCAGTACAAAGAAGTATTACAAAATCGGTTGATTCCGCAGCTCAGAGAATGGTTTCCAAATGGGGAACCATTTACTTTCATGCAAGATGGAGCTCCCTGCCACACTGCTCGGTCTGTTAAGCTTTTTTGGCAGAAAAAAATATCCCTCTGTTGGATTGGCCGGGTAATAGCCCTGATATGAACCCCGTGGGAGCTGATGAAAAGAGAAGTGGCTAAAGATGTGATTACCAACAAAATCCAGCTCCTAGAAAAGATTATTCATGTATGGAATCATCATCCTCAAATGCAGAAGACAGTACAATCTTGCACTGATAGCATGCCGCGCAGAATTAAAGCTTTGATAGCGGCTAAAGGTGGCTCAACTAATATTGACTTTTACTAACATTAATTTCACTTTTCTTTAAAACTTAATAAACTTATGCTTTTCTAAATTAATGCTGTTTTATTTATGTCAAATAAATAGGTAATTGATTGGATAATATAAAATAAAAAAACAAATCAATTTAAAATAATAAAACGGTACAATATCACTCGGTAATTAATATTTTACATGAAATCTTGCAGTGCGTCTAATAATTTGGCCAGGGACAATTATATATATATATATCTATGTATATATATATATATATATATATATATATATATAATATATATATATATATATATATATATATATATATATATATATATATATATATATATATATATATATATATATATATATATATAATATTATATATATATATATATATATATGTATATATATATATATATATATATATTATATATATATATGTATATATATATATATATATATATATATATATATATATATATATATATATATATATATATATATATATATATATCCCAAGTGCTAGATTAGATGTATGATGACAAAAAAAAATACAGAATCCGCAAAATATCCTTTAGATATCCAACTGTTACACCGTGGGTTCAGTTGCACGTGGTATTTTTCCCCCAAAAAAAATATTATAACAGAAAGATTATATCACACCCTTGGATGTTGGGTGAGGTTACAGGGTAGTCTGACAGACTTCTAATCAAATACTTGTATTTCTTCCTCAGTAATAGCCAAAAATCCACAAAATTAATCGAGATGATAATGCTAAAAAAAATCTATTTTGTAGTTGCAATACTATCTTCGCAATATCTCTAGAAAATCAGATCAGCTGGAGAGCGCTTGCTAATCGGTTTTGTTCAAAAAAAAAAATTCGGGTGTCAAGTCAAAACACCTACCAAAAATGCCAAAGTCGACGTCGAATGCAAAGATCTAAACGATAGCACTTTCAATAAGATCCAATAATAATACTATTAGTTATTACATATTGACTAACAATGAATAATTCCCCTCTAAATCAGTTAAAAATGAAAACAAAAGCAACACTAGTTTCAAGATATTAAATTCTTGGGTCACTAAAGGTGATTGTTTCAGTCTTTTCAATAAAGCAGAATCTTTACTAAAATTCTCCTCGTATATACCACAGCAGTTCGGTGGTGCGCGAGCTCTCTGGCCTTCCTTCCAGCGATATGCAAATTGTCTTCGGCACAGGATGACGTGCCACGACACTGACAGAAGAGATAGGTCAGTACGAAAATGCTTTCTTAATTAAAAAAGAAGAAAGATTAAAAAGAAGCAAAACAGATATCCGGAGGTCAGTTTATTTAACACAATATAACAGAATATTAGTAAATAATTTAAGCTATACATTTTAGGTTAGGTCAAAACATCTAAGACAGGAAAATCATGAGAAGTAATCCAGAAAAATCCATCCAAGCTTTAAGGTAAAAAAGGCAAAAGATGAGGTATAAGGGAATATTCACTAATTGAAACACTCCATACATAATATTGCCCCGGGTATATTTACAATTCCTACAAGCTCACCTTGAAAATACACTGATAGAAATCTACCAAAATATAAACAAATTCCGTTTTAGGGATATAAATGACATCAGCCTAACGAGAAAGCTATGGAAGGCAGAAGCCAGAACTAAAGAAAAGAATGAGAGGGACCGAATCCAGCCAAGAGGAAAATTATAAAACACGCTGACTAAATGCTTTCAAATGTAGTTAATTAGTGGAACAATAACGTCATAATAAGTACCGAAAAAATTGTAGTTACAGAACATCAAAGGAAATTCCTAGATTAATATCTAGGGTTGACGGAATAGTGAAGGGTATGTATTTGTTTAAAAAAAAAACAAGGTTACTAAGCTTAACAAGTAAACGAGTAAACTAGATAATAGATAATAGCTAAGGGTTATTATAGCAAATAAGAACCTTTACAACTTTTAAAATAAAGAATCCAAAAATATATATTATATCGATCTTAATTAAAAATTTGGAAGGAGAAGTAATCCAAGAACCCCTAAAAGTCCATTTTGTAAAATAATAGCAAAAATATAAAAAATAACTAAAAGATATCTGATAAGGCTATATGGGAAAATAAAATTGCAGATTGCCTTCTTCTTTCTCCTTAATTGCGTGTATCTCTCGGGAAGTATTGAAAAATGTATTACATAAAGCTTATAATATGTTGTCTTATAGTGTAGGACTATATCAAATTTATTGCATTGTGAACATCTCCAAGCTACGAGGATGGAATTTCTGGACTTTGGTGAGGAATATTCTAATTTTTCTGTGCAAATATTCCATGTCGAACGCCTTGAATAACTTGGTTCAGAATACACACCTTGCCCCCTTTGCACTAGTGTGTTAATTCAACGAACATCAGTTCTCAATGCTGGTTTAGTACCCAAATACTTACAGGTTTATTCAGTCTCCTTTGCCCTAACATTCTGATCATTTTCTATCACAAATACACCTGGTTATAATATTTTATAATTATATTTTACAATTGTTCAGTCTAAACTGCATTCCTCTATCTCGGAATAACGCCTTCATTGTTTTTAGTAGATCTTCCATTAATTATCTATAATATAATATATTTATATATATATATATATTTATATATATATATATATATATATATATATATATATATATATATATATATATATATATATATATATATATATATGTATATATATGTATATATATATATATTATTATATATATAATAATATATATATATTATATATATATATATTATATATATATGTACGCGTTATAAGATTGCTTCCCTCTCAATTAATTTAAAAATAGGCGTTGTAAGTTGCATTTTTAGGCCGTTTATCTAAGCAGTTAAACCTCCAATTACGCATTTTAACTTTATGCAGACAAACTCGGAACGAAAGAGGGTTAAAAATAAAACTTTACTTTTAACCACACCAAATGTTCGTCACAACAAATTGCCGGTCTGTCTAAATCCCACTGTGACATTTGCTTTCTGAATAATGCTGAAGATTAAAGGGATTATGCAACCCTATGTACTTGTGTGCTTTTGTGCGCTGCTCGGGAGGATTAACATTCTGTCGGTCAATAAGTTGTTCATTAATTATTTTTGTGGTTTAAACATTTATTCATTTAGAATTATATTTTTTCAACAAAGTAAATTTTAACCCGACAGGAGAACGAAAATATATTTCACTGTTTCGCAATACATCTTTATGGCGTCGGAACTCCACTAGAATAAATAGTCAAATGTATCTTTGATGTACGCGCACGAAAATTATTCATTTCTTATACTGACAAAAAGTGACGTAACTGTATGAAAACGAACATTACTGTTCAGTATACATAGGTTAGTGTCCTTTAAAATCTTAGTGCTTAAATTATTAACGCCAGGGTACTTTTTACATGTACAGGCATGGCAAATTAAATCGTACATCTAGAGCACATTCTATTAATTAGTTATTACTCTTGCATCTGCCAAGATGGTCTTATGGTCGGAAGGATGGTGACCTTGTGAAGCACTCACGATCCATCAGAGGGGCAAGAGACACTTGATTTTTAAAAGAAGATGCACTATGTGGTCTTTGATTGGGATGAAAAGGAAATAATATTGAAGAATAATTTAAGGACGTTCCTAAAGAGCAGTTGTGCTCAACTTACAGAAAGATCCCTCCTATGTCAACTACCATACGTACAATAAAAAATAGTTGATGGGCAGTGCGCTTTTTGCCCCCGTCCCATATGCGCAGAAATACAAAAATAATCCCAATGCTTCATTTTTCGGATTTGGCAACGTTACATTCTTACTATGATTGAGACACGAGTTGTTTATGTTGGGTTTTAATGTTTTGGAGTATGCGGAGAAAGCGATTCACGTTGTTCTTGAATCGTTGTAAATTGTACCCGGTGGAAAACACAGTCCTGGGCAAATTATTCCAAAGGGATGATGTTCTCCATATAAAAGAGCGCTTAAAAAGCATTGTACGAGGAGTAACAAGCTGAACTTCATACGGATGTGAAATATTAGCGCGACGTGTACTTCTGACATGCACCGCTCTGAGAGGAATTAAGTGGGCCACATCCTTCGAACACTTTCCATGAAAATACTTGTAGAACAGGTCAAGTCGCCAACCGTTCTTCAATGTTCCAGCGAATCAAGGCCGTCGGCCAGTTCTGGGTCTCCAATCAGACGAACAGCCCTTCTCTGAACATAATCCAACAAATGCAGTGTATGTTTGGGAGCGGAGCCCCAAACATGGGAGCAGTATTCCACAGTTGGTCGAATTTGGGCTTTGTAAAGAATTAACAGTTGTTGTGGAGTGTAAAGCTTTCTGGTTCGAAATAATATTCCAAACTTTTGAGAAGCACTCCTTGCTATGCCTGCAACATGTTCATGCCAGGACATATTTGCTCCCAAATTAACGCCCAACAAATTGAGTGACGATGTTAGAGGAATGGAGTGGCCCGATATAACTATGTCGGGTTCAACAACGTTAACACTTTTAGAAAAAACTGCCGCCTGAATTTTTGTAGCATTAAATTCCACTTGGTTACTGTCACCCCAAGGTAGAATTTCTTCCAGGTCTTTGTTAAGTTGAATGACTTCCTGCTGTCTGCGGCTATTCGTCTGAGTAGCCGATGTCCGAGCGTTCAAAGTGAATGAAGAGATAAGCCTACTGTCATCTGCAAAGCTGTAGCTTGGATTCTCGGTCTTTTCCAGCAGATCGTTAATGTAAACGAGAAAGAGAGTAGGATACAGTATGGAGCCTTAAGGTACACCGGCGTTGATAGTGAAGGTGTTAGAAAGAAATCCGTCGACTGCCACTCGTAAAGAACGCACTCTGAGGAAACATGAGAGCTACAAACAGAACTTTTCAGACATACCATAAGAGCGTAGCTTAGTCAACGGCCCATCGTGGGTGGATATGTCAAAAGCAACTACTCGAGATTCTCCAAAGTGTTCAATTGCGTTGTTCCAACGTGTGTTACATAAGTCAGAAAATCTCCTGTTGATCTGTTCTTACGAAAGCCATATTGGTGATCGCTAATAATGTTGAATCCTTCAAGATATTTTAGAAGATGCTGATTGATAGGATTTTCCATGAGTTTCCATATTATTGAAAGCAGTGCGATTGGTCGGTAGTTATTTGGCAAGGTCTTCTTGCCTTTTTTAGGTATCGGTTGTACTGTGGCAAATTTCCAGCAGGGAGGAAATATTCCCTTTCTGTAGGATAGGTTGAAAAGCCTACAGAAAACTGGCGTTAGTTCCCTAGCAGAGTTCTTAAGAACTATGGCAGGTATTCCGTCAGCGCCAGAAGCTTTTTTGGTGTGTAGCTTCATTAAAATACGTTTTATGATACGCTGTCTGAAGACAATATCGGGCATCCTTGAGTGCACTTGGAAATCGACAGTAGAATGTGAAGCAAAGAATTCAGCCAACAAGTTCGCTTTCTCAACAGGTGTCGTTGCAATAGAATTATCTGGCCATGTGAGTGGTGGTATGGTGGATTTGGTGAAATTTTGACTAATTACCTTAGCGACTGACCAAAAGGACCAGGAATTGTTGGGGTAAGCGAGAAGTTTGTTTCTAATTCGTTGATTGTGTGCCTCCTTGGTTTCGTCGATAATTTCTTTGCATCAGTTCCTGGCACGAACAAAGGTGTTACGGTTTATGGTGTTAGGATTTTCAGGGCATTGTGGGTAGGCAAGATGTTTAGCAGCAACAGCTTCTTTGCATTTTCGGTTAAACCAAGGCTTGCTGTTGGAAGGGCATTTCTTCGAAAAAGGGATGTAAGCCTCCATACCGGCTAAAATATCATCGGAAACCTCCCCGGCGCAGTCAGATGGGTCGTCGAATCGAAAACAAACATCTAACCAAGGGAAAGTTCGAAAATATTCTATGAGATCTTCCCATTTAGCAGATTTGTAGTGCCAAATCTTGCGCGGTTTAGGCGCTTCTCTGTCACTGATTGGTAGGATACTCGATGTCCAAAGTAGTTTATGGTCAGAAGAACCTAACAGCGGATTTACGGTGACCGTGTAAATCTCCGGATTGGTGGTTACAAACAGATCAAGAAGACTGACAAACTCCCCGTCTCGATCAGGGATCCGTGTTGGTTCGTCAATAAGATGAGTTAAGCCACATCTGATTGAAATGATTCGACTTCACGACCTTGCTCGTCGGTAATATTTGAATATTTAAGTCACTTGACATTGTGGACATTAAAGTCACCCAGTATAGCAATTTCGGCATTTGGATAGTTAATTTGTAAATGATCGATGGTTTGTTAAAAAAAAAACTGCTGAAAAAATAAATATAGCATTAGCAGTATGTCTGTTGCAAGAAAACAGGAAATTCAAAAACAGCAATCAATGAAATAGTTCAATCTAAAATTCCTGATGAGAATAGTTTAGTTTCATTGAAAGACTTAGCTAGAAATCTGAAATAACTGACTTTTAATTTACGATAATCCATATTTTTTCTATATCTGTGAGCTACACGCATTTATTAAAATCAGCTGTGCATTGACGGTATTTCAAACTTCCCGCACAGTGTGACGTTGCCAAGTCGCGAACTTTTATTTATCAAGTTAGGAGAGGAAAACTGAATACCGCTTGCTATAATTTTCTTTACAGAAAAATATTTGTTGTATTTTTAATTAATGATTCTAAGTTTTTCAAAACAATAGTAAGAAACTTACCATTTTTATATAATGAAACATCCATTTCAACATAGGTCGAGGTAGGGTTCGTTTGTTAAAAATGCAAATTTTAAAAGCCAAAAAAAATCACATTTTGTGATCTTAATTTTTCTTTTCGGGCCCCTAGGTCACGAAAATATAATTTCCCGCTTGTCTGAGGATATGATAATTCTTTGATGGAATGAGATATAGATTTGAAATTTAGTACTCAGATAGTATTAGAAATACAAATAAAGGCGATATTTCTTCTGAAGAATGTAACGGATAGATTTGAAGTGTATACATATAATATCTGACGAAAGGATGGAATCTATACTTTTTGAGCGATATTGCTTCAGGGGGAGTGGGCAAATAGAGTGAACATCCACAAATCTTGTATAGTTTTAATAGTATTATGGTGATCTTTCCTAATTTTTGTTGGGATAATAAAGTTTATTTCTTTATACCTAACTATTTCTATTAAAACATATAAGGGTAAAGGGTTGCTGAAGAAGGTTACAGTGGTTGTTCCGTATATATCCTTTTTTGTGCCCTTTTATGGGCCAGTGAATCCGAAAATTAAGTTGTTTCACTATTTTCAGAGTAAGGAAAGAGAGTGAAAGTGGTGTGAGTAGTTAAATATCAGAGAGATTTTGCAACGCTTATTTTTCACATGCCCTTGTCCTTATCGTTATTTCAAGGATGCGCAGTATTAACGCGAAGGAATTGCAAGGTTAGGTTAGTATTGATCTTCTATAAATTTATGGGATTTTTTTTCATTTATTTCATGGTTAAGCACATCGGTTATTAGTATTTGATGAGTCAATACAAGTTTCTAAATTAAAATTGTGTTTAGCAGATCTCTATCACTTTCTTCAATATTTCCAAGGTAATGTAAATGTGCGATAAATAAAATTTTATTTGAAATTACATACTGTAATGCCATTGTGCCAAAGATTGCAAAATTCCAACATAATCTGAACACCAATTAACTGTTGTCAGTATTACTTGCAATAAAAGATTATCATTTATTTTACTGTATTTTCTTAGTAGTTTGTATACCTAAGCAGGAAAAAAACAGGCCCTACCATAATAGCGATAAGAATAAGGAACTCTTATAAGTTCCTAAACAAGGGAAATCGTTATTCTTGATAAAAGATTCTCTTATTTTGTTTCAATACTGCGCAAGCTCTGAATAGTGAGCTGAGTCCTTATATTTAATTGTTTCTCTTTACTACTGCGCAAGCTCCAAACGGTGGGCGCATACTTGAAATAAAAATAAAGACAGTGATCTACCAAAATAAGCTTTAAAAAATATCTCTATTTTATAGTTCCAATAGTATTATGAGAATTTTTCTAGGTTTTTGGTTGTGGTAGCGGCTGAATTTTACACATATTATTTAAAGTAAAATATAAACGGTTAAAGGGGTGCAGGCGAAAATTAGAGGCGATTAGACGTTCTGTATATGTAATATAAGATCGTAAAAACATTAATTTTTTCTTAGATTTTAAGATCATGTTACGACACTGTTTTTCTTTCCATAATTTATTTTTTATTACATTTTTATATTCGATTAGTCAGTGATTTCAATTTTTGAGCAGTGTAGCTTAAAACAGTGATTTAAATTTTTGAACAATGTAACTTAATCGTGTATAACGTGTTGCTGACCTAACTTATTTAGTTTGCGTCGATTTTGCGTCCCGGAAGTAAGCCATTTTAAAGACTTCATTTTGAAGAAGGTGCAAAAGATATATAAACGGCCATATGAAATTTTTAAGGGCTTTTTTCCGCCAGTATGCGAAAGTGGCTTTTTCCTCGGCCATGCCGTAGTGGCTTTTTTTCACCAGAATGCCGTAGTGTTTTTTTTTTCTTCAGCACGCCGTAGTGGCTTTTTATTTTTCTTCGTGATGCAGTAATAAGTAACGGTTTTTTATCACCAAGTGGGTGTCGTTTCTAGCTCTCAAGTTTAAGGTCTTCTTCCATTCTTAAAATATCCTGCTCATTTCGGGTCAAAAAGTGATTAGCTACCCAAAAAAGAAGAGGAGAGCAGTGGCTGAGACATTATTTTTGATAAGAATCTCACCAAGAGAGGTCAAGCAGCTTATGGAAAATCCACGAGGAGAAACCAATCAGTAAGTCATAGTACACCAGTTTAAATATCTCACTTCCTGTCTACAAGTGTGTTTCCAACGACTACTCAACACGTGTAATCCGCGGAGTAAATTTTACAAACTTTTTGATCGTGTTTTTGTAAAGTCTTTTTGTTTTTTTTACACTTAAGATCAGTAATTCATAGAACTCTAGTTTAAATGTGCACACTCTCATAGGGGTTTTATTTAGTAGATGTAATTTTAAGAGTGTAATAAAGGTAGGAATTTTTATTTTGTTATATATATATATATATATATATATATATATATATATATATATATATATATATATACCCTTCTTTATTTAAATGTAGCGTTTCACTGAACTACCCGCTTTATCTTTCAGGATGCAACGGTTGTACCATATTAAAATTTTTTTCAACAACTATATAACTCTTTAGTATTTTTTTTTTTCATTTTCTGAGCTAAAATGAATGGTACCCAAAAACAGTACAACCAAATTTTTAACAACTATAGAGAGTATTTTCATAAGGCGTACAAAAATTACCTCGATCTCTATGTACTCTACCAAAAAAAAACGAGCTAGCTTATATCTAAATTTTTTGCTCTATCAGTATCCACTCAATCCATTCTCAAAAATTAAGATATACATAAGGGGCAAATAACGGCTTCTATTTAATAAATAAAATACTTATTAAAAATAAAGAAAGTTGAGGCTATACAATAGCCGCAACGCGAGACGATACAAAATAGCGCTGCAAACGTGAGGCTATAAAAATTGCCCCGCGAAAAGAGACGCTATAATGTAAAGGGTAAAAATAGTGGGGGGGATGGGGGTTAAGGCCTTGGTATATATCCTGTTAGACGTCTTTTTTAAAGTTCTTGAAGTCGGAAAATTTTGTGCCTGTATTGGGGGGAGGAGAAGGTGTAAAATGGTTTGAGATTGTTAAATATTTTATCGTTTGAATAATATAATGAGAATTATTTCTGGTTCTTCATTGAAATTTAGACAAAATTTTACTATAAATATTTATAGTAAAAGATTAAAGGAATAGGGTAGAGGGTTAGAGGGTGTCTGGGTACATATCTAACCTGAACTAACATCTATATCAGGGTTCCTGAAGTCGAAGATGTCTCATGTTTGGATTAATTTTTTTCTATAATGTGTAAAACTCGAATTCAGTGTTTATTTTAGAACTGAGCAGATGCAAGGAAAGTACTGGATAAATCTTTTTACCAATTACTTTTTAATACTTTTAATTTTTTACGCGAAACATAAAAAAAGGTTAGAGGACTGCTACTGGAGAGTATTAGAAGGCTGGTGGTGGAGAGGATTAGAGGAGTTGTCCCGCATATCTTGTTATACATTTTTAGTTTCTTGGAGTTGAAAAATTTGAAAATTATGATATTTTTTAATTAGTTAGGATGCGGCGGAGGTTTAAAAGGGTCGCTTCGTATATATCGTATTGTAAATATATATCATTATTAGAGTAAAGAGATCTAAAAATTCTGTTAATTTAAATTTATTCTCATTTATTTATAGTCAATTATATCAGAAGTAAAGGATTAGTTCCTTTATACCGTGTTTTAACTAATTCCAATTATTCGTAGAATATGTATACATATATATATATATATATATATATATATATATATATATATATATATATATATATATATATATATATATATATATATATATATATATATATATATATACGAGGCTGGTTTGAAAAGTCCGTGCAAAAATAAAAACTACTTATGTGTTTGGAGTAAACCTTTTTTATTTTTCGACATAGTCTCCTTTTAGGCTTATACACTTCGTCCAACGATGTTCTAGTTTGTTGATCCCTTCCGAATAATAGGATTTGTCCAAGTCTGCAAAATATCCATTAGTGTCTGCAATCACCTCCTCGTTTGAATAAAATCTTTGTCCCGCCAGCCATTTCTTCAAATTGGGAAACAAATAGTAGTCCGAGGGAGCCAAGTTTGGAGAATAGGGGGGGGATGTGAAACGAGTTGGAATCCTATTTCCATTAATTTTGCGACCACAACTGCTGAGGTGTGTGCTGGTGCGTTGTCGTGATGGAAAAGGACTTTCTTGTGGGCCTATCGCGGGCGTTTTTCTTGCAGCTCGGTATTCAAACGATGAATAATATTCACCGGTAATAGTTTTACCCTTTTCCAGATAGTCGATGAGGATTATCCCTTGCGAATCCCAAAAGACAGTCGCCATAACCTTTCCGGCCGAAGGAACGGTCTTCGCCTTTTTTGGTGCAGATTCCCCCTTGGTAACTCATTGTTTAGATTGTTGTTTGGTCTCAGGAGTATAGTAATGTATCCATGTTTCATCCACAGTGACGAAACGACGCTTAAAGTCCTCCGGATTCTTCTGGAACAGCTGCAAACCATCCTTGCAACACTTCACACGATTCCGTTTTTGGTCAAGCGTGAGCAATCGCGGCACCCATCTTGCGGATAGCTTTCTCATGTCCAAATGTTTATGCAAAATATTATGTACCCGGTCAGTCGAGATGCCCACAGCACTAGTAATCTCACGCACCTTAACTCTTCTGTCATCCATCACCATATCATGGATCTGATCAATGATTTCTGGAGTCGTAACCTCCACAGGCCGTCCAGAACGTTCAGCGTCACTTGTGCCCATATGGCCAGTCCGAAAATTTTGAAACCACTTATAAACTGTTCTAATCGAAGGTGTAGAGTCACCATAATGTTTATCAAGCTTCTCTTTAGTCTCCTGAGGCGTTTTACCTTTCATAAAGTAATGTTTAATCACCACACGAAATTCTTTTTCGTCCATTTCTTGAAAATCATTCGACTTCCTTGATTCACACGAATGCCAAACACAAAGAAATAGACCGATATGGCTGAAACTTGGTGTGCGTTCATTCAAGAGATGCTACTATACCTTGAACTTCGGTGGTTTACTTTACTATGCAAAGGAATCCCGTACAAAAGAAGGCTTGTTATCTTGTTAATTTTTTATTTGGTTGTTTAGTTGTGATTTTACTATTTATTAAGTGAGAGTACGTTTTTTCTGTTTGACACATGGTGAGAATAAAATATTTTATTTAAGTAAATTGGTGTAAATATGACTGATATCATCTACGTTGGCCCGAGCGTTCGCAGCGTTTTTCTCTTGTTTCATTTCTATCGTTTCTTTTACTGATAATTTACTGTAATTTTGGTCTCGATTTATAATACTAGTTTCGTTGATTTTGAATGTACGACCTAGTTCTGTAATGTGTTTGTGTAGAGCTGTTGAGGCGTTTTTGGTACACTTATGTCCGTTTAGTCTTTTTAACAGTTGTCTTGCCTTATCAATATATTTCTTCGGACATTCTGCGCATGGTATCGAGTATATTATATTTGATTGAACCATGGTCGGCGTTTGGCTTTTTAGATTCGTGAATACAGATCTTAATTTGTTATAGGCTTTATGACAGACCGCAATATCATACCTCTTCAGGGCATTTTTCAGTTTTTCTGAGAGTTCTTTTGTATATGGTAAAGGTAGGAAGTTAGTATTACTTTGTTTACTGTTTTGCTGTTGATTATTATGGTTGTTATAGACCTTATGTGTTCTTTTTTTTTATCATTTTTCTTATGTCGTTTATTTTAAAGTTATTTTGTAATAAAATTGTTTTGACTTTATCTAACACTTTTGATCTTATTTCAGGAGAGGTTAATGATATTGCGCGATCTGTTAGACCAATCATGACGCTATGTAAATGGGTAGTTAGAAAAAGTAGTTCAAGTAGCGTCCCAGGTGTGTTTAGTGTACCATTCTGTGCAGATTTTTTCCTTTTGTCTACTCAGCGTCAAGTCCAGAAAATTTATTGTTCTGTTTTTTCTAATTCAATTGTAAATTGTAATTTTGGATGGAAACTGTTGAATTCTTGGAGTATATTTTGTGTTTCTGTGTTAGGTATAGCCAGTAAACAGTCATCCACAAATCTTTTATAAAAAGTTATGTTAAATTTTAATTTTTTAATTACTATTTCTTCCAAGAATTCCATTACTAGTTGTGCGATGCTTACCGAAATCAGAGAACCCATAGCACATCCATCAATTTGTTGATAGAATGTGTTTTGATATTGAAAATAATTTGTGTTTAGCGTTTGATTAATGGCTTCAATAAAATTTTCTCTAGACAATGACGTGTACTCTTGTAGTTATTCCCATTTATTATTAATGCACCTAAGTACCAACTCTTTAGGAATATTTGTATATAAGGACTTCACATCCAAAGAAACAAGTGGATAGTTTTGCGGTATCTGTATCCTGTCAATAAATTTTTTGAAATCAAAGGAATCTTTTATAAAATAGTCGTTATTGCCTATGATATTTGATATACACTTTGATAAGTATTTTGATAAGTTATAATAAGGTGATTGTATGCATGACACGATAGGTCTTAATGGGTTGCCCTGTTTATGCAGTTTTTGGTAGACTATATAACTTTGGTGATACCGCATTGTTTATAGTTTATGTTTTGCATCAGTATTATTTATTTCTTTCTTGTTTAATAATTTTTTTACAAACGCGTTATTATTTTTTTTGATATACGTTGGTTAGGTGGCTTTTCAATTTCCAATATGTAGTTTTGTCTGTCAGTAAACTTTCCATTTTGTTTGTTTTGTCTGGTGTGTAAG
>CM032449.1:99088307-99135807 GCA_019049505.1 Pachyrhynchus sulphureomaculatus | reverse complement strand
GAGATATCATCTCCTTCAAGAAAACCTAATAGAGCTGACGGAAATGATGAACAATACTTTTAAGTTACAGTGCTAGCGGACTGCATGCGCCTTGGCTAGAATGTGCTCGGAGTGTACGATATATGTGGCCACGAAATACATTTATTAAGTAAAGCTACTATCTTACCTACTGAAATCTATTTGACCACCATTTTTTTTATCTTTTATAAACGTCTAATATGAGAGAATGCATTTGAACAGAATTTGATAAAAAAATAGAAGAGTTCCTTATTTATTTATTCCCATTTTTATTTTTTGTGGTGGTCACCGACATTTGATACTCAACTTGCTTGAAATAAGTGTAGAGATTATTTGAACAATCGAAACCTACATAAAGGAAATAAAACATAAAGTATAATCAGCAAGTTCCTATTCTTATTGCGGTGCTCGTTACCCCATCGGACGATGTCTAAAAAAAGGGGATTTTTTTTAATAAAATTGAAAATGTATGTATATACTTAAAGTTCTAAAGTAGCATTTGATTAAATGAATAATATTTTACTAAAATATTACATATTTTATTTCAATATAACCAGCGTGATTTACGTTAAGGAATATGTATAATGGATAATTATGGGTTGAAATAGCCAATTTTCACAATTTTGTAGTGAAAATCAAAAAGGTTAGACCTCTCCTAATACAGTAAACAATAAAAAATCGATAAGCTGGGAAGGATAGATTTTCAGAAAAAGAACTCTTTCCTACAGCAGAATTGTTACATCAACCTTCAAACTTCAAATATCGATGACCGGGGGGAGAACATTTTTTATAAAAGGAAGTGTGCAATAAAAAAAGATCGGATTCTAAATGAAATATATATATATATATATATATATATATATATATATATATATATATATATATATATATATATATATATCCGCTTGTTCTGACATTCTGGGTGGGATTTTGTAGATGTCGTGCCATAGTTTCGCTTTTATTTTTAATGCTTCGCGAAACGTCGGTAGAATTTCACCCAGATGTATTTCCACATCTGTATGCATGTATATGTATGTATAACCAGAGATAACTTGAAACGGAATAATCCAATTTTCTAAATATTCATTTTAAACTTTTTTTTTAAAGTAATGTTTATTTTGTGACATATTTAACATTGAATATAACAATATTAAAAACAAAAGTCTACTGTGGTAACCAAATCGGATTAAAATTTAAATCTTAAAATTTTCTTTATAGATTTGGTTTACAGTGGTTTTATACTATAATAGTGACAACAAACATTTAACCTGAATCGGAAATATAAATAAATAATATCCGAGAGTTTTATAAAAGTAGTGACAAATATTTACAGAAATTATATATATTATAGTAGTTTCAAGGATTTACCACCAGTAGTGAATAAGGAATTTAAGTTTAATTTTAATGGAAAATATACTAGGAATTTTAATTTGGTGGGTTGTTTCATTACGTATATATTCAAAAATGGTAAGTTATCCTACAAGGTTTAAGTTCGTGTTAGATTATAATTAGTTAGGAGAAAAAATAATGATTTTTCTTAACGTTGGTAATATATAGAGAAGGTGCCAGAAGTAAAGTTGTACGTAGATGAGAGTCTTGGCACTTTTCAAGATGCTTTTTGATTTAAATGATGTAAATCGTGGGTTCCACGCAGGCGAATACGTATAATATATAATAAAAAAACGTAACTTTTAGGTTAATAGTAGCAAGAAACTAAAACCGATATTTAAGAAAAATACAGAAAATTTATAATAAAAAGTGTACAATTACTGATTAGAAATGGACATCTCCGCTAATTCGCTTAATTGAAGACTTAGAAAAAGGGTTAAATACAGAACTTGTACCAACTATAAAGGATTTTTTTTACAGAATTAAAACAAAAATCGTCATTTTGACATATGATAATGCTTTTATATTTTTGGATGAAACACCTTATATGTTATTTTTTGGTTTTATAGGACTCTTAATGCTGGAAAAGCCATCATGCATAATAAGGAAGAAAACATGCTCTTTGTAGCACCTCCAAAGTTTTACCAATGGAGCATTTAACACAGAAAAATAAAAAATTACGCTCGGGTGTTTGTCAAGTGATAATGCAACGAATGGAACAAAATGTGTAACTGCTTAGTAAAATTATTTGAGAAAATCAGGCTCTTTTCACAACAGCTAAAGTTCTCATGAGAAGAAATGAATCGATCTGGCCATCAATACATTCCGGTTTGGTGAGGTGTATTGAATAATAAAATAATATGATTAATATTAATTAATAGAAAGGAAATTTAAATGGGGTAACATACTTGGAAGCAATAACGGAAATTGTGGAAAATAAGGTATTATATGAGAGGAAATAATCTTGAAACGTGACAGTGCTTCGATCTACAACATTCTCGCACGAATTTTTTAAATCAAAAGTTTCCTTTATGGACTGACAGATTAAGATAGCCACCAAGTATTCCAGATTGAACCTTGTCGGACACCTTTTTATTGGGCTTTTTAAGAAATAAATTAAAAAAAAAAAATTGACAATGTGCATCAATTTTAAGTCAACGGGGCCAAGTCAGCCATAACAAATATGAATATAATGAATACTTAGTTCTAACTCAGAAATATTCCTAACGTAAACAAATGCTACTATCAAGTTTCGCTATTGTCAAACTTGCATAGCCAACTTCAGTAAAGTTATTTTGCACAATAACACCATTAAAATATGCCTTGGCGTTTTGTTATAAACGCTACAATTTTTACTAACTCCAAATAAACAAATTAAAGTACTGATCCTTTTATAATAAATAACCCTATACACTCTAAGATAAATATTAGTTCAGGTTACGAGGTGATAAAATAGATTTTTAAAACTCATTTTTTTATTCAAAAAAAAATTTAAAAAATAATTCAATTTCAAAATATTAATGTAATATATTGTAACTTGTATGCCAAAAATTTTATACATATATATATATATATATATATATATATATATATATATATATATATATATATATATATATATCTATAATATATAAAATACAACGTCTCTCTGTCTGTCTGTCCGTTAGTGCGCTTATCACTGGAGAACCACTTATCCGATTTACGTACTTTTTTTTTTTAAACATACATATATTCTCTGGCCAGGTTATAAGCTATATTTTATTACGATAGATAGCATAAGGAATGAGCAGTGACGTAAAATAGTGAGTGAAGTCGGAAAAAAGTTTGCCGCTAGCGCGTTCCTTTGCAATACACAGCCACAACCATTAATTATGGAACAATATTATGTAGCAGAGAATATCTATAATCTATAATCTACAATATATATAAAATTCAAAGTCTCTCTGTCTGTCTGTCTGTCCATTAGTGCGTTTAGCACGCGAGAACCACTTATCCGATTTACGCATCTTTTTTTAAATTCATACATATATTCTTTGGCCAGGTTATATAATAATAATAATAATCTATATCTATAATATATATAAAATGCAACGTTTCTCTGTCTGTCTGTCTGTCCGTTAGTGCGCTTATCCCTCGAGAACCATTTATCCGATTTACGTGATTTTTTAAATTCATACATATGTTCTCTGACCAGGTTATAGATATACATTTTATTACATCTATAATATATATAAAACGCAACGTATCTCTGTCTGTCTGTCTGTCTATCTGTCTGTTCATTAGTGCGCTTATCACTGGAGAACCACTCATCCGATTTTCGTACTTTTTTTTTTTAAAACATACATATGTTCTCCCGCCAGGTTATAGGCTATATTTTATTACGATAGGAAGCATAAGGAATGAGCAGTGGCGATAATAGTGAATGAAGTCGGAAAAAAGTTTGTCGCTAGCGCGTTCCCTTGCAATGCACAGCCTAAACCATTAAATATGGAACAATATTATGTAGCAGAGAATATCTATAATCTATAATATATATAAAATGCAATGTTCCTCTGTCTGTCTGTCTGTCCATTACTGCGTTTATCACGTGAGAACCATTTATCCGATTTACGTGTCTTTTTTTTAAATTCATGAATATATTCTTGGGTCAGGTTATATAATAATAATAATAATAATCTGTATCTATAATATATATAAAATGTAACCTCTCTCCGTCTGTCTGTTCGTCCGTTAGTCCGCTTATGACTGGAGAACCACTTATCCGATTTACGTGCTTTTTTTTTAAAATGTACATATGGCCAGAGTATAGACTATATTTTGTTACGTTAGGTAACATGAGTAATAAGCAGTGACGTTAATGGTGAATCAAATCGGAAAAAAGTTTGCCGCTAACACGTTCTCTTGCAATACACTGCCTAAACCACTAAATATGGAACAATATCATGTAGCAAAGGATATCTATAATATATATAAAATGCAACGTCTCTCTGTCTGTTTGTCCGTTTGTGCGCTTATCACTGGAGAACCACTTATCCGATTTACGTGCTTTTTTTTAAACATACGTATGTTCTCTGGCCAGGTTATAGGATATATTTTATTACGTTAGGTGACATAAGGAATAAGCAGCGACGATAATAGTGAATCAAGTCGGAGAAAAGTTTGCCGCTAGCGCGTTCTCTTGCAATACACTGCCTAAGGCATTAAATATGGAACAATATCATGTAGCAAAGAATATAATATACATAAAATGCAACGTCTCTCTGTCTGTCTGTCCGTTAGTGCGCTTATCACTCGACAACCACTTATCCGATTTACGTGTTTTTATAAATTTATACATATGTTCTATATAATTCGATATAAACCTAGATAATGGGAGATAAGGTGAGATAATGGGAGATAAGGAGAAATAATGGGAGATAAGTAGAGATAAGCCTCGATAATGGGTGATATCGTGAGTTATGGGAGATAAGTATAAATAATGAGAGATAAGGAGAAATAATGGGAGATAAGCAGAGATAAGTCTAGATAATGGGAGTTATGGTAGGATAATGGGAGATAAGGAGAAATAATGGGAGATAAGGAGAAATATTGCGAGATAAGTCGAGATAAGCCTAGATAATGGGAAATAAGGTGAGATAATGGGAGATAAGGAGAAATAATGGGAGATAACGAGAAATAATGGGAGATGAACAGCCTAGATAATGGAAATTATGTAGAGATAATGGGAGATATTTTATTAAGTTGGGTAACATAAGGAATAAGCAGTGACGATAGTAGTGACTCAAGTCCACGCGAACGGAGCCGCGGGCCCGGCTAGTATATATATATATATATATATATATATATATATATATATATATATATATATATATATATATATATATATATATATATTTATATATATATATATATTTATATATATATATATATATATATATATATATATATATATATAATATTGAATTTTTACTGGTTTAGATGCATATTCAATTGAAATGTCAAATAAAACAAAAAAGTAAATTATGAGTAAAAGTTGACGTTTTTTTTTTTATTTATGGGTCTAGCACACGTGCTATAGGGAAGTCCCTAAAGCGCTCCAAGAGCGGCATGTGTGCGGAAAAAGCGATTCACGTTGTTCTTGAATCGCTGTAAATTGTACTCGGTGGGAAACACCGCCCTGGGCAAATTATTCCAAAGGGATGATGTTCTTCATATAAAAGACTGCTTGAAAAGCATTGTACGCAGAGTAACAAGCTGAACCTCATACGGATGTGAAGTATTAACGTGACGTGTATTTCTGACATGCACCGCTCTGGGAGGAATTAAGTCTTAGGAAAAAGCTCGCTTTCCTCTATATCTATAATGGTTTTTTTTCCATGTATCCATGTATTTTAAATTATTAAGCTCGATTCATTCAAAAATTGAAGATAAAACAGCAATTAAAGGTCTTACTTAAATTATCATTTTCTAAATAAAGTTGTTTGATAATAAAGGAATTTTATTCAAATGTGTTAGATATTTTTACATATTTTCCATCAGCTTTCAGTGCCCTACTTTCCCATCACAATTGTAAATAAAATGAAGATCTAAAATAAAATATTAATTAGAGGGTACCCGGGTTGATAAAACATAACATAAACAGGGATCGTGACGTAAATACATCAAAATGATATTTTGACAAGCTTATTTTATTATGTTGATAATATATTTTATAATCAAAAAATACTGTGATGTTTTTGATATGTGGTACTAATTTTATTTTTGAAAAAGTTTCATTTCTTGCCTTGGAAAACGAAACAGCGTTACCTTTCTAGAAATTCGCGAATTTCCGAGATTTTATATTATTAGTAAATTCATTAACGCTACACGCCTATATGCTTTTTTCAATAGTCTCCTACAGTTACGTTATAGTGGTAATTGCCGCTGCTATCAGAAAAATAGAAAATTTATTTATGTACATGACACTCAGGAGACAGAAGTATTTTGTCTACTTTGTCAGTTCACGTCAATCGGCGTGACCTTGGCTAAAATAGGAACAATTGTAACGTAATTACACATTACTCTTAGAAAAAGTATAAATGTCATTTTAAATTATTAACTTAAATAACCAGGCAAGTGCAACTTGAATTCGCGCAATAAGCGTTCAGTACGTTGATTGCTTTTCAAATAAAAAATTTTATGTTACGGCATATAAAATGATCAATGACTTCACAAAACACATCTCAAATGAGTTTTTCAATAAAGTTTTTTTCCGATCTTTATTGGTAACTGATGACCTTGAAATTTTTATTTTTTTTTATATACCAGATAAATTTTTAAAGTTAATGCATTGGTGATAATTTTCGTTCAATCTACACCCTGTGGAGAATATTCCAGAATTTTTTCAAAATTTCTTGATAAGTACGTCTCGAGGTAGGGGGGGGACAGCGATTTTTAGCAACTTTTTAAAAATAATAGAAAAGAAAAGTGTATGCATTATATATATTTTTGAACTAGTGTTTTTACAAGCTTTCTTTTGGGACCTCACTTGATGACCTGGCAAAAAAAAAATTCACTTCTGATTTCATTCCCCAGAACTAACCCCTTAAGTAAAAATTTAACTTTCAAAACTACACGGCTGAAACGAAAAAAAAACACAAAAAAGGATGACACTTTATTTTAAATAAAATGAATATTTGCTGCAGTGGCAATAAAATTTTATTTAAGGTTAATTGGAACAAGTTTTTTTTCACGTTTAATATACTTTCCATCATACACCTATCCCTATTTATGTTTGATCCAGAAAGTCGGTAATTTGACCTAATATCGTAATGGGTAAGAACAAGAGAGCGATAACGGAAAAGTGATACTAACTTTGTAGTATACAGTGTGGTATATTGCTGGGCCCAGAACAAAAACAAAAAACATAGACATATACTTTTAAGTTAGAAGTTTTAAGAAAAAGTGGTTTTATGGGGTATACCACGTAAACAGACTTCTTAAGCTTTCTGGACAATTTTAAGCATACCTAGTTTTAGAATGACCTATTCATACTAGAATGCCGAAAGAATAAGTACTTGTCATTTTATTTGTGAAAACCTTTTCTTCTATTACGCACAAGCAAGACCCACATATACATATTTATTTTCGTTTAGCTGTCTTTTGGGTAAGAGGACTTTTTTCAAATGTCTCCAAAAAAATCATGAATTATAGTTGTCTTTTAATTTTGGAATATTTTGTTTCTAAATGATATAAAGCATACTGAATTGAACATAAAACCCAATATTAGATATTCTAAAATAATATTAAAAATCTGTACAGTGATTTACACGGTACTTTTTTTGCAAACAATTCTAAAATATGTGGTAAATTTGACTTACTTACGTTAAAAGATAACTTCCAAATCATTCAAGTACTAAAAGTGGGCATTTTAAATGATAGGTACTTTACTATCAGATATTAATCACAAAAGTTAAACAGAGGAAGGACTCCCGAGATATTTATAATTGAAACCTGACATTTTGTCTCTACATATTCTTCTTCTTCATTCATCGATCTATTGCTGGATATAGGCCTCCCTGATATGTTTCCACTTTTGACGGTCCTGTGCCTGTCTCATCCACACAAACCCTGCAGATCGTTTGATGACATCAGTGCAACATTTGAGAGGGCGTCCTCTCAATCACTTACCCAAGTATGGTCTCCATTTCAACCTAGATTGGGACGATCTGTCATCTGTATGGCAAACATAGCTTCATTTTAGTTCAGCCACAGTCTCTGCTGCATCTCTGACCTTAGTGACTGACCTAATATAAGTGTTGCCATTACGAGCATTTAAAGATATACCCAGCATCTGTCGTTCCATAGCATGCTGTACTATCTTCAGTTGATTCATATAATGCTTGGTAAATGTCCATGTTTAGGTCCCGTAACTTAAAATTGGCAAGATGCACTGGTCGAAGAGTTGAGTCCACAGGTACATAGGGATATTTTTGTTTGTCAACTTTTTATTCATTTTATCCAAGCCAATCTTTTTGTTCTATAAATCTGCTTGATTTTCGTAGACTAGTTTTATTCTATTGCCAAGGTATTTATTCATCAACGTTCTCCAGAGTAGTGTTTTCAACCGTGATGTTCAGGTCTTCTCTACACATTATCTTAGTTTTTGCAAATTCATCTTCAATCTGACAGTTGATAATTCTCTCTCCAAGTCCGTCAACATAGCTTGCAATTTGGGGTTCTCTGCAGTTAAGATAATATCATCCGCGTACCGAATATGATTCAGTCTTTTCCCATTAAACAAGATGCGTCGATTGTCCCAGTGCAAGTTCTTGAGTACGTCTTCTAAAGTTAATGTAAAGAGCTTTGGCGAGAGAGTATCACCCAGCCTTATGCCTCTCTTTATGGGAATAGGTTTTGTAAACTTTTCAGCTTGAACTGTGGAAGTTGCATTTTCGTATATATACTTAATCTGGGTATACCTATAATCGATTCTGGCATGATTAGTACGTGTTCGCATGTACTATAATCTTTCCCGAACCTATCTATGCAGTTTGCGAGTCAGTCTATTTATTAAGATCCTTTGTAAACAATTTATAGATTTGCAAAAGTAGACTGATCGGTAGGTAATTTTCTAAATTAGTTTTATTTTTTGTATAGCAAGATAACGATGGCATGGTTCCAGTTATTTGGGATTTTATCTTTAATCAAACAGAAGTTGAAAATATCGCAGAGTTTCTTCACCACCTATAGACCAATATTTCCACCAACATTGCATCTTCTCCAGGCGATTTATTAGTTTTAAGTGTTTCCTGTGCATGATATACTTCCTGTTCGGTAATTTCGGGCAGGTCTTCTGAGACAACATTACTAACTTTTTGGGTTTGCCGTGATTGCTGGTGTTACTTTTTGTTTGTATCATACAACTTACAATAGAACTGTTCCACAGTGGCAGCAATTTCATCCATGTCCCTTATCTCTTGTCCCATCTCGTCATTCAAGTATAAGATCTTCCCTAAACAATTTCCTCCTCTGTTCTTTTTTGTTCTCGGTTTGTTTACTCAGTCTATCTGCTTTTTTCGTGTTTTTGCTTTGCTATGTTTAAAGCCGTTTCTTTCAATGTTGTTGAAATATCGTTCATGTTTCTCAAATTGTTTTCCTTTTATTCGTTTTCCTTCTGCTTCAATCTTTTTCCAGTTCCTATTGGAATTGCCAAGATTTATGTTTTAGTAGGTTGGTATCTATCTTTCCATTTTTGGGTGTTTGAATTTTTCTTTTCAGTTTTGCCTTAATCTTTATCTTGTCTCTTAAAAATCTATGGTCACTGCAGTTAAATGAAATCAGTGCTGGTACATCTTTTAAAATGAATTTATTATTTGATAAAATCTAATCGATTTCGTTTTTTTTCTCCTGAAGAAAGAGTTATTGCATAGAATTTACGGTACGTCAAAAATTTAAGCAGCATAGTATCTCTTTGATTTCTATCATCGTAACTATTGGGACCTACATACAAATATTCTTCATTTTTCTCCTGTTTTTTGCCAAGTTTTTAGTTGAAATCGCCGATAATTAATGTGTATGTAGTGGTATGCTAGGACAAACTGTCACTTATACTACCATAGAACCGTTCCATTTTGTCATTTTGTCATCTTTGTATTTTGTTGTCAGAGCGTACCAATGAACAATTTTAAGTCGATGTTTTGGGGAGATTTCCAAAATGATTGAAACGACCCTGCCTGATTCACTGTCGAATCTAATAATGCTTAGCACCAGTCGTATATGAATTATAAAACCTATTCCTCGTTGACTTTCGTTATCTGCTAACTTGTACTAAAATATATGCCTAGATTGTAGGGTCTTTTCTTCTCTTCGTCGGACTTCGAACAGTCCCACAATGTTCCAATTTATCTTGTCAAGCTCTCGTTGAAATTCATGAAGTTGAGTGTCATCTACTAGTGATTTTGCATTCACTGTTCCGATTGCTAGGAATAATTCGTTTTGGCTGCCTGATCCTTTCCGATAATTTTTAGCACACCTGGTCCGCTTCTTCTTGCTGTCGCTGCCTTGGCTGGAGGATTTTGGACCGCCGGGGACTCGAGACCTGGTGAGATATGTACTAGTCATGAGACGTAATAAGGTTTTTAAAACACTACGCTGCCCAAAAGCGTCTACATATTATTTCTGCTAAAATTGAAAATAATTAATAACTATCACAACTTTTAGATTCCTGGCTTCAAAGAACATTCAAACATATGTATAACCTGGCTTGAATATAATATTTGAAGACACTGAAGAAATGTCACATGCTCGATAACTCAAAATAATGAAAAAATTACTTTTCACATTTTCCACACTTACCTCATTAACTCTCCACATACCGGACCCATTCAATTTTCAGACTTCTGGACTCTAAGAAGCATGAAAAGGAATGCTTGCCATGCTAAGCAACTCCTCTAATATCTGGCTACATATTATTACCCTCTTATGTGTTTGAATAATTAAAAATAACGAAAAAATAAAATAATTTTTAGATTCTTAGGTTCAAAACTCTGAGTAGAACGTAAATCACTTGTAATAAGTAATCACTCTAATTCATTCACCTTCTTAACCTGCATATGTTTGAAAAAATTGATCGAAGAAAATGAGAAAATAACACACTTCTCAAACACACAAAAAACTAGTAAAGAACTACTAAACTGAAACCTCAATATCCTTTAATTAGTGTAGTGCAATTTGAAATTGCACAGTTTAGATACACAAATATTATGATTTTATTCTCTCTGGGATATCACCAGGAGTATTGTCTTGAGTTTAGACCCTCGCTTTTTTGTTTATAAACAGTTGAAGTTGTTAAAACATGTTTTCTGAGCTTAAAATGCAAATTACTCCGGTTATATATGTGGGATCAAGACAAAAAAAAAACAAATTCTTCGTAACGAAATTTACAACAAATCCTCATCAGTTTTGAGTCGCTCATATGTGTAAATAACCTACAAAATTGAAAAAAAAACGACAAATAGCAGTTTATTTAACAGACCGACTAAGTGAACCAATCGGCTTGAAACTTTAAAAAAATATACCTTTTGCTATAGTAAAAATACCCTGAAATTCTGGTTCAAAAATATTGAACCCAGTGGGCACAATTGAATTTGTTATTTAAAATTTGAATTGCCTTTTAACCGCAAGACCTTTATTTTTAAAAAATCATTTTCGTTAACATTTTTTTTTTTAAATGTCAATTGTTATTTGATTAATAAACAAATGTAAAAAAAAAACAGTTAAAATGATTAAAAAAAAAGTGTTTTTATTGGCATCAGAAAGCTGAAGCCGACACCTAAATTTTGAAAAAAAAGATCCATTTTGGACAAAATAGCGGACAACTCAAATTTTAAATAACAAATTCAATTCTGTCCACTGGGTTCAATATGTCTGTACCAACATTTCAGGGTATTTTTTGTATAACAAAAGGAATATTTTTCGAAAGTTTCAAGCTGATTGATTCATTTAGTCGACCTGTACAACAAAATGAAAGAAAAAAACAGATTTTTGCCTGTTTTTTTTTTTTAATTTTGTACGTTATGTACACATTTCAGCGATTTAAAACCAACGAGGGTTTGTGGGAAATTTCATTACGAAGAGTTTACTTTTTTGTGCGTCTCGATCCAACTTATATAACCGAAGTTATTCACATTTTAAACTCAAAAAACGCGTTTAGAAAACTTCAATTGTTTATAAACAAAAGAGCACAAGTTTTTAGAGGTCCAGAACTCAGGACAATACTCCTGATGATACCCCAGAGGGGATAAAATCATAATATTGCTGTATCTAAACTATGCCTATCTCATCATTATTTTGACTTTTTTTTACTGCACTATACGTATTTGACCACAAATAATTAAAAAATAATAAAAAGCACAATTTCTACATTCCTGGAGCCGTAAAAATGACGTGTAACTCTCTTAGCCCCTTATTTGTATGACGTTAAATAATTTCGCTTATATTATATCAATTAAAAGACATGGAGAATTCTACGTTTGGACTTTGGAATCTTTGGCACAGTGACACTACACAATAGTTATCACGACTACACCAAATACTTTATTTCTGCACTCGACGGGCATTTCGTTAACCATGTTGCATCATCATCGCTCCTGACGCTAACATGGTCAGCGAAGCGCGCGCGAATAGTAAAAATAAAGTGTTTGGTGTAGTAGTGATAACTGTTGTGTAATGGAGATTCCTATAACGATAACAATGGATTGTATATGCATACAATACATATGCAAAATTTATAGACCTTCAAACTTCCCCCCTTCCCCTATATCTATCTTTTAGTTCGAAAATTATCTTGCCTACAGACAGACAGATAGGTAGACCGACGATCTAACAGACTGATAGAGGGAAAGAAATGGGAAACTATGTTTTTCGTTATTCCATATCCTACAGGGACCCTTAAACGTGAAGAAATGCAAGTAATTTTTTTTTAAGATTTCAATACGTCTCTTTAGCAAGGAATGTAAAATCCATGTGACAATATGAGTTATAAATGTATGTGCACAATTACATAATTTGTATTTCATACTTCTTAATTTATCTGTTTAAAGACAGAGCTTGTAGCTTATCCAAACTTTATATTATTAAATGATCCAATTACGCAGTTGTATTTAAAATTTTACCCTATTATTACTTCATTTCTGCTATTAATTTTTAAGCAAATTATAGTTACCAAGCAAATTCTACTTTCTTGTTTCCACTTAAATAATTTTATCGTTCGGATAATAATTTTCCCGGGAGTTTTAATTAGATGAGAATAAGAAAACAAAACTTATTTAAAGGAAGCTCAAGTTTTTGCTCTGGATGGATTATTCCGTTTAATGGAAACATGAGCCTATAAAAGGGTAATTAATTTCACAATAATTTGCTTTCGTGGAGCAATATTAATTTTGTATAATTTTAGCCATTTTGAGCTACTAGCAACGAAACCCTATTTTGAGGGATTAGAAATTAATTCAAAGGAAACTCCCAAAATATTCGGAATATTATCATCAGTGCGGTTAGGGTAAAACAATATTTTGAAAATATGTAAAAATTTCTCCCTATATTTTATAAGAGTATTAGCATAGCTTCTGAATTTTTAAAAAGTCGATATATAGATCAGTTTATAATTGTAATTTTTGTCGGTCTGTCTATATATTTTTCCGATTAATATTTCGTTACAAAATAGCTATAATTTAAAATACCGACATATAGTGCGTAGGTTCAGGTTGTGAAATAACCGGCCAAGTGCAAGTCGGACTTGTGCAATTAGTGTTCTGTACGTTGATTGCTTCGGAAATAAAAAAAAAAATTACGGAGGTATATTCACAAAACATACCCCAAATGAGTTTTCAACACAGCTTTTTCCGATCTTTACTAAAAACCTTGACCATGAAATTTTTGTTTTTTTATATATTATTAAACTAGTAAAGGTAATGCATTCGTGATAATTTTCGTTCAATCTACACTCTGTGGGGTATATTCCAGAATTTTTTCAAAATTTTTTGATCAGTACTTTTCGAGATAAGGGGGGAGCCAGCATTTTTCGCAATTTTAAAAAAATAATACAAAGAAAAGGGTGGGCAAGTACTACATATATTTTTGAACTGTTTTTACAATCTTTCATTTGACACCCCAACCGATGACCAGGTAAAAAAAAAAATTACTTCCGGTTTCACCCCTCAAAACTAACCCCTTAAGTCAAAATTTAACTTTCAAAATTGCACGGCTCTGATGAGGCCATCAATTCCTATATTGATGCCAAATATCAACTTTCTATGTCAAATAGTTCCGGAGAAAATCGGGTATGATAGACGGACAGACAGACACCGAAGTGATCTTATAACTCCATATTTATTGGGTAACTCACCACCAATTTTACTATTTCAAATATATCGTAGTCCAAATGAAGCATTAATATACCAACTGCAGTTTGTAATTTTTTAAAACTATAGTATACAGCGCTTTATTTCCTCAGCTTAAAACTCTGATTGAATTAAAAAGAAACGAAACAATTTGGTCTTTAAAAAAATAAAACCGCACTATAATGTAGTCATGAGAAACGAAAAACCCTACAATTTGAGATAAACTACTTAAATTAAAACACTAACGACTTTTAATTTTAATTACTACTGGAAATGAGTAAAGATGTTTTTTACAGTACACGTACTGCAGGAAAACCCCCCACGTTGCTCGTGAATAGCTTAAAACTGTACTCGATGAGAAACATAGTCCTAGGCAAATCATTCCAAAAGGATGAGGTTCTCCATATAAAAAGATTCTTAAAAAGGACGTTACAAGAAGTAACAAGCTAAACCTCATACAGATGTGATGTATTAGATCGATATTATTCCATAGATGATCGAATTCGAGCTTTGTACAGGATTAAAAGCTATTGTGGGGTGTGAGTGTAAGATAATAATCGATGTTAACCTTTTGTTATAAAACTTTGAATTTCAAAATAAAAATAAGACTCCTAATCATAAATAGTTTTAATTGTCATTTCCACTAAATGTTTAATGAAGGAATATCTGGAATTTCTAATTAGAAAAAAAATTAATTTGTACACATCACTTGTCAGGATACACGTACTGGTCCTTTATGAAAATCTTTATTTAAGAAAAAAAATTCATAATATCGCATGCATCGGCATAAAATATTGTACTGTACATGATATGATAAAGTGATTCAAATATTCGTTTAGAAATTTCATAGCCGGCTCCTTTACTGTTGTAAGTTGAACTGGCGCAATTAGTGTTCCGTACGTCGATTGCTTTTAAGATAAACATTTTTCTTATGGAGGTATAAAATGATCAATGACTTCACAAAACACACCCCAAATGAGTTTTCAACGACAAGTTTTTTCCGATCTATACTACTCAGTATATATCACCACTACACCAAACACTTTATTTTTGCACTCGACGCGCGTTTCGCTAACCATGTTAGCTTCATCAGGAGCGATGATTGACTAAAGGTAAACTACATATCTACCCTATTTATACTTAGCCTAACCCTAAAATTACTCAAGCGGAACTAATGACATAGACAAGGCCCTCAGTTCCGGTCAAGTAACCAGTAGAGGGAACTATAAGGAATAGGCCCTCTGTCTTTATTTAAACTACTTTTACATTTTATGATTTCCATACTTTCGTATGCGTTCAACAATCTCCTATCAGATACATTTTTTATTAATCTTAGATTATCTAATGTTACAGTATGATCAGCTTCAAGGGCATGTTCGGCAATGCTAGACTTTTCTGTTCTATTGTATCTTAAGTGTGCTAAATGTTCTTTAAATCGTGTTTTAATTGACCTTTTAGTTTGCCCAACATACTTTTTGTCACAATCATTACAACTAATTTCATAAATTCCACTTTTCTCACAATTGGGAATCTTATCTTTGGGATTTCCTAAGATATTCCTCAGATTGTCTGATGACTTATAGACTAAGGTGAGGCCTACCTTATTAAATACCTTATTGAGTCCCTTGCTATATTTCGGATTATATGGTATGGAGACATACTTGGTGTTATTTTCTTCGCGTGTAAAAAAGGTGGAATTCTGAATATTAGACCTAAATTTATGTCTATTTATTAGCTTATTTACTAAGTCATCGTCATAACCATTAACTCTAGTTATATTTCTAATACGATTCCTTTCTTTATTAAAGTTTACTCTATTCAGAGGGAAAGTGACCAAACGATGAACTAAAAAATGTATTGAGGCTAATTTATGTTGTTTGCAATGAAATGAATCATTAGGAATATATCTATCTGTTATTGTGTCCTTCCTATAGATATCAAATTCTAATCTATTATTATTTTTAATAATTAAAATATCTAGAAAAGGCAATTGTCCTTTGTTCTCAATTTCGTACGTGAATTTAATTGAATCATACCGGCTATTTAATTTAGAAACAAAATCATCAATATTTGCTTTCTTTGTATCAAAAATCGCGAAAATATCATCCACATACCTATACCATACCCTTGGGAAATATTCGAATTCTTGACTGGCTTCGATTTCAAACTTACTCATGAATAAATTGGCTATGAAAGGTGACAAGCAATTACCCATAGCTGTTCCTTCTTTCTGAACATAAAATTGATTGTTATATTGGAAATAATTTTGTTCCATGCAAAGTTTAGATAATGTTAAGTATTCACGAATGATTTCGTCTTCAAAGTCATTCATTCTAAGTAATTCTTCGAGATATTGTAAAGTTTGTGGAATTGGCACACTTGGGAATAAAGAACTAACATCAAAAGAAATTAAGACTTCACCTTCATTAAGAACTAGATTTTTAGTTTTATTAATGAATTCTAACGAATTCTTCACTGCGAAAGTATTTAATGGTAACTTCTCAAGTTCTTTTGATAACCATTTGGATATTAAATATGTGGGTGATCCGACCGATGAAACAATGGGTCGCATTGCTTTTCCAGGTTTGTGAATTTTGGGTAAGCAATACAATTTTGGTATGGTCGGATTACTCGCATTTAATTTAAATTTTAGCGAATCGGAGACAAGGTTCTTACATTTTTTAAAAGAATTTTTAACCTCTGATATCATTTTCGGTAATGGATTTCTTATTACCTTTTCATAAGGCCCAGATTCGATAAGATTATCTACGCGTTCAAAATAATCTTTCTTATCCAATATAACAACCTTATTTCCTTTATCCGCTTTTAAGTAGAAGACATCTTTCTTTTTCAATTCTTTAACTACTTTTATATTTTTTCGTGAATTAGAATTTGTGTTGTTAACTATGTTTTTCGAAATTTGATTGCGACATGCTTCCCTAACAAAGGTTTTACTATTTTCTGGAAGTGTGCTAATGGAACTTTCAATGTGAGCAACTATTTCTGATAAATTATCTCTGGGAGGGGGTACTGCAAAGTTAAGACCTTTGTTTAAGATGCGAATTTCATTTCGTGTAAAGGATTGAGACGAATGATTCTCTACAATATTTACGAGTTCCTGAGGACTATTCTTCTTCGGTAAGAGCTTTTTTAATTTTTTACTTAGAATAGAGAATTTCTTTTTATATTGAATATCAATAACTAAAAACATTTTCCTCTGGAACTCGCTCCATACTTCATATTCAATATTGTTTAAATCCTGAAGTAAGTTTTTTGAATATGCTGTATGATTCTACTTCTAACATACTACGTTTTGTGTAGTGGTGATATATACTGAGTAGTGTCATTGTGCCAAAGATTCCACATTCCCAACTTAGCCGATCTATACTGAAAACTGATGACCTTGAAATTTTTGTTTTTTTTATATACCAGATAAGTTATTAAAGGTAATGCACTCGTCATAATTTTCGTTCAATGTTACACCCTGTTAAGAATATTCCAGAATTTTTTCAAAATTTTTTGACTAGTACTTTTCTAGATAAGGAGGGGGGACAGCGATTTTTCGCGATTTTTTAAAAATAGTACAAAGAAAAGTGTGCGCTTGTATATATTTTTGAACTCGTCTTTTTAAAACCCTTCATTTGACACCCCACTCGATGATCTGGTCAAAAAAAATTTATATACTTCCGATTTTATCCCCCCCCCAAAAAAAAAACTAACCCCTTAAGTCAAAATTTTACTTTCAAAACTACACGGCTCTGCTGAGGCCATCAATTCCTATATTAATACCAAATATCAACTTTCTATGTCAAATAGTAGAAATCGGGTGTAACAGACAGACGGACGGAGGGACGGGCGGAGAGACACCGAAGTGATCTTATAAGTGTTCCGTGCGGCACACTAAGAAGTTAATTATTAACAAAGTATGTATTTAATATTGGCGGAACACATGTATAATGACTTACCGGACTAAGAACGTCGTTAAATTTGTTCTTATTATTAAAAGTACTGGCATATCGACCACTGGTAAGCTCTAATATGGAGATGAACATGGCATTGTTTGGTGAATAATAGAGACTTGGAGTCCCTTATTCTTGGATGTTCGTATTTTTAATATATTGGTAAAACTTACTGCAGGTTTTAGTCCAATATGTTTTCTGCTACTTGTTCATGGACGTTTAATAAATTCTTCATTTACAGTTATTCTTGGCTACTTATTTTTATAGTTATCGCTTAATTGTAATAGCTATATTAGTACTCTACTGTCATAATTACTGCCAAATATTTAATAGCTCATTTGTATTTGATAATATAGATACCAAATCTTATTATCTCCCTGCGCTTATGTTGCTGGCTACTAATATCTTTGGATATACTTCTTAAACTTTTAATGCTCTCATGGTTGTGTTGCGATTACCTCTTCATATAAGATAATCAATGAACTCTGATAACTGATCGTCCGTTATTCGTGAACTGTCCGTACTTTTATTACAGGAGACAAATTTACTGACGGTCTTAGTCTGATAAGCCGTTATATATCCTATCTGTCAGTTAGCACAATATAACAAAATAGTATTACACGTTCATGAACTAGGTACTCGTTTAGAAATTCTAATCGGTTCCGGCGACGACTGCTAAATCGCACTAACTAAGTTAAATTAATTAATCGTAAATGTCTTAACTTAAACTGGGATAAGTTTTACGGTAGTGGAAAGTAGTAAATTCTTATAAATTAACTATAAGCATTCTTTATGTTGCTTAATAATCTTAACAGAAACAAACAAGAATTTTGAAGGTATTTATAATTTCATGAAAAATATCGAAAAAAAGTAAATAATCGGGGTTTTAAAATTAAAGTAACTAATTGGAAATTAGGGTAAACAAAAATAAGTCTTATTTTCGATCTTACCAATTATTTAAAGCAAAAACATTTTTTATTATTTTATAATATTATTTAGTGTTAAAATTGCATTGCTGTGCCAACGAAAATAACGTTTTATGCAATGCTCCGCTCTGTATACTATATAAACAGCACAAACTAACTTGTTATCTTTTAGACACAGAGTTTTAATTAAATTAAAAGGCTGAGAAAGGCATAAGACGGTATACTACGGGGAGTGTAATTGATTAGACGTCTCCAAATAAACTCAACAATACAGAGGCTGTTAAAATAACGAAGTTACGTTTCTAAATTACTTGGTCTCTGGTGACATGCTAATGTCATGGCGGAATAAAAATCACGATTCTTTCCCTAAAGAAATTTGATAAAAAAAGAAGATTAGTAAAACAATTTCTAGTGTAACAAAGGAAATAAATATTCTGTGACCTAAGTAACACTTTAAAATAGGTAGGTATATTACAGATCAGGGGATTAATACTTCTATCAAGACTACTAAATGTCAGAGGTAATACCAGTGTATGTAACTGAGAGTTTTACATACTTTAGACGATGAAAAAACCGGTCAAGTTCAAGTTGGATTTGCGCAATTAGTGTTCCGTATAGATTAAAATAAAATTAAATCCTTACCTAGGCTAAATTAATTAGGTCACATCTTAAGATCCAATACGTATTTTTACGTGTTTTCTTAGTCAGTAATGTATAATAGTTACAGAATCTTAGCTACTTAATAGCCAATAAATCAATCTGGAATATAATGGTAAAAGTTTAAAACAAATATTTACTATCTAAATATTTATCTCTAAAATATATAAAATGCAACGTCTCTCTGACGTTGTGCGCTTATGACTTGAGAATCACTTATCCGATTTACATTCATACATTTGTTCTCTGGCCATGTTATCTATAATCTTCTATAATATATATATATATATATATATATATATATATATATATATATATATATATATATACAAAATGCAACGTCTCTCTGTCTGTCTGACTGTCTGTTCATTAGTGCGCTTATCACTCGAGAATCACTTATCCGATTTACGTGCTTTTTTTTTTAAACATACTCGTTTTCTGACCAGGTTATAGGATGTATTTGATTACATTAGGTAACATAAGGAATAAGCAGTCACGATAATAGGGAATCAAGTCCAGGCGAGCAGAGCTGAGAGCACGGCTAGTTTAATTATAAACAAATAAAATAAAATTATTTTCACCCGGCACCTAATGCTTAACTTTCGACGAAATAAACCTTCACCATTTTGGCAGGCAATTAGTCTTTTTTTATACCAGATAAATTATGAAGTGTAATGCACTCGTGATAATTTTATGGAGACTATTCCAGAATTTAAAAAAAAAATTATCAGTAATTTTCGAGATAGGGTCGGTGAACAGGGGTATTTGGCCATTGATACAAAGAAAAGTGTGCCAAAGTATTACATCATCAGTTGACATCCCACTCGATAACCTGTTTTTTTTTCACTTCCTATTACACTCCTCAGAACTAACCCCTTAAGTACAAATTTAACTTTCAAAACTACATGGCCCTGATTGGGCCATCAATTCCTATATTTGTACCATTTCAATTTTCTATGTTAAATAGTTGCAGAAAAAATCTGGTGTAACAGACTAATGGACGGATAGATAGACATCGAAGTGATCACCTAAGTGTTCCATACGAAACACTAAAAAGATGAAAAGTTATGTTTCTCTTGATATTTATGGATTATGTTGTTCGAGAATGGGTATTTAATAAAAGCATTTCGATATTTTCTATTGTGATTAACAATAAACCTTTAAAAATCAACGCCTCAATCTTTTGAACCAACAGATATTTAGCAATGTGCTTAAGTTACGAAATAACCATATTATTATTAGTATTAAATTTCTAACTCAAAAATCCAAGGTAAGCATAAGCATTTTAGTACAGCCTGCAAGTGACTGTAGACTCATCAAAAAGGATGGTTGTAATAAAATCTTTAAAAAATAATAATAATAAAGTTAAAATGATATCATATTGGATAAAACTAAAGCGGTTAAATATCGAAAAATCTGTTTCTGAATTAGATGACCTCTGGTAATATGTTAACGTCATGTATATAAAAATATGAAAGTTTCACTTTCACTATTGACGTTCTTTGATATTATTTTTGAAACTTTTAATATTTTACCTCTATCTTAAAGTACAAAAATTAATATTGTTTTACGTTCTTGTAATTAAATTATTAAGTAATGTGTATGGTGGGATCACATTTAAAGGACAGGAATGAAAAAATACTGACTATTCGTTTCTTATTCGGTAACTATGTAAACTATTAAAATCCCTTTTACCACTTAATAGCAAGCATATTCTTCCACAGTCCTTATTTAAATATTTTTCTCAAAATGTTTTTATTTCTATAACGTAAGACAGAAATAACATTTTACCAGATCCTATATATTTAATTTATCCTGATAACATTTTGAAAATTAGCCAATGTACCAAGAAACTTTTGACTTTACCTGTTACTTTATAAATTAAGCAATTACATAGTTCTTCTTCCATAACTCTTTTTTCCTTCATCTCACGAAGAAAAGTTAAATATCAAAAATGTGATCACTCCAACACATTAAAAGGTGTTTGAAAAAAGTTATATATGGCCATCATTTTATAACATGATAGCTGAAGCATAATTTTAATTTTTGAGAACTCTAATGTTTTGTTAACTAAGTTGTAAGAGCACCACTAATCATACAATTATATTGTAATACTAAAGTCACAATAGCTGCTCGATCAAGCCGACATTATCTATAATATATATAAAATGCAACGTCTCTCTGTCTGTCTGTCCGTCTGTCTCTCCGTTAGTACGCTTGTCACTCGAGAACCACTTATCTGATTTACGTGCTTTTTTTTTAAAAAACATACATATATTCTCTGGCCCGGTTATAGGGTATATTTTATTACGTTAGGTATTATAAGGAATAAGCAGTGACGATAATAGTGAATCAAGTCGGAAAAAAGTTTGCCGCTAGCGCACTCTCTTGCAATATGCTGCCTAAACCATTAAATATGGAACAATATCATGTAGCAAAGAATATAATATATATAAAATGTAACGTCTTTCTGTCTGTCTGTCTGTCCGTTAGTGCGCTTATGACTTGAGAACCACTTATCCGCTTTATGTGTTTTTTAAATTTTTACATTTGTTCTCTAGCCAGGTTATCTAAAATCTTCTATTAAATATATATATATATATATATATATATATATATATATATATATATATATATATATATATATATATATATAATGTAACGCGTCTCTGTCTGTCTGTCTATCCGTCCGTTAGTGCGCTTATCACTCGAGAACCACTTATCCGATTTACGTGCTTTTTTTTTAAACATACATATGTTCCCTGGCCAGGTTATAGGATATTATTTATTATATTAATATAAGAAATAAACAGTGACGATAATAGTGAATCGAGTCGGAAAAATGGTTGCCGCTAGCGCGTTCTCTTGCAATACACTGCCTAAACCATTAAATATGGAACTGTATCGTGTAGCAAAGAATATAATATATATAAAATGCAGCGTCTCTCCGTCTGTCTATTTGTCCGTTAGTGCACTTATCACTCGAGAACCAGGTTATAGGATATATTTTATTACCTTAGGTTATATAAGAAATAAGCAGTAACGATCACAGTGAATCAAGCCGGAAAAAAGTTTGTCCCTAATGCAATCTCTTGCAATAGGCTGCCTAAATCGTTCAATATGGAAAAATATCATGTAACAAAGAATACAACATGTACATATATATATATATATATATATATATATATATATATATATATATATATATATATATATATATTTATATTTATATAAAATACAACGTCCCTCTGTCTGTCTGTCTGTCCGTTAGTGCGCTTATCACTCGAGAACCACTTATCCGATTTATGTTTTTTTTTTTTTAATTCACACATATGTTCTCTGGCCAGGTTATATAATAATAATAATAATAATAATCTATATATAATATATAAAACGCAACGTCTCTCTGTCTATCTGTTTGTCTGTCTGATTTACTTTTTTTTTATAAAATACATATGTTCTCTGACCAGGTTATAGGATATATTTTATTATGTAAGGTAACATAAAGAATAAGCAGTGACGATAATAGTGAATCAAGTCCACGCGAGCAGAGCCGCACATATCATTTGAGCTGTGATACAGTCTAGGGGGCAAGGGGATCATATGCTTCCTCCTCCATCCCTATAAATGTAAAAAATACCGATACTTCTTTTTATTGGGGGGAGTTTCATTGAAGGCTCCTTTTTGTGAATAATCTTTCGCCGATTCACCCCTTCCCCCAGTTATCGATTTTTAAATTGAGTGTAAGTTTTTAAAGTTTCACTGTAGCCAGAGTTCTTTTTTGTGAAGAGCTCATATCTACCCACGCCCCTTAAACCTAGCTACGCTACTTCCTGTGAACAACACGTTGCTCTCCATGGTTAACAAAAAATTTCAAGCTTTTCTTCTAACTCTAAGTTTATTATTCTACAACAATCTGATTTTGGAGGGACTTATATTGATCTCGGCATGTGCAAGAACCCCAGAGGAAGAGATTTTTATAACTTCTTCTAACAGTAGTAATCAGAAAACGGTCCTATCTATTAGTTATAACTTAATATATACCCCCACCATGAATATATTGGCCCTAACAAAACAATTCCATGTCTGTCCAATCATACTCCGTGGAACATTATACGGGGTGAGTCAACGATAGATTAAAGTTTATTATCTCATTGGTTTCGGGAATGACAAAAAAATGTTAAATACAATAGTTTTAGGGAATGTTAAGGTGCACAGTTTAAAATTATTTTTGAGTATACAGGGTACTTCAAAAAAGTGTGGCCGATATATATGTTTTTTTAGATGGAACATCCTATTTTCTAATTTATTTTTAAATTCTGCGTAAATTTTATAACTTTTTATTAATAATGTTATATACCTAAACCTAGTAGTTTTTCTAATATTTCAATTTTTTTAAAAAAATACTAGTTTTCAGTTTTGTAGAAAAGTGCCAGTAGCGCCATTGTTTCTGAAGGTGGAATACTCATAATTGGTACGAGCATTCTATAGAGACGAAAAAAAGAAATTTCAGTTAGATGCTACAGGGTGTTCAAAATAATTTTATACATTTTGACTATTTTAAATTGAAATATCTCAACATTTTTAAATGGCACACTCTGTATATTAATATTTTTTGATAGATTTTACAAAATCCTCCAACTTTTATTAAGTATGTCATATACTTATTTCTAATAGTTTTCGATTTATTTTGAATTTTTCAATTTTTACCTTTGTTTTTAATACACTTACGCTATTGTGAAAATATAAACAAATGGTTATTGTCCTGCACGCATCCCATATCCTATTTTCCATATCTACTGGTATTATAGGGGGGATTCACATAAACACGATCTTTAATGTAGCCCCACAAAAAGAAGTCTAAAGGTGTTAAGTCACATGATCGAGGGGGCCACTAAATGAATCCATCCCTACCTATCCATTTTTGTGGGTAACGATTGCTCCATTCATGGTGGTACAAAATTTACTCGTCGTTGAAGTTCTTGGTGTAGTTTCACATGAAAGGGATGATACTTGTATTTTCTCGTGGTGCGATTAGCCGTAGATTGGGATGTGTCAGATAAGTCAGCTAGTTGACGGCTGCTGACCTGTATCTTTAACATGAAGTAAAATCTCGATTTCTTTTTCCTCATTGGTAGCATTCTGGTTTACTACTTTCCGTTTCGTATACTCAACGCTACCACTACCATCAAACCGTTCCATTAAGAACTGAAAAGATTTTTTAGATGGTATACGTCTATTAGGGTACTTTGCTCCGTAAAGCCTTACTGCCAAAAGACAATTTTTTCCCGCCTCGCCCACTATATAAACCATATCAATTAATTCATTTTTAGATAAATCCATAACTATTACCTTTATACGTCACTTACTACAACAAATTGAACTATTTTTACTTGCTTAATAGACATGTCAAAATTTGACAATGACTACATTTTGGTTTTGTCTTGGCAACTATGATGTTATAGCGTAAGTGTATTAAAACCAAGGGTAAAAATTGAAAAATTCAAAATAAATCAAAAACTATTAGAAATAGGTACATGACATAATTAATAAAAGTTGGAGGGTTTTGTAAAATCTATCAGGAAAAATAATAATACACAGGGTGTGCCATTTAAAAAATTTGAGACTTTTCAATTTAAAATAGTCGAAATTTATAAATTTATTTTGAACACCCTGTAGCATCTAACTCAAATTTCTTTACATATATCTTTTTTTTCATCTCTATAGAATGCTCGTACCAATTATGAGTATTCCACGTTCAGAAACAATGGCGCTACTGGCAATTTTTCACAAAACTGAAAACTAGTATTTTTTTTAAAAAATTAAAATATTAGAAAAACTACTAGGTTTAGGTATATAACATTATTAGTAAAAAAAGTTATAAAATTTCAGGCAGAATTTAAAAATTAATTCGCAAATAGGATGTTCCATTTAAAAAACATATCTTATATCGGCCACACTTTTTTGAAGTATCCGGTATACTCAAAAATAATTTTAAACTGTGCACCTTAACATTCCCTAAAACTATTGTATTTAACATTTTTTTTCGTCATTCCCGAAACAAATGAGATAATGAACTTTACTCTATCGTTGACTCACCCTGTACATCTTAATCAGTTGTGCTAAATTCCTATGTTACACTAGTATTATTACAGCAGTAATGTCGTCTTAAATAAGTCATTTTTTGGATATTTTAAGTATCGTGTTTAAGTATGGAACCATTGTTAGTTAGGAAAAAAGTATTTGAAAATTACAGAAACCAATAGATAAATTTCCCAAATTATAATGTTATACAAAAAGAAATGTTAATTAAATGTATTTAATAATTCCTTAAGACAGAATTTCATCGCCAGAATCTAAAACATTCACTTTAAAAGACCCTTGGAGTAGTTAAAAAAACCGATTGCTCTTTTATGTATCTTTCATCTTCATCAGTTTTATTTTAAGACCAATGAAAGCACTTTAGTGTCAGTAGTGTTTTCAAAAACAAAGTATTTTTTGCATCTTTTACAATTGTTGCCTTATTCCTTTCGTTAGCATGCTGATGATAAAATATCAGGTGAACGAAGATAGGTAAAATTAGTCCAATATCGAGAACTGGATATAACATGTATTTTTACACCTTGCAATGAGAAAAACCGAAAAAACCTTAAGCTTAGATTACTCTAGTTTTGAATGCAAAATAAAACTAATAACAAAACTAACTTTGGATTTTTGTTATTGTCAAGCATTGTGAATCCATGATAACACTTAAATTCACTTTTTTTGTATATTTTTCATACATTAGTGTACGCTCATTAGAAAGTTTGGTTTGTTTTAAAAGTTAGACTTTTTATTAAACTAGATACCTAACTGTTAAATTAGATGCGCTTTATACTTATATGTGCTCTGTCTTCAGTTCTGTAAGATTTTTGAAATATTTATTTAATAAAAGTCAATATGAAACTCATCTTACTGTTATATCTTGATCATAAATATTTTTAGATTCAATTATCTCTAAAACAAAAACAAACACAATAAATTCTAAAGTCGAAATCAAACGACAATAAATTGTATAGTTTAGGAATATCAAAAGCACTAAATATAAAAGGAGGGTTCATGATTGATAGAGATTTAATGTCGAAGCGGAAAACCGTAAAGGAAAGTGTACAGTAAATGTGAAAACTTGCGGCGGATCCCATCTCTTTAAATGACTCGTCGAATAGACCAAAGAATAAAACATGAACATTTTTGAAACAAATCTAGCGTGCAAAATGGATACATTAAAGGCACAAAGAAGACATCCACTTACCCTAATGGGTACGCAACCTCTTAGTTGTATACAAAATAATTAATGTAGAGATTCTTTGGAATTAATGAAGTCTGTTCTTGGGAACTGAAACATTTTGATTTTTGTTATTTGCTTCTTCGAGGAATTTGTTTGGCATAAGTTATTATTTTAATACTCAAAGAAATTATATTGTTATTTATAAAAGATAAGTTTATTTGATTTTTTTAGCGAGGAAAACATACATATATATATATATATATATATATATATATATATATATATATATATATATATATATATATATATATATATATATATGTCATTCTTTTTAAACCGGACCCCCCACCAAGTCATAATTTGGAGCCACGTAAAGCGGCTTACGAGGGCTTAAATTAAAGCTTAAAGACTCTAGTTTTGAAAGCCGTTGGGCGATTTTTAAAATCAAATGTTTCGCATGCGCAGAGGTCTCCGAAAGGAGACCGCTTCCCAAAAAAATTATTAAAAGGGAAAAAAAAACATGTGAAATGGCATTTTTTTTATAACCTCACTATACTATTATCTATGTTTTCGAAAAACAAAAAAAAATTATCCCCCGTGGATTTTTTTTGGAAGTCCCGATCGCGAGTTACGATTATAACATTTTGTTGGTGCAAAAATTCAAAAGTCGACAGATCACTTGAAGAAATCTAAATCTAAAATGTATTCCTCATAGCATAAGAAAATATTTTTGTTCTATAAATCTGGATTCTAAAGTGCGTTGTTTTCGAGAAAAAAATTCTGTATGCCTTTTTTTCGAAAGCAGCGTACTCCAGGACCCAGGTTTATAAGAAAAAAAGGATTTGTTATTCAATAAGGAATTTATTTAAATTTTTTTATAATTATTCAAATGATTTTTCTAACTTTTTGTACAAACGAAAAAAATCTAAAATTCAAAAATTGGCGCTAAACTTTTCCATGGAAAATTTATTTTGAAAACCTATAGGATATTTTAACAAATTAAAATAGTGGATTTATTATATTTATTTATTACATTATTATTTATTATATGCAGAGGGGCTACTAAGCACTTTAAAAATTTGAAAGTATTGTTTTCAATAAAGTAGAACATGCAAAAGTTCAGAGACATTTACGCCTCAGATTTGACTCAGCCAAACCAGTCACAGCAATATTAAAAATTATTCCTTTACATTTTTGACTGATAACACTCTTTTTATGAAAAGATCTACTCACGTAGATCAATCTGAGCAATAATAATTTTAAGGAGATCTCAATTTTTTTTCAGATTTAATCATTTACAATGTCTTTTAATTCCTATTATTATTATTATATTATTTATAACTGTATTGTTATTTTTGTTCTTAATATTTTTAAAATAGTATTTATAAATGTTTCTGTTAATTTTAATCAAAAGATATTACTAAACCTAGTGCCGATTAAATTACACTTGTTGGTGTATGTCACAGCAATAACTATATATCAAAAGTAACAATATATAATACAGAAATTAAAAAACTATTAAACTTTGGTTCATTTAATTTAAAGGTAAAATAATATTTGTTGTTTATCTTAAAAATAAGAGACTTTCTACTTTTGTTATTTCTAGATTACAATATTCCCCTATTTTTTTACATACATTTTATTAACATTACTTGAAATGAATTGATCTACTTGTTTGGACTAAATAGATGCTAATATATTTCTGTTTGATTCGCAATGTGAGACTTCATACAAAAATAATTTTCTTCGATTAAAACACAAAAAAAGGTTTATGCAAAGTATAAAGAGAAGGTTGAAAGACTTGTAACAATACAAGAATACTTTTCTTTATATAAACAATTATAAAATATACGAGAATTCGTCCTATGAGCATTAGGGGACTCATCAAGAAAAAGTTTCTAGCAAGATAAGTGAAAACAAAAAAGTATATATACAACTACATAAAATCTTGGCTTCTACCATCTTTCTACGGTCTAAGATGGAGAGCATTGTTTTTTACTGATGAGTCCACCAATGTTCTTAGGACAAAACCGCATATATTTCATAATTGCTTATGTAAAGAAAAGTGTTCTTGTATTTTTACAAGTTTTTATACTTTTGCTTTATTTAAACTTTGCATAAACTCTTACTCCTTTTTTTGATCTAAGAAAATTTCTTATTATTTTTGTATGAAGTCTAGCATTGAAAAACAAACAGAGTTATATTAATATCAATTTGGTCCGAACAGGTCGTTAAATTCATTTCAAGTAAAATTTTATAAAATTTACATATATAAATAATTAATAATTAATAAAATTAAAAATACAATGATATAAATTATAAAAAAAATTATCGAAAGCACTTTTGGATCCAGGTTAATAGAACAAAAAAGTTTTGTTTTGCTATGAAGCATATGTATGAATTTCTTTAGATTTTTTTCAAACAGTTCTTCGATTCTTGGATAGATCAAGAGCAACCTCTCTAGATTTTCCAAAGTGTTCATTTGCGTTGTTCCAAACTTTTTTTATATAAGTTAGAAGATCTCCTGTTGATCTATGTTTACGAAAGCCATATTGGTGGTCGCTAATAATGGTGAATCCTTCAAGATATTTTAGAAGATGCTGAATGATTTCCATGACTTTTGTTATTATTGAAAGCAGTGCGATTGGTTGGTAGTTGTTTCGCAACGTCTTTTTTTGGGTATCTGCTGAACAGTGGCAATATTTCCAGCAAGAAGGAAATATTCCCTTTTTGTAGAATAGGTTAAAAAATCCACAGAAAACTGGTTAGTTGTCTCGTGCAGTTTTTGAATACTATGGCAGGTATTTCGTCAAGGCCAGAAGCTTTTTTGGTGTCTAGCTTCATTAAAATCCATCTTATGATACGCTGTCTGAAGATAATATCAGGCGCCCTTGACTGCAGTATGGGAATAGTAGGTGGTGTTTCTTCTTGGAAATCGACAGTAGAATGTAAAGCAAAGAGTTCAACCAATAAGCTCGCTTTTTCAACAGGTGTTGTGGCAAGAGAATGGTGGTATAGTGGATTGGGGAAATTTTGACAAACTGCCTTAGCGACTAACCAAAAGGACCTGGAATTGTTGGGGCAAGCAATAGGTTTGTTTCTAATTCCTTGATTGTGTGCTTCCTTGGTTTCGTCGATAATTTCTTTGCATCTGTTCCGGAGATGAACAAAGATGTTACGATTTTCAGGCAATCGTCGGTAGGCAAGATGTTTAGAAGCAACAGCTTCTTTGCATTTTCGGTCAAACCAAGTCTTGCCGTTGGAAGGGCATTTTTTTCAAAAAAGGGATCTAAGTGTCCATACCAGCCAAAATAACGTCGGAAACCTCCTTAGCGCAGTCCGATGAGTCGTCGAAACGAAAATAAACGTTTAACCAAGGGAAAGTTCGAAAATATTCCGTGAGTTATTCCCATTTAGTAGATTTGTAGTGCCAAATCTTGCGAGGTTCAGGCGCCTCTCTGTCAATAATTGGTAGAATATTTGATGTCGAAAGCAGTTTATGGCCGGAAGAACCTAACGGTGGATTTACGGTGACGGTGTAAATCTCTGGATTGGTAGTTAAAAAGAAGAAGAAGATTGGCGAACTCTTCGTCTCGATCAGAAAGCCGTGTTGGTTCGTCAGTAAGCTGAGTTAAGCCAGAACTAATTGAGAATGGTTCAGCTGCACGATCGTGTTCGCCGGTAGTATTTGAATACTTAAGCCAGTTATGTTATGCACATTAAAATCGTCCAGGAAGACAATCTCGGCATTTGAATAGGTAATCTATAAACGTCCGTGGGTGTCTGCAAGAGAAGTGAAAAGTGTTCTAAAGTTAGCATTACTTGGTGGTCGATAGAGGCTGCTGATAAACCTTGTGTTTTGTTGAGACGTTATTTTTAACCATATAACGTCAATGTTTCGGGGCTCCAAAGAATCGTCTCGTTGGGAAGAGAGGTCGCTTCTAACAAAAAGACAGATTCCACAGTTACGCCTAAACTGGGAATAGATGTCGTACCCAGGATAGAGATAGTTGACTGTGCTGGTCGAGGAACTGACCTTGGTTTTACAGAGAGAAAGTACTTGAGGTTTATTTGATTGTAGGAGTTGGTGCACTCAATTTATGTTTGTGTTTAAACCTCGTATGCTGCAGGAATTTATATTAAAATTGTAATCTCTGCACGGTGACGCCACTGAATCAGCCCCCTCCCGAAGATCCGAACGGGGAGCTATTTTACCTTCGGGATTTTTTTATATCCAGGTGCTTCATCATGCTATTTAGTCCCACAGTCCAGTGACATCCGTACAGTCACGATGCAATGATATCACACCGGGTAGTACAGGGTGTCCAAAAAACCAGCGTATTTCCTTAGAGAGCTGATATAGTGTTACCAATCCTGTGTTGCTTAAAAACAATATATGACACGCGAAAAAACAGTAGAAAGCAGCAGATTACTATATACAAAACTGGAAATCTACAGTTTACTCTAACAGTAATTTCTATAAGAACAGCAAATAAAAAACTTCCTTTAATCCACCACCTCCTTTAATCAGAATAACTATTTTTTTAATATTAAAAGTACAAATTGTTACATAGAGTAAGCATATTATATTAATTATTATAGTCTGTTTCCTCTTTAAAAACTGCGTTTTCAAATCACATTTTCTTCGAAATTTTTATTAAGTTTTTTTAAATGATATTTTAGATGTATATATGGATTAGATAAACTCAAGGGGTGGGGGCAAGCGGATACAAGTTGGGGTCTCCCTAATTAAAAAAACCGTCAGAGTGCAAGTCGAACTTGCGCATTTAGTTTTTCTCACTTTGATTGATTTTTAAAATAAAAAAAAATGTCACGGGGGTATAAAATGGTCAGTGACTTCATAAAACACAGCCTAAATGAGTTTTCAACAAAGTTTATTTCTGATGATTGTTAAAAACTGATGACCTTGAAAAATTTGTTTTCTTCATATATCTGATAAATTATCAAAGATAACGCACTCGTGATCATTTTCATTCACGCGACACCTTATAAAGAATATTCCAGAATCTGTTCCGAATTTTCTGATAAGTACTTTTGGAGATAAGGGGCAGGGATTTTTGGGGGTCTTTTAAAAACATTATGAAGAACAATTTGCATGAGTATTACATTACATCGAAAGCTGACACAGCAGCTTTCAGCTTCCTAGCCCGACTGACGAGCCGTGATACGGCGAAATGCGTGGCGGGATGGATTTTACAAATAAAAAAACAGTGGATAAACTGCTGAAAACTCCGTTTTCAGTTAACATTAACCACATGTGCCTACGGAGGATCCTCCAAAGAGCGCTGCCTGCCTTTAAGTGTTGACCATGTCAACTACTCTGCCGGCTTAAAAGCTGCTGTGTCAGCTTTCAATGAAGTATTAGGTGGTAGGTTAGTACAATTCGTTGTCTCCTACCATCGTGTCCCATAACTACTTGGATAAGTACTCTCTTGTTTGTCAATCCTAGCTCGATTGACGGCGAAATGCATTTTGGGATCGATTTGACGAATAAGAGAACAGTGGCTAAACTGCCGAAAAATGGATCTAAATCCTATTGATAAATAAATGCTTATTGATGAAAGAAGTTCATCCTAAATATTAGGATTCTATAACAAGTTTGAGTATTAAAACTGTTGCAATCAATCGAAATCTTAAAGTAATATTTTAAATGTAGGATCGGAGAAAATGGATGTAGACGGTGACTTTTATTACGAAGGTTGAATAGTATACCGTACAAGTAGTACAAAATTTCGCACCTTAATTAAATAGTTATTTTATTACCCAGTATATGTCGTTTTCATTTATAGCAAATCTCTTACTTTTTTATACCTTGGTATATTCAGGGCCGGCCCTATTTTTTGCCGTCATAGGCAAACTCAAAAAATGCGCCGCCGCACCCAAGTTTAAAGAAGACTATGTAAAACCAGGAAGATGACATATAATTAAATTAAGACAATAATACTAATACAGATTTACGAAAAATTGTTTTATTGAAAAAGAAAGTTTACAATTTTAACAAGCTAACCACAACGAACCCACAAACTAGAACTAGTACCTACTATTTTTAGAGATAATTTAAATGTACTTTTAAAACAATGAACAGAACCTGTACAATAACATACAGAGTCTAAACCTAAATTAAAACAATTTTTTTCGAAGTTTCGTTCGCGAATAATTTCTTTCAGATCTAATTTACTACTCAATTCGTGTTCAGTGGCCAACATTGCTAACCCAATAAGACGATTTTAAGTAGTCATCTTAAATAATTTTTTATTATTTTTAATTTAGAAAAAGTTCTTTCGCCGCTAACAACAGTTATGGGCAGCGTTAACAAAATTCTTAGAGCAATGCTCAAATTTGGCCCAATTTTAAAGGAGGTAATGAATTTAAGAACGTCGACTTTCATAGTTAAATGTGAAGAAACAAGGCCTATTTCGTCAGTCAGATCTAAAGCGTTAAGATCGGTCGAATCACCAATTGTCAAGACGTTTTCGAGATCTTTACAATGTGCCAGTAATATACACAAGTCTTTAAGTTTATAAACATCATATAAAAATTCGAATGAGTCATTATGACTATTCATTAGGTTAAATCTCAGCTCCAGTGCACTGATCGCCTGATCTATAGTAAAAAAAAAAAAATTCTATTTTATATTTTTGTTTTGGATCTTGTATCGATTCGTCTAAACTTTCATATGAAAAACTTCGTTTTGTAGTCCGAACACGATGACGTGATGTAGTCAATTCAAAGTATTTTCTACGACGATTTCCCTGAGTAAATTTTCAGCGTCTAAGATAATGTTGTCAAAGGATTCATCCGATCTTGATTCTTAAAAAAAATTAATGAGCTATTTAATAAATTAGTGGCTTGGGATAAATCAAAATCTATGGATTGAAGTAGCTTACTTATCGGATTAATACGATTCAAAATTTTATACCAAATAACGATTGAACATAAAAACTTAAATTGTTTTATTGTGGTCAACAAACCCTGGCCTTATCTCGATCGAAAACGTAAAGGTTTTAGGGAATCTATACGACTTTCCCAGTCGCTCAATGGTTTCAATGTAATTGGCCCACCGAAAAGTCGATGAGGCAAAAAATGTATATAGCTTTTGAACCATATTAAAAAAGTTCGCTGCCTCTAAAGAAGATTTTGCCATATCGTTAATTACTAAATTTAAGGAATGACTGCTGCAAGGTGCGTAAAATGGTCTAGGGTTTAAAGCTTTAATTCTTAACTGTAGGTCCGATTTGTCGCCTCTCATATTTGAACCATTATCGTAACCTTGACCTCTCATATTTTCCACTTTTAATGCATTTTTTTTCCTTAACTCTCCCAATAAAACTTGAGATAATTCCTTATCAGTAGATCTCCCAATAGGAAGAAAACCCAAAAAATGTTTATTAATTTTACATTCAAATCCCGATTCTGATTAATCAATAGGAACATATCTTATTACAAATGTCATTTGTTCAACCTTACTCGCATCGTGAGTGCAATCAAGAATAACCGAATAATATTTCGGTTTTTGAACTATTATATAAGACTTTGTTATCACGTAATAATCCAATAATTTCATTTTGAATGTTTTTCCCTAAATATGACATCTATTTTCTTCATTGCTGAGGATTCTACGAACCATCCATTATTGGGTCAAATTCAGCTAGCGATTGAATTTCTGTTATTATGTTCATAAAGCTTGTCACTTGTACCCCGGAATGCTAGAGAACTTTTTCCAAGCAATTTAATAACTGATATTATACGAAAAATCACTCCATGCCAATATTTAATTTCAGCGTTAATAAATCTCTGTGTAGCTGAATCTACTGTTTGACAAGTTTCCAACCTTCGTTCCTCTATCCATGACTTCAAATTATCTACATAAGTTTCTATAACCAATTAAATCTCTTCTGTTTTATTTTTTTGACTATGTCCTCCTCTGTAGACTCCGTCACATATTCTTATTGGCCATAAGATCGCTCTCAATATCTTTCGTTCAATTCTTCTCATGTCTTCCTTCTTGTTTCTTTGTCATGCTTATCACTTCGGTAGCATATATTAGTTTGGGGAGTATTATTGTCTTGTATATCCTCATTTTACTGTGTCTTCCTATTATCTTACTACTTAACAATTTCTTATTGCTATGGAACAACTTGTTTGCTATTATTAATCTTTCCTTTACTTCCATTTCCTTGGTCCCGTCCCAATACAGCATCACTCCCAAATATTTAATCTTCTCTAAGTATATTCATTTATTCTAATCCTTTCCATTTCCTGATCATTTTGTTTTCCATTTTTCATTATTTTGGTTTTCTCTTCGTTTATTTTCAATCCGATTTTTGCTTCTTCTACGCTTATTTCTCTCACCAGTGCCTTCATTATTTTCTGTTTTTTTGCAATAGTTACTACATCGTCCGCATACGTCACTATCTGGCTGCCCCTTATTCGTATTGTACCTTGATTTATATTCCTTAGTACCAAACTTAATTTTGAAGAATCAAAAAGTGTACAACAAAAACAGAAGAAGGAATCTTTAAACACAGAATATATCAGCCAATTTCTCGTGACTTGTTCTCCATTTTTTAAAATCCTATGATAGTGTTTTTCACGAAATCTTCGATTTGGATTTTGATTGTCAAACGAGAAATCGTAATGAAATAAAGGAGATAATGGACCTTTTCAAACTAAAAATATTCGATCTGAGTCGCTTATACGATCGGGCCATAATCCTGGGTCTGATGATAAAGTTAGGTTGAGGCTTCCTTCATTTCCTGTGGTAGTATCCATTGTCTCAAAACTTGTTGAATTCTGTTCCTGCTTGGGATAACTCTCAATTTCATCTTTATTATTGGTGTCGTCTTGATAATCCAAATCAGAATTGACGGTAGTCTTCAGATCCCGGCAACCACTTGGCTCTTTGTTTTGTTTGAAACTACATGCCTCTATCAAGAAGTTATCCAACGCTGCTGCCTGCTTTTGAAGCTGGATTTGCTTCTCCATTCTCTTTTTTTATATTGACTACCAGATAGCCTTTTTCTTTCGTCAGACATTCTAAAACAATCTATTCAAGTATCTGATACCGTAATACTACAAGGGCATGATTCAAAGCTTAAAAATCGTCCCAACAGAGGGCGGAACCTAACCATAAAATTTGCATTTAACAATAACGAATTTATTAGTACATGTACAAGGTATTATTAGCGTAAAAAATCTCAAGTACAAAGATTACAACACGAGTCTAAAGCCTCTCTTACCTTTTAGCAAAATGAAATCGCTATTTTCCACATCCACTATACTTATAACTAACTAGTTCAAACTATATCACTACCACAACCGGACGTTGATGCATAAATAAAACATTGTTTTTTAAATCTGACTCTCTCTTATATGTGAGTGGCAAAAGTTTGTTGAATCCTGTTTTGGGGTGCCGGTGCGGGCGCATCTAACAATTTACGTACTGAAATACCCAGAACTTCTGAGTATTTCTATAGACAGGAATAGACAGGCTTCTGGCAGAAGCCTGTCTATTCCTGTAGTATTTGATTTTACTACTCATTTATTTTCTAGATTCAAGTAATTGAAATATATTTTTGTGGGTTGTGTTTATTTTTTTGCCCTTTAGTAGTTCAGGCGGTTTTGCCGGCCATAAATTTTGACGGCGTAAGCAGTTGCCTACCTTGCCTACCTCCTAGAGCCGGCCCTGGTATATTATAGGGTTAGAAAATATTTGAATAAACTTTTTCTGAGACGATTGTACTTACAATTGATAAAATATAGTGGATTGTATTCAAAAAGGAATTCATTTCATTTAATCTCTTGTGAAACTGGATATCGATGAGGATGTCGTAATACCCGTCAACGTTATCTAAGTGCCGAAACATACATTTTTGTATTTCACTGTAACTTTTTAGACAATGCGGTAGTGCTGCCACAGACGTTATTGCATTTCTGCGAACAACTACTACCTATGTACGTGACAAGGCCAAATATACTTAAATAAATTAATACCGACCTGCCGGGATTGGAACCCGAGACCTTCTGCACCGCAAGCAAGTAATTACGCCACGAAGTCACAAATCGCCACACATATATGTAATATCTTAATTCAAGATTAGTTTAAAACATCTTTATAAAGTCTTAGTACATTCTACTCACCAAACAAGACGAAACCAGTCGTTTTTATGATTTTTTATTATATTTTATATCAAATTAGTTAATACATACAACGTTTACAAACATCTGGAACATTTTCAACTCCAAACAACACATTTTGCCAAATTTTTAAAATAAGTTTTTTTTACTCAAAAACTAAGTTTTATTTTTAGCCAAAATAATCCAGCATTATAATTATAAAATTTATTGACTTTAGACTCCATCGCATATCATATGCATTACATTTCTTTCTATTTCAGAAAGCGACTTTAAACCTCATGTTACCAAGCATCAGATAGTCTAAATAATTCTGTATTATTATAAAACATCAATCAATATCTTATTTTTAATTTGGCTTAAAATGTTTGCAGACTGTAGATCGCAAACTAATTTGAACTTGACATCCGTGATTGTAATGAAACTATATTTTGTCCTACTGTGTAACCACTTCTAGTCTTATACTCGCTTACTTCTTCCTTACTTCATTTTTTTCTTTACCTTTGCATCTCTTACAACATTTGAAATAACAACAGGATGAATTACAATACGTTCTACAGAGTATGGGCTTTGTAATTATAATTCTATGATTTGATCTAAATTTTTTAACAGATTTTATTTGGATACAAATTAGGTTAAGCATTATTTCCGTTATTAACAATAATCATTTTTCTCACTTCAGTGGAAGGTTCTTCTTCTTCCTACGTTAGGACCATGTCCTGTGTTCACTTCAAAGGTTTCCCAGAAACAATTGCGAGGATGAAGACCAGCTCTCATACCATCTTATTGGTGGTCTTCCAAGCCGTCGAGGTGTGTTTGGTCGCTTCTCTTTTGCAACCTTAGCCAACCGGTCATTTGGCATTCTGTCCACATGGTCTCTCCATTCTCTTCTCCTATTCCTTGCCCATCTCACCACATCCTGTATTTCACACATTTCCCTTATTTCTTCACATCTCTTCCGGTCAAATAAGATATGTCCTGTTATCGATCTAAGTGTTCGCATTTCTGTTGTTCTTAGGAGTCGTTTTGTTATTGTGTTCTCCGCTCTGGTTTCTATCGCGTACGTCATGATCGGTCTGAAGCATGTTTTGTATATTCTTACTTTGCTCCTGGTGCTCATATATTTGTTTCTCCATATTATATCTCTTAAGTATCCTGATATTAATGATGCCTTTGTTGTTTGAGTTTTTACTTCCTCCTTAAGGTTCCTGGTACTTGTTATGTTTGCCCCTAGATATCTGAAGGACATCACTTGTTCTACACTCTGATCATAAATCGCGAGTTTGCATCTTTTCGGTTCTTTAGATATTGTAAGGGATTTTGTTTACTTTACAGATATTTGCATATTAAACACTTTTGCTGTTTGTTGGAACTTATGTAGGAGTCTCTGTAAGTTATCTTCGTCTTCTGATATGATTACTGCATCATCGGCGTAGCATATTATTTTTATTTCTTTGTCTCCCAATCGATATCCTCTCCCAGATTTTTTTTCTTTACTTCCTTTATTATTTCATCCATTATGATGTTAAATAAGATTGGGCTTAGGCTATCTCCTTGTCTGATTCCGGTTGTCATAGGTATTTTATTGCTTAATTTATTTGCTACTCTTACATATGTGTAGTTGTTGATGTTCAACTCTTCGATAGTTTTTATTATATTCGGGTGAATTCCCCTTTTTTGTAGTAGGATTATGGCATCAGTTAACCGTACCCTATCGAATGCCTGGGTAAGATCAATGAAACACATAAAGGCTATCTTATTAAACTCTATGGCTTTTTCGGTAATTTGGCGGATTATAAATATGGCGTCTATAGTAGACCTGTTCTTTCTGAACCCTTGCTGTTCTTCATAGATTCCGGTTAACGTTATTTCTTCTGCTAAAATTTTAGTGAACAATTTTAGTACCGCACTCAATAAGCTGATACCTCGATAGTTTTTTGGATCTGTCCTTTCTCCTTTTTTGAAAATTGGTATCAAGATGCTTTCTTTCCATTCGGATGGTATAATCTTGGCTATGAGTATTTTGTTAAAGAAAATCTGTAATTCTTCTAGTAATTTATCACCTCCATATTTGATCATTTCGTTCTTAATTTCGTCCATGCCCGGGGCTTTTCTGTTTTTTAGTTTCGCTGCCATGTGCTGTATTTGATTCAAGGAAATGGTCCTATTTGGTTGTGCAACATTTTCATCTTCATGCTGTATTTCCTGTGTTAATGAATTGGTTTCTGATGGACTATAGAGTTTTGCGTGGAAGGTTGTTGTGAATAAACTAGGATATTTAGCAAATCATAACCAATTACGGATATTTAAGGGGTTACATATACGTGGGCGTTGCAAAAAATATGTATATTATAAAAAAATATATTTTAAAGGTTAAGTGAATAATACAAACGAATGGCAATTATATATTTTTATTGTACTTTAAGGAGTAACACCACAGTGGCTAGCGAAAATCCAGCATTTCTTGCAATTTTTTTTTCATGTGGAAGGAAAAGTAGTTGAATAAAAATGAATGTTATCGGGCATATTTTTAAGTATGAAAAAAAAAATTATTCGAAAATATTATAAAATAGAGCTGTTCTCATAAGATGTCTTGAAATGAAGAGGCTCTACGGCACGCAGTATAACTGCCGCAAATTTGAATCTGGAAAAACAAAAAATTATTTCTTTATCTACGTCATAATAGCTAGAGAAATACATAGAGGATTTTTAAAATATTGATTTCTGTGAAAATGGCAAGCATTCGAAGAAAAAGTTCGATTTTCGGCCCAAAAAAATGGAAGTTGTTTCTTAATAAAAAAGGGTATAATCAACTTATCAAAAATCCCGTACGTGTTTCTCTGTGAAATGTTTTTTTAAAGATATCTTTAAAATTCGTAGTGAATATAATGAATATTGTTCGAGTTATGCTGTGTGCTGTTTTGCAAAATCGTATTTCGAGAAAAACGTGTTTTAAAATTTTAAGTCACATTTTTTATATCAAAAAATAAAAATTTTGAGTGTTTTAAATTTTTTACCATTAGTCTGCAATCCCAGCTCCAAAAAGCTATCCTTCATAGCTTAAATTTGCCTCTTCATATTCATTTCTTATCAATTTTAGTTTGGCGCGCGCCTCTTTTGCCGCATCCGTTAGTTACTCCTCAGCGCGCTTAATTCGGGTAGTATCGGCTTCAAGGCAAAAATTATACGACTGGCAGCTAATAGTTAACCCTAATACTGTCATTATTTTTAAAATACTTGTTAGACCATCATAGAAAGTACATACAGCAATATTAGTTGCTACATTAGATAATTTCAATGCTGTTTTGTGTATATCTTCCCAAGCAACGTGTAAGCAACTCGTCAGAGTTCAGCTCTTTATAAATAGGTTTTATCACATGAAAAACTGTATCGGAAAGTGATAGTTTATGACGAAAGGAGCCTAAAGAATCTGATGCTTGCGCTTTCTTCCAGTCACATCAAGACTCTGAACACTTCTCGTGCTGCTGCATTTCGTCGGTTGACATCTTGTGATACAAAGTCGCCCATATATATGATCGCATTGTTAATTCATCAATTAATTTGGCAGTTAATTTAACCTTCCCTCCTAGGTTTGTACTAACGTACTTTCGAACAAAAAAATTTTAACTGAACATAAACTACTTCTAACGACATCTATTAGTGTATTAGAGAAGTTAGAAATCGAAAGGTAAGGTGTTCAGGCAGATATGCCAAGCGCCATGGGGAGCCGTTTCGGAGCACTTCGATGCGCTTCAAAAAGTGCTCGAATTTCACACAAAAAAATCCTGTAAACATAAAACCTTTTTCTCTTTATTCTTAAAGATTCAAAGTAATTTTTTAAACCAATAAAAAAATCGATTTTTTGAGAGTTCTATAGTGGTGTTACCCCTTAAATTATAAGAATTTTTTTTTAATATATTTTAAGATTATTTTTTATCCTGCTAAATAGACCACTGATGAAAACTATGGCGCCTTCTTTCGTATAGGATAACTTCACAAAACATAATCCAATATGCAAAAATAAAAATTAATCTTGTAAAATAATGTGGTAGTTAAAAATTGTCGAAAGGGTTTTCTTTTCAAAAAAAAAAAAATTACTGTTTCAAACCTTAGTATGCCATTTTTCGACCAAAAAAATTATATTTAATTATTTATAAAAAATTGTTTATTAGAAAAATTAAAAAAACTCTCGACACTTTGTAGAAAAAGTAATTGTAAAAATTAAAAAAAAAAGTTAAAAAATAATGAAAATTGACTGAGCAGACAGTGTTTGAAAGCAGTCCCAATCCGACGCCAGGTCACATATAATGCTATAACTTTGTAATGGAATGGAATTTTCTTAATTTTTTTTTGAATAATTCTTAGAAGTACAGAGAATAAAAATCCGTAAAAAAAATCGAATTTTTGAAAAATCGAGATGTACATAACTCCTTAAGATCTGGACGTTTATAAATCTTATTTGTAGTAAGTAGTTAAAAAACAATTCTACTGTTTTTACTTCGCAAATAAAGCAGTCTTTATACATCTTGTGCTATCTTATGTTCAAAATCCCCCAAGTACGGTAACGCGCATTCAAGAAGTGTGATTTAAAGGGTTGCGGTTTTGGCTTTATATTGATAAAGGGCCTTAGTTCTCGGCATGGTTTGCGGCTTGAGCCGGTATAAATCACTGGGGCAACAAACAACCATCATTCTACCGGAGGTCTTAAAATCCAATGTTTATCACCGCGTTTGTTCCAAATTAACCAACCATCCATCTTAAACTTACCCTGCCGGGAAACCACAAAAAATTACTGGTCAAGAGTTCAGTTTCTTAGCGAATTAGTAATTTGGTTACAGATATTCCTACAAATGATTTAAATTGCCTTTATTTACTAAATAATGCCTTTATGTAACAAAGAAAATATATATATATATATATATATATATATATATATATATATATATATATATATATATATATATATATATATATATACATTACTCGAGATAAATTAGTAATTTTAAAAACAATATGGATAAGTTAAAGTATAACTATGAGAAACAACTTAATGAAAAGAGACATAAAACATATTTTGCTAAACTCAATACAAAGTCAAAGATCTCTTTATTATTGCCAAATTATTACAATTACATTGAGCTACAGTTTCTTTCAGGTCTTACAGATACAATATGCCTAAAGACACATTCATCTGTATAGAAGCCTTGCGGCTGGCCGATGGTCTGCCATGTGCTAATTCGTTGTAGTGTTTGTAGTTTTACAAGCAACATTTCCAAATATATTTTTAATAGTGAAACAAAATTTGTTTTTAATTTGAAGATATTTTGTCGATTTAGTTTTTTATTGGTTTATAGAGATTGTTTTTGCATAGAAAAATTATTCCAAAAAACTCTGCTTACATTGGTCAGGTACAGGCTAGTGCATACCATTGGCCTTATCATGTTATCTAATCTATGGCCTCTCTCTCTCTTCCCTCTCTCTTTCCCCCTCTTTATCTCTCTCTCGCCGTTTATTCATCTATCTCATTGATATGTATGTTATACATTTACAGTTTTTTACTTATTCCTAATAACATGTACATATTTACAATTTTGCAATTTAGGATTGCGTTTATATTACATATTGTTTCTTTTTTTAAACTACTTTAGTCTTTGTTATTTATCTACGTCACTCACTGGCACTGTGTGGGTTTTTATTATTATATATATAGGCTACACATCTGAGGATTTTATTTTGCGTTCGCTGTATTCGTCTGACCTGTGTATCTGATATGCTGCACCATACTAGCACAGCATACATCCATACAGGTCTTATAATTTGTTTATGTAGCATCAATTTATTCTGAAAACTCAGCTGAGAATTTGGGACTAACAGTGCATATAGGTTCTGCATAGCATCTGCATTGTACTTTTTTATACAAGTTCTATGAGTTCGGTTATGTTAAACTTAATCTGGTGGTTAGAATTTAGCGGAATATGATTTAGTTTTTTTTATCATAAAGCTATTTAAGAAACTCTTAAGGGCTGGTAATTTTTCTTGAACAAACATGCTCGTTATTTATCTTATCAATTTTTCTTAATATTAATGAACGTGTACTAAATATGACTCTATCTATATTTTGTTAGATATTTGTTATGGGTAAAATTTGACCTCACAAAGAAATAAATGACACAGGTATACAAAAAAAAAATTCTCTGTCTTTTAAGTGAGATATGTATTTTCTTAAATGTTGTTTTATGCTAAATCCAAAAAATCATAAAACAAAAGATATCCCCCGTGACGTTTTTAGAAAACACGCTTAAAATTTTTTACATTTTAATAAATAATGTAAAACCTAATATTTTTAAAGTTTTTTATGATAAATGTACATTCAGAGTAGTTAAAGATGTCCGAAATAATAGTTTTATTCCATAATTTTAATGATTATACAGTTTTACATTATTTATTAAAATATATATACTTTTTTTGCAATTTAATAGTTTTCTAGCAACTTTAAGTGGGTTTTCTGAAAAAAACCTCACGGTGAATGTCTTTTTTTATGATTTCTTGAATTCAGCATAAAAAAATACTTAAGATAACACGTGTCTCACTTAAAAGATTTTTTTTGGTATACCTGTGTAACATTAAAATATTTTTAGTCTTTAAATTAGGGCATAAACTGAAATACCTTTTTAAGCTATTCTGATTTCGTATTTTCCTCAGGTTCATTTCAAAATAATATATTTTACAAATATAAATTAAATTACCTTGTTTTGTTTACATAGTACATAACATTTTCTTTTTGCATAATATATTTTGAATATTCTTCCTGAGAATATTTTGGGACGTTAGTATATGGTTTTTTCTTATGTTTTTCAGTTGATTAACAGATAACAAACGTCTAATTAATATTAATTAAATACAAGAATTTATATAAACACTGTAGATTCACACTGACGGGGACATACGTCAACATTTCTTCATGTTAGCCATGGTATCCACATGATCGGCGATCGGAGATTAGCATGGAAGAATCGACTTTTGCCCTTAGGTTCTGTGTAAGTAGTATAATCCTCTAGTTTGGAATCGAAGAGTGTGACGTGAGGTCGCGAATGAACTCAGCTCGACTGGTAATTTTTGGTTAAAAATGCACATGGTTAATCTGCAATGCGGAAGATAATTTTCCCTAGGGGGGAGTGGGATAAAAAGGAAAAAGGACGTTTTTGCTCCCTTTTCCTGCAACAAAATCTTGAGAAAATATTTTAGTTTTCAGTGAGGTTTTTTCTTAAATGGCAAATATGCCGATTTGTGAAAACTAAATATTCGGGCTACAGTATAATGTGCTGTTTTTGGTAAAATAGCTGGCCAGCCATATAGTGCCGACTTGTATTCTGTTCTTGGTACAGAAGGGCTATGGAAGTCGTTCGGATTGGTATTTTTTGATGTTGTTCGTCTCACGTGAGAAAAGCGTGTTCCAGTCCAAAAGGACATTTTGCCACGTGCTGGGTACAAGAGAGGACCAGCAGTTTTCTTAATTTCTGAAACATTCCATCTCACCAGTGGCATAACCATAACCAGGTTTAAGAGACAGGGGGTAGATGACTATAAATGGCAGTTTCTTATGAAAAAAAAAACATTAAAGGAAAAGTTGCATATAGAGTCAACACCAATTGAAATGCCCGGTTTAAATTTTCGTTATCTCACGGAAGTTTTCATTGATTTCTGTAAAATCAGCTTTCTTGGTAGTTATCCAGTCACCGATTTGGTATAGCTACCCGTAAGACTAATGTTTCTATCCACTTGGTTAGACCGAGGAACCCCAGATAAGTGTTATATAGAATTCAGTATTTCCTATCTTCAGAGTTACGAACCATGAGAGGGAGAGCTTAGATTAACACATATTCACGGGGATCTCCAGTGGTTCGGAGCCTTTGCAGATTTACTTTACCATTTAAATTATATTTATATTGTTCAAATTGCGGACAAATTTAGTGTTAAAAATATTACCTACTATAAACACTACGTAGCACATTAAGCTAAATTTTATTTCTTGATCAAAAGAACTTCAAGATATCTGAGTATACATTTTAGTAGAGATAGTAACATTTGCTTAATTGGAAAATTTTACCTACTCTATTTTTTTGGTAAATGACTGACTATTCCTAAGTTTATTAGTGATAGTAAGAAATGTCTAACTATTTTTAGTGTAATAACGTTAGTTTAATCATTGCTTCATCTCTTCTGTTTTTGACAAACGCCCAGTTATATTTGAAGTAATAGAACTAATCTAATCTTTAAACCAGTGGATGATGTATAATAACTAGAATGTATCAGAGCAGACTTCTGTGTAGAGGGTGAGGGAATTTTAAGGTAATCATTACACCTTTTTAAATTTTAACATCTATTAATTAATAAAATTAAATTTATTTTCCTCGTCAGAAATCCTGAGTATCTATACTTCATAATAATTTCAAGAATTCTGATTCTTAGAGTAACTTTTACAATATAACTTCTGTTGATTCCCTCTACGTAGACTTGTAATTGTATAATTAATTAATGTCACCTAAACATAGAATAAATAAAATCTGGGTTTTTTCTTTTCTGAACTGTTAGGTAGGTTAGCAAGTAACTTTACAGAGGATTAGGCTAAGAATTAGTAATTTTTTTTTCCAAATCCTTTTTTTAATCTCTGGCCTACTTAACAGCCTGCAAAGTCAACTTCGAATTAAATAAATTTGACTGTGTCCATCACATGACTGATACCTGAACTTGACTACGTCAGACCAATCTGGTTTGAAAAACAAAAGATAAGACTTACCCTGACTTAAGGCTAGCGAAATATAGGTCTATAGGTACCTGAATAAATTAGTCTGTAGGACTCATCTGGGCGAAAGAGCTGAATCCTGTATTGTTAGATTCGTTCAACTTAGCAATTTTCTTAGTTTTGGTTTTGTGGCAGTGAGAGGTAAGTCCTCCCCGGGGTACTTGGGTCAGTTCAGGGTACCTGAGTCTGGCAAAAAACGGTTATAATCGTCAGCCTGTAGCAGTCTTTTAGCGAGCCACAACCGAAGAGGGAATTAGCCAAAAAGGTATGGTAAGAGAGATTATAGTTTAGGGTTAGGTTAGTGCAGTTTCAACAGCACTAGGAAATATTGGTAACATACCATCTACCCAGTGGCATAGCCAAGTTTAACAGACATAACTGGCAGTTTTTTTTTTTATGAAAAAAAGAAAACATTAAAGGTAATGTTGCATATAGGGTCAACATCAATGGGAATGCCGTGATCTCACGCTATCTTATATTGGTATTTTACAGGATAACACCATTCTTAACATAGAAAAAGCTCAAATTAATGAACAAGATGGGACTTTTCAAAGAAAAAAATTTCTGTCATGCAAAATTTTTGTTCTTCAAAAATCTATCTATACGAAGATTTGTTCGTCTGACGTACAAGCTTACGATAACCATGGATGGTAGCTTAGAGTTTCGTAAGTGCATAGTAAATAGGTCGATACTTGTAGCTCTAAATTTTGTAGGTTTTTTTCACTTTTTCACATATAGATAAATATTTCCCTTGTGTGATAAATTAATTAAGAGGTTATTGAGGAGAAGGCATACCAAGCTATTTGCGCTAAAGGTATAAGCGGGAATACGAAAATAAAGTAGTGAAGGGCTATGTAGGTCCTCGGAGTTGTTTTGTATAGATATAGAATGTTACAAATTTATTAAATTAAAGGAAGTCAAATGGATATTAGTAAAATTAGCTGTTATAATTTCAGAAAGTGAAAACTGTTCAAAAATAAATAACTTAAACTTGTGTTGGGTATCTTAAAAGTTCACCTACAAATATGATAGAGAGAGAAATTGTAGACATACTTCTAGAAAATTCAATTCTGCTGTAAATTCGTAGTTAAACATACTAAAAAACTAGCAGAAGTTATGTATTACAAAAAAATTCCTTGTTGTTACTATGATAATTTTCCAGAAGTCGTGATCGAAGAAGCAGAAGAAATTCGGAAATTTAATAGATAAGAGTTCTACCAATAATTGAACATATTATGGTCGAGAAAAGAACGAATTTTTACAGACAGGCATTTTGAGAAGAACAAAGCAGAATGCCTTTTACTACATCAATAAAAATATCTGTGCTAAATAAAAATTAACAGATAATTCGTATACACAACAGAACTGGTGGCCATACAACAGGCAATAAAATTCTACCTCGACTAAAAGTAAAACAATACTTGCAGGAAGAAATACAAAATGTTTTA
>CM032449.1:99070807-99080807 GCA_019049505.1 Pachyrhynchus sulphureomaculatus | reverse complement strand
CATCTCTTGAATGAACGCACACCAAGTTTCAGCCATATTGGTCTATTTCTTTGTGTTTGGTATTCGTGTGAATCAAGGAAGTCGAGTGATTTTCAAGAAATGGACGAAAAAGAATTTCGTGTGGTGATTAAACATTACTTTATGAAAGGCAAAACGCCTCAGGAGACTAAAGAGAAGCTTGATAAACATTATGGTGACTCTGCACCTTCAATTAGAACAGTTTATAAGTGGTCTGGCCATATGGGCACAAGTGACGCTGAACGTTCTGGACGGCCTGTGGAGGTTACGACTCCAGAAATCATTGATCAAATCCATATGGTGATGGATGACAGAAGAGTTAAGGTGCGTGAGATTGCTAGTGCTGTGGGCATCTCGACTGAACGGGTACATAATATTTTGCATAAACATTTGGACATGAGAAAGCTATCCGCAAGATCGGTGCCGCGATTGCTCACGCTTGACCAAAAACGGAATCGTGTGAAGTGTTGCAAGGATGGTTTGCAGCTGTTCCAGAAGAATCCGGAGGACTTTAAGCGTCGTTTCGTCACTGTGGATGAAACATGGATACATTACTATACTCCTGAGACCAAACAACTATCTAAACAATGGGTTACCAAGGGGGAATCTGCACCAAAAAAGGCGAAGACCGTTCCTTCAGCCAGAAAGGTTATGGTGACTGTCTTTTGGGATTCGCAAGGGATAATCCTCATCAACTATCTGGAAAAGGGTAAAACTATTACAGGTGAATATTATTCATCGTTATTGGATCGTTTGAAAACCGAGCTGCAAGAAAAACGCCCGCGATTGGCCCACAAGAAAGTCCTTTTCCATCACGACAACGCACCAGCACACACCTCAGCAGCTGTGGTCGCAAAATTAATGGAAAATGGGATTCCAACTCGTTTCACATCCCCCCTATTCTCCAGACTTGGCTCCCTCGGACTACTATTTGTTCCCCAATTTGAAGAAATGGCTGGCGGGACAAAGATTTTATTCAAACGAGGAGGTGATTGCAGACACTAATGGATATTTTGCAGACTTGGACAAATCCTATTATTCGGAAGGGATCAACAAACTAGAACATCGTTGGACGAAGTGTATAAGCCTAAAAGGAGACTATGTCGAAAAATAAAAAAAGATTTACCCCAAACACATAACTAGTTTTTATTTTTGCACGGACTTTTCAAACCAGCCTCGTATTATTAATTACAAGCTAACGTATAAGGAGTGGTGGAAAAGACTATTAGGTGTTACTTTTTATATATCGTATTATACATTCTTTTCAGGATTCTTGGCATCATTCACTATTATCGTCACTCCTCATTCCTTATATTACTTAACGTAATAAAATATATCCTATAACCTGGCCAGAGAACATATGTATGTATCGTCACTGCTTATTCCTTATGATACCTAATGTAATAACATATATCCTATAACCTGGCCAGAGAACAAATGTATGAACTAAATAAAAAAACACGTAAATCGGATAAGTGGTTCTCAAGTGATAAGCGCACCAACGCACAGACAGACAGACAGCGAGACGTTGCATGATATTTTTGCTAATGATATTTTTTAATTTAATGGTTTAGGCAGTGCATTGCAAGAGAACGCGCTACCAGCAAACTTTTTTCCGCCTTAATTCACTATTATCGTCACTACTTATTCCTTATGTTACCTAACGTAATAAAATATATACTATAACCTGGCCAAGAACATATCTATGTTTAAAACAAAAAGAAGGTAAATCAGAGAAGTGGTTCTCCAGTGATAAGCGCACTAACGGACAAACAGACAGACAGAAAGACGTTGCATTTTATATATATTATAAATATCAGGTGTCAGTTATAAACAGCTTTAAAGCCCCACTTTTGCAAAAGCAAGCAAGCGCAAGCGGTAAATATATAACGTGCCTATCTTACGCCAATATTAAAATTCTACAGGAAACAAATACGGTATCTCAATTATGTTTATCATTGGGTCCGGATGTAGAATAATGATGGTCCAACAGTTAATGTTAATTACTCTTAAAAAGTTAAATGTGGACAATATTTTACGACCAAATTAACATAGAAATTATACCGACATTTTCGAATTTATAGCACACATCGTCCGTACCAAAACAGTATAAAACAAATCACATATGGTTAAGTTGGTACTACTAATCCAATTAAATTAGTGTGTTCTATAAAACTTTTTCAACAAACTTGAGCAAAATATTTCAGTTGCTGAATAATTACTTCAGCAAAGGTAGTGGTTTTTCTGATTGGAATCTCATTCATTAAAATATAATTTGTTTTATTTGTTCAAAGTGCATCACGTAAGTATTTTTAAATCTATATTCTCTTAACATATTTTTTTTATAGGTTACTATTTGAACAAGTTCTTACTAAATGTCAACTTATTTATACAAAACTAATCACTTTTTAAACAATTTTACAAGGTGACAAAAAACTCTGTAAAACCATGTTAAACTCATTTCGTTCTTTCTATGTATAGGTGCAGGAAAATCGATAATGCCGAATGGCAGAAGAAAGATTATTCTGGCAAAGAGCCAAAGCCCACCGACCACGGCCCAACTGCACTACTTCAGTTAAAGTGCTTGCATTAATTTTTTTTGTACATAATAATTAAATTATATACACTGATGAGCAAAAATATTTCAAATAATCAAATAAAAAATGAATAGTAATTTTTATAAAAACGATTCGGAATTCGCAGTGTTTATTTATATTATACGTTTTTTTTTAACTAACTTTTTTTATTAGTTCAGAGTTCAAACAAAAAGTATTTTCATTCCACGTATAATTCTGAAACGTAAAAAAAACTTTGGCTTTAGGGCTACTAATTTATTTAATTTTACGTCATCTCATTACAACTAGGTACGTGCGACTTTCGCGTAATGAAAATGTATCGAATCCAAAAATAAATAGATGTTTTAGACAGTGCCTATAGCTCATTAAACCCTACTCAATTACCATCCATAGCACCCATAAGAGAACGAAGTTAGGCTAGAGTAGATATTTTGGCTTTTTACTAGAACTTTTGAAAATGTAATATATACGAAAAATTTTAAAAAGGTGAAAATATCCATCCAAGTAAAATGTTTTCCCCTTTTAATTATTATTAATTAATATTAATTAAGAAGAGTACCTCAAGAGAAAAAATAGAACTAAGATTTATTTTAAGTGTAGTTTTGGACTAAATAAATATACGTAAAACGTAAATTTATCCAATACATTCTTTTAAATATCTAATTCTAAAACATGTACTGAATTTGACTTCCTCACAATAAAGAATGACTAAGCGAAGAGTTACCACTCGACATTTTTAATTATATTTAGTTTATTGTAGAGTTAATAACAATTCCATCTACAGAATATGCTCAAAAAGAAAATAATGGAAAAGTAACACAATTTTTAAACTGCTCGATTCCAAGAAGACTAAAAATTAGATATAAGACGATATATATGAAGCAATCAATCTAACATCCCCCCAATTGTATATATTCTTATATGTATATAAATAATTAAAAATAGTAAAAAAAAAATAACATAATTTTCCAATTGCTTTGCCCGAAAAATCCTGAAAAGACCATATAATACAAGTAAAGCAACCTCTCTTACTCTCTCCATCCCTTAATATATTTGGCTATAAATAAATGAAAATAATATAGAAATTCCATATTTTTTAGATTTCCCGACCTTAAGGACCGTGGAAAGGATGTATAATATGATATATACAAAACAACCCCTCCAACTCTAGACCCCATCGTATTTACGCCTAATATATTTGACCATTGAAAATAATGAAGAAATAACAAAATTTTCAGATTCCCTGACTCCAGAAACTCTGAAAAGGACATCTAACACAATCCTCTAGCCCACACAACACAATTTTTAGACACGTCGGCCCTGAAAAGGGCATATAACACGATGTTGGAGAAGGAAGCACTTTAATACCATCTCCTCCCCTATCACCCCTTGTGTGTTTGGGGATAAATATTTTTATATTATCCACGAAAGATTATCTTAACGATATCACAATTACAAAAAATATACAATTATACCTTAAACTCCTGATTTCATGGAAAAAGTTGTATTCTGTCTTTAAAATCTGAGATGAAGAGATATGGAAAACTAAAATTGATCAAATCCAGGTATCTTAAATTAAAATATGGGGATATCCTAAATCCCCATAAACACCAATTTCTCGAAAGAAGGTGCTGATCACAGTTGAATGCCAACAAAATACTACTCGCTACTTTTATTTTTTTTATTGGTATTAGTCTATTATGTTCTTTGGTACAAATATCTACGTGTTTCGATATACACTATAACTCTACAGATGGTCGTAAAGTGGATGTTGAAGCTAAAAGTTACATTTTTTTAAACTGTAGTAATATACAGGCTGTTTTTAAAATTGAATATATTTATTCGGTGACAGAATTCACTAAATAGTCATTTCATCTTATATAGCTTATGTAAAATTCATAATTTTTTTAAAAAGCCAACCTTAAATTACATAAAATTGTCCAGCTCAGACAAATTCTATAAAAAAAACTCATGTTAGCACACACTAAGTTGTGGATTGTTGTGAACATATATATTTTAAAAATTTATGAAAATGTCATCGGATACACCTTTCATACGGTTTGGGAAGTAAAAAATACAAAAAGCTATTCCTGGAAATTGTTATACCGACAAGATGACAGATATTTTCAATTAATATCGGGAATTCAATACTTAAGGGCTGCGATATATTGGCTCTGATTTTTTGCTTGAACTAAAATCATTGCTAAACAAGTTTGCATAAGTATTCAGCACTATGTCATCATTTACCTCTCGCCGTTAAATAAGTAAAGAAGTTCAGCATGTATTTGTGACTTTTACAAAATTTATAGGCTGATATTATAAATTAAATGTTTTTTTAGCTCATTGATATTACATAATTATTTTCATTTCCTCGGTAATCACATACTATGATTACTGAAAAATTTGCGACACCTATTCGATGATGATGTTATGTAAATATCAAGTTTTTCGACAGAAGAATAGTCTTAGCCCTTAAGATCAACAAAGTCCAATTTCTGTGATTAATACGTCTAGAGTTGCCTGAAAAGTTGAGTACATAAAACCGAAATTAATATAACGGAAGAACTGCGTAAACATAAAGGCAACACTACATGGACGACTGGAGGATATCCTGCCCTTTTATCGACATGTATTTGAGTTTTTATGTACAACAGAGAGGTAACCTATTTTAACACCGAGATATTCATACTTTATGTTTTTAGTTGGGGTGAACGACTTGATTTCATGAACAGTATAAACAGGTAGAAATAATGTCGGACCTCAAAATCATCCTTTTAAAAAATATTTCTGATTTTAATTTGAATTTTACCTTATGAAAAATAAGTTATTTTTACAGAATACATAGTTTCTGAGAATAACATACTTAATTTTTGTTTATTATTTTAAATGACCATTCATCACCATCATCATCATCAGCTTGTGCTTTTCACTGCTGAAGGAACGCCTCCCGCAAGTCTTGCCACTTTTTTCTGTTCTGGGCCGCTTGTACCCAATTTCCACTCTTTTTAAATCGACTAACTTTACTCCGATAGGCTTCGGATCTTGGTCGCCATTCTATAATTCTCTTTGTCGATCGTCCGTACTTAAACCTAGCAACATGCCCAGCCCAGTTTTAGAATAAATTTGACCGCGTGTTGTACCCCCGTTCTCTTCCTGATAATGTGATTTGGGATGTGATCTCTAAGGGTAGTAGTAAAATTGTTTAGATAAGCATTTTTGGTGAAATCACAAATTAAAAACCAAATAGAACAAATTTCCAAGTTTTGCATGATAATCGTTTTGAGACGATTTCTGAGAATTCCAGTTGAAGTAAGAACTCATTTAAGTGACATTTTATGATAAAAACTACGCTATAAATACCATTGCCCTTTTAGAAATTAACCATACGCAAACAGTACTTTGTCATTGATGCAGGCTCAATTGTTTTGTGAAAATGCCAAAAACGAAAGAAGTTTCCGTTGAAAATCGGCGTCTGATAATTGCGAGACATCAAAATGGTCACTCGAGTTGACAAATCGCGAGTGATATGCGGATTCCAAGGAGAACGGTTGACTACATCGTAAAAAAATTTTCTGCTGGACATGGAATTCATAACCAAAAACGATCAGGAAGGCCTCGAAAAACGACTTCCGCTGGGACAGAGTTACAACAATGTCCAGCAGACGTAATCGCCGCTTAACCGCACCAGAAATCACTGCTTAAGAAAAGCTGGGGTGGCCCATCCCCATTAGCATGACAACCGTGAAGAACAGGTTAGCAGAAGGTGGACTACACGGGAGAGTTGCAGTGAGGAAACCACTTCCTAGGAAAGTGAATAAACGTAAACGATAAGAATGGGTCCGAGAACATGAAAATTGGACATCAGAACGATGGAATTCCGTCCTTTGGACCGACGAATCTAAATTCGAAATTTTTATTTATTTATAATTATGTAAAACAGAGTGGTAACCTATTTGAACACCGAAATATTCATACTCTATGTATTTAGTTGGGGTGAACGACTTGATTTAGTGAATAGTATAAACAGGTAGAAATAATGTCTGACCTCAAAAACATCTTGAATACTTTTCAAAAATATTTCTGATTTTAATTTGAATTGATGAAATATCAGTTATTTTTACAGAATACATAGTTTCTGAGAGTACCATACTTAATTTTTGTTTATTATTTTAAATGACCATTCATCACCATCATCATCATCAGCTTGTGCTTTTCACTGCTGAAGGAAAGCCTCCTTCAAGTCTTGCCATTTTTTTCTTCTCTGGGCCGCTTGTACCCAATTTCTACTCTTTTCAAATCGACTAACTCTACTCCAATAGGCTTCGGATCTTGGTCGCCATTCTAAAATTCTCTTTGTCGATCGTCCGTACTTAAACCTAGCAACATGCCCAGCCCAGTTTTAGAACAAATTTGACTGCGTCTTATACTCCCGTTCTCTTCCTGATAATGTGATTTGGGATGTGATCTCTAAGAGTAACGCCTAACATTCACCTCTCCATCTTTCATTGCATGACACATATTTTATTGATGTTTTTCTTCAAAAAAAAAACATCAATAAATGACCACTACATACTGTTAAACAAAGATCTCTAAGAATTAAATTTTACTTTAATAACTGTTTTTAAATAAATATATATTTATTTATAGTATATGACATATTGTTTCCTTGAAAACAATTCTGTATGAAATATTAGAGTTATCTTGTTCATAGTGGCTTCGACTTTGGGGGTAATTATAAAATGAGTTTGATATATACATGAAGAGAACAGAAACATCTAAAATATAAAAATTAGTTTTCAAACAAATTCAAACTTTCATTTTAAATGGTTTTTCCATTTCCAATTACCTCTTGCCCTTGGTCCACGCAAACAATGAACATCGATCCATTAAGCATTTAATAGGTTTGTTTTTAAAAAGTTATATATTACCCATGTATTTCAGGGCCATATTAAAATTAATTAATAAATTTTAATAATTTCAAAGGCACGGTTATTGTTCGATTTTTATAGTGGCTAAGAGGTTATACGCGTTGCTGCAAATATATCGTGCTATATGTCCTTCCTTGGGTTTTTGGAGTGTAGAAATAAGAAAATTAGGTTATTTTTCGTTACTTTTAATTTGAATAGGGCAAGAGGGCGAAAGAGATGGAAAAATTTTCGTAGTAATATGAGAACTTTTCAAGCTTTTTTTGGGTGGGATAATGGACAAATTTTAAGCATAATCATTTATAAAAAAAACATATAACAGTTCAAAAGAATGGAAAAGGGAGTGATTTTGTATTTATCGCGACAGTCAGGGAATCGAAACACTACTTCCTGTTTTTTGTTCAATATTTGCATTGTCAAAATGCCAAGAGGGTGAAGGGGTATAATTGTATCGTTTTAGTAGTATTGTGAGACTTTTTTCTTATTCTTGAGTGGGGTTCTGGCTATTTAATAAAAATTAATTTATTATAGTAAAATACATACGGGGTGAAAGGAATGAGATAACTCTCACCTGAGGTGAAAACACAATTTTCTATTATTTCCAATTGTAACAGCAATTGTATATAGAAGGGATTAAGATCTGATTACGAAGTAACCCAAAAAATGTTGACGTGAATATAGAACAAACAGTTCGCCGAAAGGTACAGTAAGGAAATTATTATATTTACTTCTCTTGCTAACGGGAAGCTTTGTATTCGTGGAAAATTACCGTTCGAAATTGTTGCTTTTCTTCACGTCTTATGTTCCATTTTTGTCGGTCTGTCGAATGGTTGGCACAATATCTCTTAAACGAGATGATAATAGAATACTTGAAGTATGGATGAAACCTATAATTCTTAATTAATCTCATTTCAACACAAAGGGATGAAAGAAGTGGGAATTTACTTACTCTTTATTTGAATACTTATTGCAGAACTACGTTTTTGCAAGAAAAGTCTGGGTAAACGACTTTTTCCCTCTTCTTGTGACCCCTGTTTTCTCAAGATGTTGACATATTTCTGAACGATTAGTTGCGTTAGTTTATTTTTTTATTTGCCATAAAATTATTATGCAAATTTCCTCTTCTTAATGACATTCATAGCCTTTTCATGTTTTTCATATTTCATAGTAACTCTGTATTTATCCTAATGTTGGGTCTAAATTATTTTCCACATTCTCCTGTAGAATTACATCTCTAAATTGTCTTGTCTCTCTAATTTTTTCTATCAGAATCGAAGCCTCCATTGAATATCCCATTTCTTAAATTTATACTTAGTTGCTGTTTCCTTTTACTAAAAAACGTTCTTACTAATTATTACTTATTATTTTTTCTGATGGACATACTAATATCATATTGACCATGGATCTATCTGTCTATGTCAGCTAGAAAATGATTTTGTTTTTTTATTTATCGACCTTTTTAGTGTTCCGTATGGAACACATCGATGTCCGTCTGTCTGTCGGTCCGTCTGTCTGTCGGTCCGTCTGTCTGTCACATCCGATTTGCTCCGAAACTATGACATAGAAAGTTGAGATTTGGCACTAATATAGGAATTTATGGCCTTATCAGAGCCAAGTAGTTTTGAAAGTTAAATTTTGAGGAGGTTAGTTTTGAGGGGTGAAATCGGAAGTGAAAAAAAAGTTTGCTAGTCATCGAGTGGGGTGTCAAATAAAAGTTCAAAAAATATATAATATAATACTTGCGCACACTTTTCTTTAAATTATTTTTAAAAAATTGCGAAGAAGTGAATGAAAAATAATCACGAGTGCATTACCTTTAATAATTTATCTGGTTATCAGTTTTCAGTAAAAAAATTCATTTGGGATGTGTTTGGTGAAGTCATTGATCATTTTATACCTCCGTAACAAAAATTTTTATTTTAAGAGCAATCAACGTACGGAACAATAATTGCGCAAGTTCAATTTGCACTTGACCGGTTATTTAATTATGTAATAACATAATAAAATAATCAATAGAAATTGAGGCTTTAATTGAGAATATAATTTCAGTTAGGAACAATGTTTATAAATCAAATATATACTTAAGAGCAATAGAAAGCATTTAATTTTTTATTATGTAGCAGATAATTTGAACATCACACTCGCTTACCAAACCAGTAACGGAGAACGGACTATAAGATTTTGATCCTTTAGGGAATATGAAAGGAATAAAATCTCCTCGTGTAGGCTGGACAATAAAAATCGGTTTATTAAAGTACAATCAAAAAAGAAATTTAGAATTATTGATGTCTAAAATATAATTGTCCTTCGAAGATTATTTTTAAATGGTAGAAATAAATGAAAGTTAAGGCTTAACTTTTACCTTAACTATGCTTACATGGTACAAAAAAGATAACATAGTAGTTGTTTGAAATGGGCTGAAAACACTAACAAAATAATTAGTATATAGGTCTAATGTTTAATGCCGTTTATTGGCTATTA
>CM032449.1:99005807-99068307 GCA_019049505.1 Pachyrhynchus sulphureomaculatus | reverse complement strand
TTATATTACCGAATAGAAATATGGTGACAGTTTTTATTTTCCTCAAGTTTAGGGACCAGCTCCACTCGCCACCAAAGAACCTCTTGTTTGCTTAGATAGTAGGTACTATGAGATTCGATTTCCCGCAAAGAACGCCACCGAATATCACCGAATACGATTTCAGTTGATAGTCCAGTAAACAGGGAACAAAAAGTGGTCATTTCTGTTCTACATTTTTTTGGAGTGTGCTGAATTTCAACTTTGTAAACTCGTAAAAGTTGTGAGTTTTGAGGAAAATGCAAAGAACTGCGAAAAAATACTTTTTTTTTTCAATTTTTCGTTTATAATTTAGAAACTATGCACTTTTTGATAAAAGCGTTTCTACACAAAAATAAACTATATTAAATTTTGAACACACTCGTGCCGCTCCTGGAGCGCTTTAGGGACTTCCCTGCAGCACGTGAGTTAGACCCATAAAAAAAAAAGAACAAACTGTTTACTAATTTTTTTTTTGTCAGGAAAAACGGTTTAGACGCTAGAGCGCTTTTAAATTTAGTATTTAATAAAATTATTAAACTGAATTGTAATCAGTGATATTCGGTGGTGTTCTTTGCGGGAGTAGTTTGTTTAAATAGTACCTACTATCTAAGCAAATAAGAGGTTCTTTGGAGACGAGTGCATTTGGTCTTCAAAACTCAAGGAAAATAAAAAGTATCACCATACTTACATTTTAATGGAAGTAAAACTCGGTTGTATAATTTATGGTAATGTACGGTAATGTATTCATGTTCATGGCATGATTGCTTAATTTTAACCAGTTTCTTGAAGAATAAAAACCATGAAAAAATGTTACAAACAATTTAGAGTTCACTATCTAAAGAAGTAAGAAAAAAGCTAAAGAGCATTTTCATACAAAAATCGTGCGCAAAAAGTGATCTCTGGTTCCTACCTAAATAAAATATCCGGTTTTAAAATAGCGTTCTCTTTCGTTTCACATTAGTTCATCCTAGTGACACTAAAATAGGTTGATTAAGCACGAAAATCTATTAAAAATTGCACTAATTTTAATATTATTCAGAAAAGCCATGTTTTATGTGTAATAGCGTTGAATAAATTGACATAAACTGCAGCCAGTTGGTCCTATCGACTTCAAAATAAGTAACTCATATTACTGAAGTACTACAGGTTTTTTCCCTTATTCAGGTGTTTTGCCCTACTGTGCGCCATCTTCCTACCTGGTCGCTAATACAAACGGCGTATACAAGCGGAATTAAATCATTTTCGTGGCAGATTTCGAAGAAGTCAGTTCGCTTGACAGGCTTTGAGGGTGCCGTCAGGATGATCCGCGAAATATCAGCATCATTTATTCAAACGACACATGAGAAATCAAGCGGAATTATACCTGTAAACTCTGTAATCTCTGAAAGTTCTCAATTAAAATTAATTGCGAAAAAGTTGTTGCGTCTTTATACTTTAGTATCTCCTCTAATTAGTACTACAAATTTGTACAGCCAGATTCACCAAAGAATATTAAAAGTTAAACCTTAAAAACTTTAGCACTCTAGTTTCCTTTCGTCTTTGACAATGTAATATTCTATATATTTCATCAAATCAACGTTTTTGTAGAAAATTTAATGTGAAAATTGAGAATCAAGCTCTTCAAAAAGATAGAAGATATTACATTTTTTTAAATTTCAACACGATTGTTACTGATTTAATCAAAAATAATTTTGCTGATTTTGTACTGAACATTAGTTGATCCTCTAGTGCTTCTGTCAATTTAAACCCCTAATTATCAAATTGGACTAATCTTAAAGTTAGACCTTTTTAGTAAATCAAATGCGTACCGTCTAACGTCTTTTTGGTAACGTTTATATAAACAATTTTTGTTCAGTAACTTCTCTATGTGTTACAAAATTTATGTATACTCTTATAGTTCTATCAGCTTATTTTTAATAAAGTTCAGATTTTCTCTTCTTAAATGTGTGAGATAAGAATATATTTTATTGATAGACCACGTTACTGTCATTCCAAAATAATATAATCATATAGTCTTATCTAAGTCATCAGAAGTTTATGATGTTCTTTATGGCTAATAATACTTGTAAACAGATTATACATTTTTTTACCAAAATAAATTAATATTTATTCTATTATTTGCATATATGTATCATTACTACATTAGTATATTGGAATTATTGCCAACAATTTTTTTAAGATACTTCTCATTAACGTTGTTCTATTTGTAAAATGAACCGTGTAAAAGTAAAGAAGGGATGGCTAATGAAGGGAAGCTAAAGAAGATGATCACTAATAAAATTAAGCAGTGAATAATCCTTGAAGTAATAATTTAGATTAGATGATCTATTTTTATTTATGTAAATATATAGCTGTTACTTGTATGAAATTTTATTTATTTTATTTTTGCACAATACACATTTTGTAATGTAACTTAAATAAAATTATGATATTTACTCATTACATCTTATTATTATTAATATTTACTTCAAAAACAGTTATAAACTGGAATGACATTTAGGCTTTAACATATATCTAATTAATCACATAAAGTTCACGTATATTTAAAATTAATTACAATATTATTTGACATACAGTTTACATTTTTACGTCAACCACAGGTTTAATTGACCCGTAGTAAAAAAATATTGGTAGTAGTTATATCACTTATATATGAATTGTTTAAATTTTTGCACTATTTTTACTGTTCCTAAAATTAAAAGGAACTTATTTGATTATGTTATTTAAATGTTAAGATCTTTTCTTAAGATTATGATGAGTCTTAATTGTACTTTCTAAAGCCTTTTTTGTTGAGAAACTTTTTTAATTAGATGTTAGTTATATTTTTATGTCCTGCTTGTTGGGACACTAATTAATGGATTTTAATATATTTTTTTACTATATTCTATACATTTTTCTGAATATTACCTCTACGTATATGGTCGACACCGATTATCAGCACATGAATTTAAGAATATTTTGTAAATGAAGCATGCAATAAATATTATAAATAAATGTTGAGAATTTAATCTCGCGAAATTAAATATTAGCCTTTATAGTTACGAAACTAACTGCACCTAGATTCTAAGATCTATGGTGCAAGCTGTTGACGTAATTTATAGACGTATAATAATAACACAAATTTCTGTTATATCCAAAAAGGCCCACATCAAAAGGCCGAAACGTCAATTGTTGACGTAGCCGAAAGACCCGTAATCTCGAATCTATGCTGATGTTTTTTATCTCATACACACTATCTTTACACCTATGCTTACATCAAACAATATGCCGTAAGACTAACTGTTTAGGCAGTCCAATAAAATTGTAATCTCTAATATATCCTGACAATGGCTTCTTTCTTGTATACGTCAGCTGTATACGTAGTTACTTACGTTTGCATCTGCACAAGCTGTTGCATCAACGATGTTAGAGGTGACGATGGACTAGCTTACTCAATCAACTCTGGTATCTAGATAGTAAGCATGTATAGTGGTGACTTGCTTACTAATGTTAATAAAAAAAATCTGTATAGTATTGAGGGGGATATAGAGGTATAATGGTTACAATTATAATCATTAGGGTAAAATAAGAACATTTAATATGCTCGTCTCATCGTTTGTTCTAATAATCGATAGAAAATGTGTCAGAATGACAATTTTAAATTTATTTCAATTTTAAAGAAACTGCCAAAGATGCAAATATTCTATAATTTTAGAAAGTTTATCATATATTACAAAAATCATAAAGCAACTTTGTCCATATAACTACTTAGAGTAACGTAACAAGCAGCTAAAAAATGTAAAGCATTGAAGTTCACACCAAAAAATTGAAATTATAATTTTGAAAAGTTGTGACGCTCATTCACTAACACGCCATTCGTGGTACTTTAAACTACAAAAGATTATAACCAAGATTATAACTAAGTTCTCGACCCACAACTGAAAATTGCAACTTATAGGATGCTAATACTATAATGATTATGAGAACGAACAAAATGGTCACAAGGGAACTACATTTAGAGAGGACCACTGCACCAAAATAAGCTAGTGTTAACTATTATAAACAACAAATGATGTCTGTCTGCTTCTATTTACCGAGTATGTTGTTAAATATTTCTGATATTGTAAAACATAATGAAAGTCATTATTTTAAAGAAATCGAATTAAATAAAATTTTAGTTTGTATAAAAATGAAAGTTTTGTTAAAGTTTTTTTTATGGGGACAAAGTAGTGATAATTACAATTTATCTTTTCTGAACATAATCATACAAAAAATCTTTTGTTTAGGTTAAGCCATAGAGTTAATATAAATTTCGAACCAGTAACACTGGTGCTAGCGCAATTCTGAAGAGAGATTCTAAACCACCAATTCAAATAAATTAAATATAACCTCTTACACATCTGATTTGTGTTTTGAATTGTTTAGTTATTTTATTTATTTAAATGAAGCTCAAAAGTTATTTTAAAACATAATGGATTGCTGATATTCGAATATTACTTATTTTATATCTTTAATTTTATAAATGAACGGAAATGATTATTTTGTTTCATATGTTTCGTCTAATATTAATGTGTAGTTGCACTCTTTGTCATTTACCAAGTATTATATTTAATAATCTCGTTCATATAAATGGAATATAAATATAATTTGAATTCGTATTTAACGGCACTCCAAATTATTAAAAAATTTTAGATCTCTATTTGAATATATTTTTAAACGTTTTTCTAGTTGATAATTATATAAACGGTCAAATAACGTACATGAAAGCATTGGGTATTTTTATTTATATGTTAGTTTTTAATTTTAATTAATAGAGGCCCTATTTAGGTATAAACGGAAGACCATGCAGCATTGAGCTTCTACTGTATGTATCAGAGAACTTTATTCCTAAAGAAGAAATATTATTAATTCTGCGCACGCTTAATATTGGACATTACTTGTTGTACTGTCTTGCGGGTGTGCATTATTGCTGCTGAAGTGGCCAAAAATAAAAAATACTTGCCTTCGAGTAACTAAATATTTTCAGCATAAAGTTAAATGTATTAGATATAACATGTAACTACTCAATACTGCTTTGTTTGTTTATGCCTTCTGGATTATCACTCTGAATTTAATCGTTGGTAGCGTGCATGTGTTAGCTCTCGATACGTAAATTAAGTAGAAGATACGTAAAAGTATCTACACTGAAAGCGTGTATTATAAGAGTATTTACAAGCATTCAAATTCGTTATGGATTGGGTAATATTTTACTTGTCAGTCAATTTTTAGTTTCAGTTTTATTAAATGAATTTGCTGTGTTAATTAATATACTCACAATAACGGGAACGCGTCCAAACGTGTCACATAGGGTGTAGACAAGATCAAATCCAAGTCTCCCAATAGATCACTGCCAGAAATCCTTTATACTTTGAAACAAAAACTAGCCGTATATGCCGCAAGACTCCGTAGATACAAAGAATCAAACGAGAGGAAAGACACCAACAACTTCTTCCAAAGAAGCGAAAAACAGTGATACCGAAAAACTATGTCCAACAAACAGAGAGCAGTGACTGAACCACCAAACAAACACGAACTCGCAGATTATTGGAAAAGTATCTGGTCAGAAACCAATCTACACAATAATAATACCCCCTGGATCAAAGCCGAAGAAGACAAACATAAACATGTGACAGAACAAGAAAATTCCACATTAACTACTGTGGGGACCAAATAGCATGATGAGGCACCTGGATACAAAAAATTCCGGGGATAAAATAGCTCCCGTTCGGATCTCTGGGTGGGGGATGGTTTAGGAGCGTCGACATGCAGAGATCATAATTTTAAAATAGATTTTTGCAACATACGAGGTTTAAACTCGAATATAAATTCAGCATACCAACACCTGCAATCAAATTAACCTCATGTACTCGCTCTCTGTGAAACCAAGGTCAGTTCATCGACCAGCACAGTCAATCTTTATCCTGGGTACGACTTCTGTTATCGATTTAGGCGTAACTTTGGAATCTGTCTTTTTCTCAGAAGCGACCTCTCTTACTAACGAGAAGAGGCTCTGGAGCCCCCAAACTCTGATGTTATGTGGTTAAAAATAACGACTCAACAAACCACAAGGTTCATCCGTATCCTCTATCAGCCACCAAGTGATACCAACTTTAGAATACTTTTCGCTTCTCTTGCAGACACCATCGATTATTTACAAACTAACTATCCAAGTGAATTGCCATCCTGGGCGACTTTAATGTTCACAATATCAACTGGCTAAAATATTCAAATTCTACCGACGAACAAGGTCGTGAAACTCAATCAGTTGTGGTTTAACTCAGCTTATTGACGAACCAACACGGATCCCTGATCGAGACGAGGAGTTCGCCAGTCTTCTTGATCTGTTTTTAACCACCAATCTGGAGATTTACACTGTCACCGTTAATCCACCGTTAGGTTTTTTCGATCATAAACTGCTTTCGACATTGAGTATCCTACCAATCAGTGACAGAGAGGCGCCTAAACCCAGCAAGATTTCGCACTACAAATCTGCTAAATGTGAAGATCTCATGGAATATTTTCGAACTTTCCCTTGGATAGACATTTGTTTTCGATCCGACAACCCATCTGACTGCGCCAAGGAGGTCTCCGATGTTATTTTGGCTGGTATGGATGCTTATATCCCTTTTTCGAAGAAATGCCCTTCCAACAGCAAGCCTTGATTTGACCGAAAATGCAAAGAAGCTAAACATCTTGCCTACCGACAATGGCGTGAAAATTCTAACACCATAAATCGTAACACCTTTGTTCGTGTCCGGAACAGATGCAAAGGAATTATCGACGAAACCAAGAAGGCATACAATCAACGAATTAGAAACAAACTTCTCGCTTTTCCCAACAATTCCAGGTCCTTTTGGGCAGTCCCTAAGGCAGTTAGTCAAAATTTCACCAAATCCACCATACCACCACTCACACGGCCAGATGATTCTATTGCAACGACATCTGTTGAGAAAACGAACTTGTTGCCTTAACTCTTTGCTTCACATTCTACTGTCGAAAAACATCACTACTATTCCCATACTGCAGTCAAGGATGCCCGATGTTGTCTTCAGACAGCGTATCATAAAGCGTATTTTAACAAAGCTATACACCAAAAAGGCTTCTGGCGCTGACGGAATAGTTCTCAAAAACTGTGCGAGGGAACTAACACCAGTTTTCTGTAGGCTTTTCAATCTATCCTACAGAAAGGGAATATTTCCTTCCTGCTGGAAATGTGCCACAGTTCAGCCGATACCTAAAAAAGGCAAGAAGACCTTGCCAAATAACTACCAACCAGTCGCACTGCTTTCAATAATATCGAAAGTCATGGAAAAGGTTATCAATCAGCATCTTCTAAAATATCTTGAAGGACTCAACATTATTAGCGATTACCTATATGGCTTTCGTAAACATAGATCAACAGGAGATCTTCTGACTTATGTGACACATGTTTGGAACAACGCAATTGAACACTCTGGAGAATTTCGACCAGTTGCTCTTGACATATCCAAGGCATTCGGCCGTGTTTGGCACGATAGACTGTTGGCTAAGCTACGCTCTTATGGAATGTCTGAAAAGTTCTATTTGTCGCTCTCATGTTTCCTCAGAGAGCGTTTTTTATGAGTGGCGGTCGACGGATTTCTTTCTAACACCTTCACTATCAACACCGGTGTGCCCCAAGGCTATACACTGTCTCCTACTCTCTTTCTCATTTACTTTAACGATCTGCTGGAAAAGACGGGAATCCAATCTACAGCTTTGCAGATGACAGTAAGCTTATCTCTTCATTCACTTTGAACACTCGGACATCGACTACTCAGGCGAATATCCGCACAGAGCAGGAAGTCGCTCAACTCAACAAAGACCTGGAAGAAATTCTATCTTGGGGTGACAGCGACCAAGTGGAATTTAACGCTACAAAAACCCAGGCGGCAGTTTTTTCTAAAAAGTTAACGTTGCTCAACCCGACCTAGTCATGTCAGGGCACTCCATTCCCCTAGCATCGTCACTCAATTTGTTGGGCGTTAATTTGGGAGCAAATATGTCCTGGCATGAACATGTTGCAGGCATAGCAAGGAGAGCTTCTCAAAAGTTGGGAATATTATTTCGAACCAGAAAGCTTTACACTCCACAACAACTGTTATTTCTTTACAAAGCTCAAATTCGACCAACTATGGAATACTGCTCCCATGTTTGGGGCTCCGCTCCCAAACACACACTGCATTTGTTGGATTCTGTGCAGAGAAGAGCTGTTCCTCTGATTGGAGACCCGGAACTGACCGGCGACCTTGATTCGCTGAAACATCGATGAACGGTTGGCGATTTGAGTCTGTTCTACAAGTATTTTCATGGAAAGTGTTCGAAGGATGTTCCTTGTTAATTCCTCCCAGAGCCGTACATATTAGAAATACACGTCGCGCTAATACTTCACATCCATATGAGGTTCAGCTTGTTACTCCGCGTACAACGCTTTTCAAGTAGTCTTTTATATGGAGAACATCATCCCTTTGGAATAATTTGCCCAGGGCTGTGTTTCCCACCGAGTACAATTTACAGCGATTCAAGAACAACATGAATCGGTTTTTCCGCACACATGCCGATCATGGAGCGCTTTGGGGACTTCCCTGTAGCACGTGTACTAGACCCATAAAAAAAAACACTTTTTTGTTTCCTTTTTAAAGTATGTATTGTTGTTTCAAAGAAAAAATTGCTGCACACAACTATAGATAAGGCTATCCATATCCAAAAATGTACACGCCATTTTGTTTTACTTTTTATTTTAATGATAACGCCATTATTCAAATTTGTGAATTTCATTAAAGTATTTGTTTTCTTAACGAAAGTGACTAGACTACAAGGAAGATAAGGAAAAAAATATGTTCTAATTATATTACTCAAAGTTTCGACCTTTAATGCATGTAGAAATAGAATATATTATAACATTTTGATACAAATGTGAAATTATCCACCAAGTGGAATTAGTACCTTTTAATACAAATTGAGGCATGTTAACTGCAATTTAAAAATATATATAAACAGCGGAATTAAACAAAGAAGATCGATTCATCGAAATTATTTTCCCTTTCTATGAAGTTGTCATTGTGAGTAGAACGGAAGTCAGAACATTCTACAAAAATTTCGAAGAAAGTAACGACCGGTTACATTATACAAAACTAGATTAGTATCATGTAACAGATACATCCGCAGTGATGAAGCTATAAAAACTGTAAGACCTAGTGTAACATGGATGTAATAAATAGATTATTACTCACCTCACATCAACTATTTTATGTCTACGTCAAACAATTCAGACATCATTATTTTAGATTTTGTTTATCGGTTGAAATACTACGACCAACAGATAATAACAGTGACAGAAAAGAATCTGATGGTGAAGCTTTCCACCTCATCATAGATGAGGTTAACGACGTGTTATTATAAAGAGAGATTATAATAATTACATGAAATTATTAGGTATATTTTATTTAAGCTAACAAAAATATTTACCTCTAAGTAATACATTACAGGGTTGGTTGGTTTGTTGGTGGTTCTTAATAGTCCAGAACGTTTCTCTTCGAAATTGCTTGTTGAAAATTTGTCACGGTACAATACTTGATATACATTGAGAAACTTTCTCTTTTTTGGCTACCAAGAAGTAACTAATCTTGAGATTGTAGTCAAATTTAACTGCTTGTGTTTCTTTTACTGCCATATATCGAGAAACTGTGACTAAAATTTTACTCCTTGTTGGTTAAATCGGAACCCTTTTAGCCCATCCTCAGACTTGAAGGCGATGTAAGAACAGACATGATTACTTTCACCGAAAAGTAATATTTAACTCCGAAAAAATCTCCCTAACGGCTTTTGGCAATATCTCAATATAAATACAAGTATCTTTTTTTTTAACTTTAATTAAATTGATTCAAATAGTTTTAATTAGCAGGTATAGTCTAGTCAAAATACGATCAAAACAGGTCAAAAACAGAAATCGTCGGATTTCTGTTTTTGACCTACTACTTACAAAAATAAAAAAATACTCGTCTCGACGAGTATGTTAAGGAAAAAATATCGCGATCGCTAAAAAATTGGGACAACACCCACAAAAATAGGAGAATTGACCCGTTTTTGGGTTTTTAGCATATTTTTGCAATTTTATCATAAATTTATGGAGAGCAGGCCCAAGAGCACCAATATATGAAATGCTTCAATGGGATCCGGGACGTAGAAGGAAAGGTAGACCGAGAATCGGATGGCTGCAGCAAGTCAAGGAAGACATGGAGGCGGCAGGAATTACGAACTGGAAGAAAAAGACGTCTAACAGAAAACTTTGGAAACATCTAAGCAGAGAAATATAACAACAAGAAAAACAGGTCTGATCAACCCATAAACTACCCAAAGGGAGGCCCTACCCCAAGAGGGGTGTTTCCAGACCATTTATTTATTTATTTATTTATCATAAATTTATGGAAGATAAAATAATATATATATAATTCTGATAGATTTTAATTCTAGATAAAAAACGAGAAAATTTAAGGGACTACGAATGTCATTTGAACCTTTTGGTCGGAAGAAATTGGCCGTTTTTGCCGTTTTTTTTTTGATTAAATAGGTGTACCTGCAAACTGTAAGCTATTTTTTTTTTAGTTAACTCTGGAAATATGTTCATGGAAATTACTTTAATTGATCCGGCCATTTTCTCCCGACCAGTAGGTTCAAATGATATGCATGGCCCCTTAAATATTTCGTTTTTTTTATCTAGAATCAAAATCTGTCAGAATTTTTAGGTTAACTTCCACAAATTTATGATAAAATTGCAAAAATACGCTAAAAATCCAAAAACGGGCCAATTCTCCCATTTTTGAGGGTGTTACCCCAATTTTTCAGCGGTCGCAATATTTTATTTCCTTAATGTACTCGTCAGGACGAGTATTCTAAAAAAGAAGGTGCGGTATCCGACGATTTTACCTAAAAATTGCATTCTGACTGGAGTAGTAACTCTGGTCGTTATAAGCATACTAGTATATGTATGTAGTTTTGGTATCTTAGATGAGGGAAATGGAATAGTTACTTTTTTTATGGTATATTGATATTAACTATCTTATTGTTTAGCAAGTAAAGGTAGCTAAATATTACCGATGCCAGTGCTTGGTCTTCTGAAAATGTTATTATTGGTTTTAATGAAAGTACCGTCTCTATTTTTTTTTCTTCCAGTAACTCTCTTCACGTACAATATTTTTTTAAATAAGACCACGTACTGTTAAACCTGATTTAGCCACCTAATATGTTTTTTAATCCTTTACTCTGATGGTGGCTTATATTTCAGTTTGGCAAATACACATGAAAATTAATATATACATTATTTACTCGTTTCTGAACTAGTTACGTTATATGGACCACTATCAATATTGAAAAAATTTATATTATAGAATATGTTTCATTAGCAACAGAACATGAGCTTTGCAAAAATCAAGTCATCAAGAGCATGCCAAAGTAAAGAAGAAATACACTTACTTAAGAATATAGATTAATTATATCGATTTTTAAGAGGTTTGTTCCAACAATAAGCTATTAGTAAGCCTCTATTTTCTCTCCATCAACACAGTGCAGATAAATTAAATGCTCATTCACAGTTTTATTTTAGAAAAATAATGTTTAATTATTTTTATGAGCAATAGGATTTATTTAAAAGTTTTACATGTATTTCTATAACATGAACAATGAATTTCTATAAGAAGGTAATGTTAAACATGTGCTATTTTGCTTGAATTGAGAAAATTAACCTACAGACATATATGGTACTACTGTGATAAAAAAATAGTAAGTTGGTAGGACCTTAACTGCCATCTGTGTCAAATTTTAAGCCCATAGCGTCAGTAGTTATTAAGATTCGCTTGCATTCATTCAACAACAAAAGTGCGTTTTTTCGATTTTTAACATGAGTGAAAAAATTCAGCAAAGAAGTTGCATTAAATTTTGTTTTTTCGGCTTTCCAAACATTCGAAATGATAAAAAAGTCATTTGGTGATGATGCTCTATCCAGAGCAAGTGTTTTTGATTAGTATAAATTGTTTTAAAGAAGGCAGAGAACATGTGGAGGACGATGAACGTCCTGGTCGCCCTTCAACATCTACCGATGAGAACCACGTCAAGCAAATCAAGGATTTGGTGCTCAAAAATCGTCGAGTGCTAGAGCTGAGCCCAGACCAAGGATTGTCTGCCAAAGCAAGTCGAAAATCAAGGTGATGTTAACAGTTTTCTTCGATTATCGTGATGTTGTTCATTATGAATTCCTCCCGTCGGGCCAAACTGTTATCAAGGAATATTATTTGAGTGTTATGCGTCGTTTGCGTAAAGTTATTCGTCTCAAAAGACCGGAATTATGGGCCGATAACTCTTGGTTTTTTCATCACGATAATGCGCCTTTTCACACAGCTTTAGTTCTTCGCGACTTTTTCATCAAAAATTCAACTCATATTATTCCGCAATCGCCCTATTCGCCTGATTTAGCTCCATCGGACATCTGGCTGTTCCCTAAACTTAAAAAACCGCTTCGGGGACATCGTTTTGAGTCGATTGAGGAGATTAAAACCGAATAGAAGAAAGTTTTAAAGGCCATTCCAGAAATCGAATTCAACAACTGTTTCGAAGACTCGAAAAAACGTTGGCATAAATGCATTGTATCCAAGGGGGATTACTTTGAAGGGGACGAAATAAATTTGGAAGAGTAAATAGCCCGTTTGCGTTTTATTTCAAAAGTCTTACTATTTTTTGATCACAGTAGTATCTCAAGATTATGGATCTATAGAGTACTTGGTCGTTAATAATAGACTTATAATAGTTATGCTTGTATAACACCACTGAAAAGTATTCTCATTGTCCAACAGTTTAAGTCTTTTATTAGAATAATATATTGTTTAATCATCAGTTACTTCCTTGGAGAGTTTGTCGTTATTATTTTAAGTACTAATATATTTAAAAAAAAATGTATTTAGTTTGTCAAAGAATGATTTACATCGCGCTGTTGCCCAAATTCTATTAAGAATAATGTAAGAATTTTTTTGAAAAAGTACAGCGAATTTTGGGTTATTATGTATTATTCAAAAATGTTTGTATTCAAGAGGACTACACAAAATTTGTTGTCTGTTCCCTTTTCGTATTCTACCAAAAATTTGAATTATAATTGACATAACATTCGTTATACTTAAATCAAATAGCGCCCTAATATAATACTGAGACATACTATAGCCTCTTTATTTCATCTGTTAAAATTGTAACTTCTCATTTCTTTCCGGTTAACGTTTTTTTAAATAATCAGAAAAGAGTAAATTAGTGTTAAGCATAAAGAACTAAGACAAAACATAAAAAACTATTTTGCTCTAAAGTGTATCATTAGGACGCTATAGTCTGTCAAAGTTAAAAAAATATCATTTCTGTATTTTTTATCTGTAACAGTTTGATTTAAGTATAGAGTATGCTATATTAATTGTATTCAGGAATATCCATAGGGTACGAAAAGGCAATAAAAAATTCACCTCATATATCTTTCTAGTATCGGATATAAAAATTTTAATCAAAACAATGCCTAATAACAATTCTAAACAGCTTATTTAAAAATATTTAAATATTTCGTCTTCATCAGCAAGGTGTGAAACGTTATAGAAAAAATTCTCCATTTAGTGTAATTTAAATACTACCTATGCCTGAACACAAAAAAAAATATGCGGGAAGGTTATTTCCAATTAAGCTAGATCATACACAGACTTTTTAGTAATTCTAGGGTTATAAAGGTATATATTGCCATTAAAGAAAGTAAACAATATTTGACGTTTGTGACGTAACTTACCAGCCGCGGTTCAGGTTAGTTCAGTTTTTAATATACCCCGGTGAAACTTAGCCAGCCAGAATTAAACATCAGTCACAATTAAAGTTAGTTTTTAAACACTCAGTCAGACAAGCACACAGTTTAAGGATATACACAAGACAAAAAAAAATCAAAATAAAATTTTCACAAAAATGTTTTATTGAGTAATTTAGGAAATAAAAGAACTCCCACTTAGCCTTGATAATTTCAGCGGGTAAGCGCGTTCTCCTTTATTCATCAGCGGGTTGCGGGAAAGAGTAAATATTGGTTTGTTTATTGTTAGGGTCGTATGCGTTAAAAAATCGCAATGCTGTTATCAACAGAAGCTCATACCGTACTAAATCCTGAGTTCTGTCGAACAGCAGCAGCAGTTATTCGACGAGGACGACGACCACGGAATCGATGCGCAAATCGGCGGTCCTGCGCCCAAGGGTATCTTTTCAGGATAACGCTGACGGACGGAGCTGGCACTAGGGCCAGCAGGATTTGAAGGGCAAGATATTCGGATACAGGGTGAGTTAGACTGTTTAGAGCAGTATGTTAGTCTGAGGAAGAAAAATGCAAAATTTGTAAAAAATGTTGCTAGAACTAGATTTATCAGTTTTTTTGCCAATACTCCTAAAAATAAAATGAATATAAATTAATACTAAAGGTTTCACGGCTTTGGTATTAGACCGTATTAAATTAAAATAATCTTCAGTATTCTAATCTGGAATACTGACATACTAGATTACATACAGGTAATTTAATCCCCAAAATTAAAATAACATAAACAATTCACCACTAAGCCACAATAAACACAATACAGTAGCGAAACTCAGTGGTAACCGAATAGGAAAATCAGGTCTCCGTTTTCAGGAGATCACGTGGCAGCCCGCCATGTTAGAAAGGGGTACTGTGCAAAGTTTTATCATTCATAATCATAGATATTATAAAAATGTATGAAAATTTTTAATTTAATAAAATATGTAGTTAATGCAGCATGAGTAATGAAAAAAAAAAACAAAAAAAGAATGGAGCACTTTGTTAGAGAAGAGATGAATACAAGTGAAAAACTTGATAGGATGGCATTTTAAGAAAAAATGTTGCAGATAAATGTTTTAGTATTTTCTCCAGGGAATTCAATAGTTATATCAGATTTTGGGCCCAAAGCCTCTATAAGGCCCAAAAGTGAAAACTGAAACTGGGACCCAAATTTTTGAATACATATTTGAATTCAGCAAGAAATTCTTTGTCCGAATACAAATTAAATGTTTCTGGGCCTGATTGAGCCTCATTGTAACTATAATAAAATCCGAAATAGCCAGGAGGAAGAAATTGATCTATTCTACGAAGATATAAACAAAGCAATGCTACACCATAAAACAAGATATATCGTAATTATCGGCGTCTTTAATGCCAAAATAGGGAAACCAACGAATACAAATGAGAAGAGTGTTGGGAAGTATGGTTTGGGTACGACAAACAGCAGAGGAGAAAAGTTATCAAATTTTATAGACGAAAATAACTTATGTTATGAACACATTTTTCCAAAAGCCGGAATATAGACGATGGACATGGCATCTGAAGCAGGAGAGACGTAGATTAATACCGCATACAAAAATAAAGATACCAAAAGAAATAATAAAGTAAAACATAGACGAATATCGACCGACAAACACTGAAAAGTCACATAAAACACATAAATTACCAAACAGTACTTGATAAACTAAACGCACCAGTAACCAAGAACCTACTCATGATTACAAACAAATAGCAACATCAAAAAACATAAAAATTAAGTAAAGAGACACAAAATCTTATGACACAGAGACGACTGTTAAGAAATGATCCTACAAACTGCAGATTAGAATTGGCAGAAATAGCTAAAAAAATAAAGATCAGGAAAGACGTCAGACAGTACAGAAACTCGAAAATAGAAGAAACTTTGAAAGATAGAAAGAGTTGGAAACACCTAAACAAACATGAATGAAGAGAGACATCAAATAATAAAACTTATAAATAACGATAACCAAGAGATCGCACAAATCAAAGAGATCAAGGAAATATTATCAAACACTATATGATACGTCGGGAAAGAAGAAGGAAATAGTGTGATAGTAAGAAATGTGGGATCTGAAGAAATTCTCGATATAACAACAGATGAAATAATCAACATATGCACGACAACAAAGAACCAGGGGACGACGAAATAACTATAGAAATGATAAAGTATAGAGCGGCATCGATAATACAATCTTTTCAAGTTCTGTTTAACAAGTGCCTAATAGAAAGTAAAATATCAACATCTTGGGTAAATGCCTTGATTGTGCTTATATTTAAAAAGGGGAGAATCATAACATATAGATTAACGAACAAATTAGACAGTTATCAACCACTTGAACAAGCGGGATTTAGACGGGGATACAGAACTTTGGACAATCTTGAAATAATTAGATTACTAGTGGAAAAAACAAATGGATATTAGGTAACCTTGTGGATAGCAATGGTTGACTACGAAAAAGCATTTGATTCGGAGGAGATATGGGCAGTCTTTAACGCCTTAAGTAACAGCAGAGTCGATGAAAGGTACATAACCCTTCTTAAACAAATACATTAAAATGCCACATCACAAATAATGCTTGAAGAAAAAACAAATGAAATGAAAATAAAAAGAGGAATTAGACAAGGCGGCTCGATATCCCCAAAGCTGTTTACTTTGACCCTAGAAGACATGTTCAAATCGTTAAATGGGCAAAATAAAGGAATACTAATGGACGGTGAACGATTAAATCACTTAAGGTTCGAAGATGATGTGATCGCCAACACAAAAGAAGCATTACAAGAAATGTCCAAGTCTCGAAAAATAGATCTAAAAATAAACTTCACCAAAACCAATATTTGAACAATGAAACTGAAGATAACAGTCAGGAACTATTAATAGACGGTGCAAGAATAAGAACGGTACAAACATTCATATATTTAGGACAAAAAAATCGCAATATCAAAAAATATTTCAAAGATTGACTTGGATAGAAGAGTCTAGTTAGCTTGATCTGCGTTCGGAAGATCTACATCTACATTTAAATTGGACCTCCCAAATACAATAAAAGCCAGAGTATTCGATCAATATGTACTGCCGGTATTAACATATGTCACTGAAACGTGGGCTTTAAATTAAAGTATGATAAATAAACCCAAAGAGCCATGGAGAGGAGAATGCTAAATATTAGACTTCAAGATCGTATTCCTAACATCGAGATACGAAAAAGATCAAAAGCGATATAATACAACGAAGATATATATTAAGGTGGAATTGGGAGGGGCATCTCACAAGGCTGAGTGATAACAGATAGACACGCCATATAGTTGAATGGAGGCCTAGAGAACACAAAAGATGCAGATGTAGACCACAGACAAGATGAACGGATCACATAAAAAGATTAATAGGACACGATGGGATGCAAAAAGCAAACAATAAAGCATTGGAGACAACTTTGGGAGACTTACATCCGACTATGGATGAAATAATAAAAAATATATATATATATATATATATATATATATATATATATATATATATATATATATATATATATATATATATAAATATATAAAACTTGAAAGTTATGAAGTTAATCTGTTGAATGATATTTCTAACGCATTTTTCATTTTATTTGAAATTAACCCTGGTTCACAGATCCATTGTTTATTAAATAATATACGAAATATAAACCACTAACAAAATAATATAAATCACAAATGCATGAAGTTAAATAAAACTTATCTTGATTTTAGATAAATAATTACGTTTGTTGACACTACTATCTGCATATGGCGGCTTGAGTTTACTATTACCACAGCCTGCTCACATAGGGGTATTTCAGCGTTTTAGGCTGCCATAAAACGATTTCCTAAAACTTGTCCCAGCTAGAAAAAATTTGCTACCTGACAATGTCAAATAGGCATAGAACAATAGGTGACCCCTCCCATTACCCATTTGACAGCCTGAGCACCGGGAGTCTCAGTCGGAATTTGATCGTCGCTTTGAATCTTCGTTTCTCATTCGTTACAAAACAGTTATTTAAAAAGTAATTTTTCTTTTCGAGTTTATCTTGAAGAAAATTGTGATGGATTTGACTATTAAAGGTAAGAGCGCATACACATTCATCATTTTTAGTTTTTTTTTTTAAATAATTAGTAATGATTTGAAGGTAGAAAATTTTACGAATACCCATTTTTCGGTATTTAAAAAGATAGTAGTTGTATTTGTACTAATCAAATATATCAATATTAGCCTTGATTTCTAGTGAAATCGAGGATTTCGTGATCTCTAAATCAGGCGGTGAAAACCACGTGACATTTTATATTTATTTTTTTTTTAATTTGAATAGTTTTTATTTTGTTCTAGGATCCGAGGGTACGTCAGGTGCTCGAGTAGTAAGGCCTAGACTCCTTTTTGACAAAATGTAGGACAAAATTTTAAAGAAAAATTGATATACTCGTATCTTGAGAGTAATATTTTACCGCAATATGAAGGGTAAAACGCGTCCTTCTGGTCGACCAACAAAGTCAATTAAAGAATCAAGTGAGAGGAGCAAACGTAGAAACACCGAGGGTGTTCGCAGTGTTATAGATAAAGAAGTAATAATGCGTGCTACTCAAACATCTTTTTAAAGTTTTGGAGAGAGAATTGCATTCAGATTCTAAGAGACATAACTGACTCTCCTCAGACAACCCAAGCATACCAGAAACCATATAAAATTTTAAAGCAGACTGGAAAACAATCGCAACTAAATCCAGTAGCCTTCTTCTCAATGCCTGTAGAAGCTCACCTCTCAAAGAGACGGTATCAGATAATAAGGAATAGTAACAAGAAGTATATAGTTACACCGTGTTACAACAAGCAAAAAGGACTTGTTATCTGGCGAGAGGGGCCTATCAGGTAACTGAAACGTGCTGAAATTAACTTACAACATCTATTGGATCACATGGCTAAACATTTGGCCACATATTCGCTTGATGTACTAAAAGAATTAAATCCAAAAGAGCGTTAATCACTGACACTCATTTTAAAATGGGGATTTGACAGATCACAACAAGCACAATTGAAGCAAAAAATGCAAGAAGATGATGCAAAAGTCAGCAACATTTTTTAAAGTTGCTTTGTTCTACTACAATTGATTTGTGGGACAAACAAGAAAGTTATTTGGTAGAATTCAACTCCCTCTTCGCCACGATACGGTCGGCCAATGAGGATTAGATTTGTTAAAGAAACAGTGGATGTTACAAATTCTGAAATTCCTTATATAGAAAATGCAATAAACGCTTAGCTAAACAGTGAATTCGTACAAAGATACATCTTTTTTTTCCATAAAACATATAATGACTCTAACTATAGTCGATATGAAAGTGTTCAATGCTGGTACTTCAACTACTTCAACAATGAGATACTACATTTGTGATGCTAGTTTAAAGTAGTTTAATCACCTCAATGTAAGAAAGAACGTCGGCACAGATGCCTTAGAGTTTGGTCTGACTGTATTGCACGCTGGGATCCGATTATTCGAAAGAATTCTACATTTGTCATTCAAGCTTCCCGTGCAAAAGTGGCAGCTAATTCTGGATAGTGACAAAGAAATTGTCAAGCAAAAAAAGGCAAAAATACAGGTAAAATTCAGAGAGGAAACGGTCTTAATCATAGATGTGCCAGAAGCTGGATTTGATATCACCAATGACGGCGATACAAAAAGGAGATATTTTGCCAATCCTGAAATTACCGGTGACGACTTCAAGCTCATAAATCGCTTGAAAAGTAATTTTAAAAGTAATATGGTCATAAAGTCGACTTGAAAAAATTTGTAGACTATTGATCTCAGACAGCCAAAATTTATGCGGAGTTATATTCCTGGCATTCCCATGACTCTTACGATGCACAGAATATTAATTCACGGTGCAACAGTAACGGAAAAGGTACTTTTGCTTATTGGATTATTGTTCGAAGAAACGGCAGAGGCGCGAAACAAATACTTTCGCCTGTATCGGCAAAATTTTGCTAGAAAATTCTCAAGAGAAGAATGCAATTTAAATGTCCTCAACCGAATATTGATTACCTTAGATCCTTTAATATCTAGTATAACCCCAAAATCCAAAAAAAAAGATCTACGTCGTTTAGTAAAGAAGCAATACAAATGCTTGTTTCTGTTGAACCCAGTATTAACGACGATAGTTCCGAAGAAAAAGAGAAATTCGTGGAGGAATCTACACAGGAAACCAACGAATGGAGCTCGGGCGCGGGCGAAGAGACCTGGCAAATGTAATTTTTGTTTAAGTCAACATGTTTTTTTTTCTCAATATATATATTTTTCTTCAAAATATGCACTTCAAAAAGCTTTTACTGCTATATTTAGAAATAAAACCTGATTTACAATATCTAAAAACAAAAAAATAATTTGGCCACATAAAATGTTTAAATACCCCTACGTGCGGCTTCTGACGTTGGTTTTGTTACTTTTTACTACTCGATGATCTTAAAGAGTAACAATCCGCTAAGCTGTTTCATCTGTAATCATATTCGAGAAGAAGTCACTCCAATTTGACAATATCTACTACAAGAAACATTATCGAGAGGTTTAAAAGATAATTTTATCTTGGGAGAACCATGCCTAATGTTTGGTCTTAAGGTAATAAGTATCTTAAATTCCTTGAAAAATAATATAGTACGTGATGCATTATTAAATGTGTACTATGCTTCTTTCTATATTCTACAATTGCATATAATTTTATTATTTGGGATGGGGCTGTGATACTGCAAGTGTTCTTGTAGCAGTATTGCTAACAACTTTCTGCGCAGAAACCATTTGTATCGTATGTACCTAAAATTAAATTTAAAAAGGAAGAAAAGTACATGTACAAGGTATTTTACTCCGTAAAAGCATTGTTTACACATTAAAACACTGTATAATAAGTGAATTGTTCTCAATAAGAAGACAGATATTACTATATTTTAAAGCTGATAAATTTTATAATGATAAAAGAAACACAGGTTTCCTTCCGCCTGTAAAAATTGAAACATTCTGAAACATTGTTCTCATGGAGAAGACAGATATTACTATATTTTATAGCTGATAAATTTTATAATGATAAAAGAAACACAGGTTTCCTTCCGCGTGTAAAAATTGAAACATTCTGAAACATTGAAAAATCAAACAGGTCGTAAATAAACGGGTCTGATATATGTTCCTACAAAACTTTAAGTTGATATTATGAAATGGTCCACTAACTAATTAGCTTATTTTAAGGCAATTAAGAAACTCTTGAGTATTAAATAAAAATTACATAAATATGAAATTTTTAAAGCAGCGGGAATCCAATCTACAGCTTTGCAAATGACAGTACGCTTATCTCTTCATTCACTTTGAACGCTCGGACATCGGCTACTCAGACGAATATCCGCAGACGGTAGGAAGTCATTCAACTTAACAAAGACCTGGAAGAAATTCTATCTTGGGGTGACAGTAATCAAGTGGAATTTAACGCTACAAAAACCCAGGCGGCAATTTTTTCAAAAAAAAATTTAACGTTGCTGAACCCGACATAGTTATGTCGGGGCACTTCATTCCTCTAACATCGTCACTCAATTGTAGGGCGTTAATTTGGGAGCAAATTTGTCCTGGCATAAACATGTTCCAGGTATAGCAAGGAGAGCTTCTCAAAAGTTGGGAATATTATTTCGAACCAGAAAGCTTTACACTCCACAACAACTGTTAAGTACAAAGCTCAAATTCTACCGACTATGGAATACTGCTCCCATGTTTGGGGCTCCCAAACATACACTGTGTTTGTTGGATGCTATTCAGAATTGTTCGTCTGATTGGAGACCCGGAACTGACCGGCGGCATTGATTCGCTGGAACATCGAAGAACGGTTGGTGACTTGAGTCTATTCTACAAGTATTTCATGGACAGTGTTCGAAGGATGTAGCCCGCTTAATTCCTCCCAGAGCGGTGCATGTTAGAAATACACATCGCGCTAATACTTCACATCCGTATGAGGTTCAGCTTGTTACTCCTCGTACAACGCTTTTCAAGCAATCTTGTATATGGAGAAACATCATCTCATTGGAATAATTTGTCCAGGACTGTGTTTCCCACCCAATACAGTTTACAGCGATTCTAGAACAACGTGAATCGCTTTTTCCTCACACATGTCGCTCCTGTAGCGTAGTAGAAACCAAATATCTCATAAAAAATACGAAGTGAGTTTTTTAAGTAAGCACCATTTTGAAATATGGCCGTTGTAGCGTTAAGGCCGCAGTTCCGCACGTGCACACTGAGTACCTGCATCTATAGACTAACCACAGATGCTATTACGGAAGCATTCGTCCGAGTTTACATTTGTTTGTGCGTGTTTAAAATGCTTCAGACCATTGAAAATCCCGCGGATTGTGAAATACGCGCTATAATTCAATTTTTAAGTGCAACGGACGTGAAAGCGGCCGAAATTCATAGGCAGATTAGTGAAGTGTGTCGCCAAAACGCCAAGAGCGATGGAATGGTAAGAAAATGAGTTAGAGCATTTAAAGATGGCCGTATAAAAGCGCACGATAAGGCACGAAGTGGGTGACCGTCCATCATTAAGAATGATCGGATGCGAAATGTTGATGAAAGAGTTTGAAAAAACAGACGTTTTACGATTTCGTTATGATTTAATGGGTTTCCTTAAGTTTCAAGAAGTGTTCTCTATGAAAATGTGGTAGAACGTTTACATTATCAGAGATTGTACTCACAGTGGGTACCGAAAATGCTGGCTGAGGTGAAAAAAACCAATCGTTTACCCAGTGCTCTAATTTTCATATTTTCATCAAGAGATACAGTGCCTAAGGTGAACAGTTTTTAAGCCAAATTGTCACTGTGACGAAACCTAGGTTGCTCACGTGACACTGAAATCAAAACAACAATCCATGGAATGACCGCCATCACCCGAAAAAGTGAAATTCAAGCAAACAATTTAAGCCCGCAAAATCATATGCAGGGGGTGTTGCTTTGCTTTTTTGCCTCGGGAGGACGCAGTAAATGCTGAGAGATATTGTGAGATTTTAAATAAACTGTGTCGTGCAATCTAAATCAAAAGGCGTGGCATGTTCAGTAGAGGGATTGTTTTTCTTCACAACAATGCTCGTCCATGCGTGGCTCATCGAATTCAAGATGGGATCACGTTAGATGGCTGGGAACAACGTGATCAATCTCCGTATAGCCCCGATCTAACGCTCAGTGACTACAATTTGTTCCTGCACTTAAAGAAGCTCCTTGGCGGTCAGCGCTACGACACCGACGACGACTACGCCAGTATGGTCATGCTGCAGTGGCTAGCAAACTAGGCGGTAGACTTCTGTGAGGATAGAATACTGAAGTTGGTCCTACAATACTACAAGTACCTTAATAGGAGGAAATTATGTTGAAAAGTAGATTAAGGTTTGGTAAAAATAAAATTGTTAAAAAAAATTGCCATTGGCCAATATCAAAACTGTATTCACTTTAAAAAAGAGCCTCGGATGTTTCTATATAAAATCTTAAAGTTGAAATCACTTCTAGTTACTGGTAGTACTGACTATAGCTAACTGGCGAGCTTTTCTAGTTGAAAGTGTGATTTCACTGATATTGCTTTTCCGAAGTTTCTATATTTTTATTTAAAAGCTAGGAAAAAGTCAAAGAGTAGGAGTAAACATTTTTAGAGATTCTACAACTGATATATAGTGTTAATTTTTATTACATGATTTTAATTGTTATATTTTACTACCTTCGCATATGAATAGTACGTTATAAATAACAATTTAGTAAAGAATAAATAAATATTTTACGGTAGTTGTGCCTCTACTGCTACACTTTATGTTTGTGTATATGTATTTATTTTTATATAAAGTTTTGGATTATAAAGCTTAATAAATTGAAAACTCCAACTCAAGCATCTTCAGCTTTAAAAAATGCCTCTCAATTTATAAAAAATCTTTTTTTTTCTTAAGTTATGGCAGGACAACTGTTAAACAAAATTAGATGTTTAAATAAAATTTGACACACATAGTACTTGAAATAGGAAAGAAATATATAGTTTTTGAGCGATATTGCTGTAGTAGGGTTTTCAATATTATATTCTTTGCCTAAGTTGGCTATGTACGTTTGATAGTAAAGAAAATTAAGAATGGCATTTGTGTATCTTAAGAACTTAAGCGTTACTATAAAAATACTTATTTGAGCAAGTTAAAAACAAGATATTTACGAAACAAACATTAAAGGCCGGCCCAGTAGGAACATGCTAGAGGAAGGCAAAGAATCCTTGGCTAAATACATTATAAGAATATATAACCACATCTGAATTGAAACAATAGAAAACATTAATACAACGAGGTGACACTGGGTTACAAATATATAAAAAAGGACTTTTTTATTTGATTTGAAATACAGTATTATTATTTTACAAATAAACTAAAAGTAGTGTAGTAATGTAGTAATGGAGCAGTTAACAGCGATAATATGCATTATTATTCAACAGTTAATCCATTTTGGGTCCGGGAAGTTCAAGACCAAAATCATTGGTCGCTTAATGTATGGTGTGGAATATTAAATTTTCGAATTATTGGTCCATATTTTTTCCATGAACCGCTTAACCGGCCTAGATATCTAAATCTTTTGCAAAACCCCAGCTTCTTGAAGAAGTTGATAACTTTGAAAGGGAACAAATGTGGATTCAAGAAGACGGAGCTCCTGCTCATTACCACTGGGAAATTCGGGAATTTTTAAACGATCGTTACTGACAAAAATGGATCGGTAGAGATGGATTCATTCAGTGGCCCCCTTGATCATGTGACTTAATACCTTTAGACTTCTTTTTGTGGGACTACATTAAAGATCGTTTTTATGTGAATTCCCCTACAGCACCAGTAGATATGGAAAATAGGATACGGGATACATGCAGGACAATAACACCCTTTATGCTAAGGAAGGTGAAGGAAAATAAAGTAAAACAACTAAACATGTGTATTCAAGTACACGGGCATATTTTTGAACATTTATTACGTCACAATAATTAATCATTAGATAAATTAAACTATATTAAAATTATCATTAACTATTTGTTTATGATTTCACAATAGCGTAAGTATATTAAAAACAAGGGGTTTATGACATACTTAATGAAAGTTGGAGGATTTTTTAAAATCTATCAGAAAAAATAATAATATACAGGATGTGCCATTTAAAAAATTTGAGATTTTTCAATTTAAAATAGTCGAAATGCATAAATTTATTTTGAACACCCTGTAGCATCTAACTCAAATTTCTTTACATATATCTTTTTTTTTCATCTTCATAGAACGCTCGTACCAATTATGAGTATTCCACCTTCAGAAACAGTGGGGCTACTGGCAATTTTTTACAAAACTGAAAACTTATATTTTTTAAAAAAATTGAAATATCAGAAAAACTGCTAGGTTTAGGTATATAATATTATTAATAAAAAAGTTATAAAAATTTTACACAATTCAAAAATAATTTAGAAAATAAGATGTTCCATTTAAAAAAAAAACATCCATACCGGCCACACTTTTTTGACGTACCCTGTATACTCAAAAATAATTTTAAACTATGCACTTTAACATTCCCTAAAACTATTGTATTTAACATTTTTTTTCGTCATTCCCGAAACAAAAACTTTACTCTATCGTACTCACCCTGTACGCCGACAATAGTTATATATAAAGATACGCTTACCAAAAAAGAATACTTTAAACAACTTAAAATGAACTAACCCTAAAGATAAATTCTTATCTGCCAGTTAAATAGTTAAATATTTATTTGAATAAAGCGACATTAATTAACACCAAACCAGGTTGCAGTTTTGTACTTATTATTTTATCGCTTAGTTGACATTATTAAAAATTACTTCTCATTTAAAAAATAGCATATTTAAGTCTCATTTTAAAAATAACTTTAAATACGCCATATATTTTTATATATAATAAATTTTATAGAGTGTTTCAAAATTTATTTTACAGCATTTTTCTCTAATATCTAAAATCATATTTTTCACAGTTTGCAACTTGAAACTGATGATATGCTTAAAAGGGGTCATCAATGAATATACATAACTTCTATTCAACAGCACTGTGGACATTTTCAAATACTTATGGTTATACAAAAACGGCTGATATTACAAGAAAATATTTTAAAATATTTTGTTTAAATAACATGCGCCTATTTGGCATGAGTAGTGATGGAATATATTACCTAATTGGCTCTTAATGCATCTCACTTTTTTTTAAAAAAATTCCTGATATCCAGTTGATACCGTCAAGGTCGTCGGAAATATAAAATCCACCCAATGAAGTTACTTAATTATAATATTAATGTTTACTACACAGCTCTTACATTTTACAATTGTCTCTGTAGTTAAAGGTTGATAGTCATAATGCAAATTACGCCCTTCAAACGACACTCACTGACTGATGGGCCGATACTACGCTTATTTTTACTAGTTGGCCTACGCTAAAAAATATGTAAGTCTCTGATATGTTAATGTGTTGTGATAGTACTTAGCTTCGAGAACATTGTAGTCTAGTCTTAAGTGCTCCAGTGCATTGAGTACAGCACTATCTAGTGGTTGACAGAATTGTTAGTTCTTGAAAGATATCTTTTGGTGAATTAAATTTGTCTAGTGGAATAACGCAGTAATATATATTTGAGAATAAAATTAAAAATTCTTCTCGGATTTGTCTTCCTCTTTTGTTCGGTTTAAGACATCGTTTTTTAACAAAACTCAGAAACATCCTAATTGGTTCTCTGGTTTGCTGATTTATTATTTCTCTAACGTCTAGTGGTGATTGGGGCGTTGCCTTACGCGGTGTATGCCCATGGTGGGCTATATATGCAACGTAAGCAAAAATGCATAATTTTAGGTTGAACTGTAACTTGAAACCGAATATATATATATATATATATATATATATATATATATATATATATATATATATATATATATATATATATATATATTTGTATGTGACGAAAGATTAAAAGTAAAATGACTTAGATAGTCTATCAACTTTTAAAATTACTTGATAAACGACATAGTTTAAATTACGAAGTTGTTTATTGTGTTTCAAAAAAGATCTAATTTTCAACCATAATAATCCATCAAGTGGAAAATACTCTCAATTTTTCATGTCGGAAAGAGCGAATATAAAAAATTTGAAGGATCTACCTATAAATTACGCCTCTGTAACGCCTCAGTGGAAGCATAAAAATAGTAATTCTTAGATAGCATTAACAACAATTTTAAGAAGAGACAACAAAATTTCACGAAGGATGAATCAATGATATTAACATGTCCAAATTTAATTTTCCCGACAATCTCAAATCATATTCAGTTCTTTCTTAATTTTCACGTGATACTCATTATGACACACCCTATATCAATAAACCTAATATTTATAAAAAATTTGGCTTAAAACATAGACGTTACTGGAATCCGTCCCCTTTTGTCTTTCTCTGGCCACGGTTATCTATCGACTTACTACATATCAATTTAATATTAATAAATAACAGCTCAACTCCAAATTATGCCCAGATCTCACACGTATACAAATAACAGTTAGAAAAATGATTCCTTTTTTTACAATTGAATTGATTCTACCTTTATTTGGTGGAACTTCATAACCGTCCACTTACCTTTTATTTCTGTTGTACTACGCTGGGACTTGGGAATCTTTGGCAAAATGACACTACGCAACAGTTATCATCGCTACCAATAACATTTTATTTTTCCACTTAACGAGCGTTCCGCTAACCATGTTAGCATCATCAGGAGCGATAGTTGCGCCAATCTTCCGTCCTGATGATTCTATCATGGTTAGCGAGACGCGTATCAATTGTAAAAATTCAGTGTTTGGTGTGGTTATAATAATTCTTGTGTAGTGTCATCAAAAGCGATGGTTGAGTCAATCATCCCTGCTGATGAGGCTAACATGGACAGCGAGACCTGCCTCGAATGCTGAAATACAGTGTTTAGTGTAGTGGTGATAACTGTTGTGTAGGTTCCTATCAAATGTCTTAATTTGCTTAGACATTTATAATTTGCAACAGGTATACTTCGAGGATGTTTTTAAACTGTGTTTGACAGAAAAGTGAAATGCTTATGGATCTGTTGGTAAAAAACTGCTAATATAAAGAAACAAATTTACAAAACATTAATAAGATGTAGTTTCTAGTCCGAAGGAAAATTACGGCGAGAGTTTTCCAGAACACGAAGCAACTATTGTGAAATATATTTAACTTTCGAAAAATAAAATAAAAAATTAATATTAAGTAATACTATTGAGAACACGTGAAACTCAGAAATAAGTCAAGTTCTACTACATTAAACAAACTGTTATTATATATATATATATATATATATATATATATATATATATATATATATATATATATATATATATGTATATATATATATATATATATATATATATATATATATATATATATATATATATATATATATATATATATATATATATATATATATATATATATATATATATATATATATATATATATATATATTAGAGTGACCGGATCTCATAGAGGGGGAAAAAAAAATGTCGGAATCTTGTTCGTCTGGACCCCACAAAACGATTCCCCTTTCCAGATATTGAGACAGCCGAAATTTGAGCTCGATTAAACGACGTTAACCCGTGCGCTCGTCGCTCAAAATTTGAAAAAATCCAAATTTTTGGCCAAAAAGCTGACATATGGAGCCATAACTCCAAAACGGTAAATAACAGAAACACGCTTAATATCTCAAAAGAAAGCTAATGTTGTTCTTCAAAATTTATATTCTATACATAATTGTTGTTATTTTAAGTCAAACCGAGTTACAACAGCCTTTAGCCCCAAAAACGTGACCTGGTACCACTAGGAGCATACTTCGTATATTTTGTTATTAAAGTAATAAATTTTGCTTTTTTTTGGTATATTTTTGAGTTTAAAGTAGAAATATAATAAAAAAACAAGTAATACTGATAAGTCTAATGACATTTTTTATTTTAAAATATAAAAATTAGGTATATAATACATACCAAACAGACACAGAAAAGATACAGACGTAGTACCTACATGAGTTGATAATTTTACATAGTTATCTAATCTATTCTAGAGCTTTTGTTAAAGCAGTTTTTGAAACGTCAGGATATAATGCTCGGCATTTACTTACAACTTGCAGGACATATTGCTTTTGGTCTTCATCTTTTGTCAGAAGGTCGTTAAAGTCGGTTATTAATTTAACACCACGCTCAGCCATATCATTAACTACTTTTAATGTTTTGACAATTTTCAATCCTTCTTGGAAGTCATTATTTTGAGGCCAGGTGTTTGGATGTTTTCTTAGGAAATCGGTTTTTATATTAAATTGGTCAAAGAATGTAAACGTTTCTTTGGTAAGTAAATTTACCAATCCTCCATCAACTACCTCTTTTAAGTTTTCTTTCCTAACTTTTGGATTTACAACCCTAGCGTGCTGTGATGGTTCATCTGTGCTACTGAACAATTTATTAGCCATTAACAACTTTTCATCGTCTGTAATGGTGGGATCAAAAAACGATAATCCCACCAACTTTGCATTCAAATATCACAAATGGTTCGAAAATTTGGTCAGGGCTATTTCTGCAATGTCGTTGTCACCTTCTTTTTTTTTTATGTGTCTAGCACACGTGCTGCAGGGAAGTCCCTAAAGCGCTCCAGGAGCGGCACGAGTGCGGAAAAAGCGATTCACGTTGTTCTTGAATCGCTGTAAATTGTACTCGGTGGGAAACACAGCGCTGGGCTAATTATTCCAAAGGGATGACGTTCTCCATATAAAAGATTGCTAGAAAAGCGTTGTACGCGGAGTAACAAGCTGAACCTCATACGGATGCGAAGCACCAGCGCGACGTGTATTTCTAACATGCACCGCTTTGGGAGGAATTAAGCGGGCTACATCCTTCGAACACTTTCCATGAAAATACTTGTAGAACAGACTTAAGTCGCGAACCGTTCTTCGATGTTCTGTTGTCTTTATAGTCTAACAGACTATGCAAAATACCTAAATCTTGCTTTGGTGCAAGATGAGCTTTTGGAGCATTGAACCAAGCTTTACAATAAATTTTAACTAGGAAAACAGAAATGGCACGCACAGAACTTTCTTCTTCTTTAGACATCTTAAATTGACGACGAAAAATGAACATTTTTAAGCAGTAAATAGCCTTTGCCATCCACCTAGCGTGATGAATGGCTCCTGGAGTTCTAAAACCCACAACATTGCCGTCTAGTGATCCAACAAATACGAGAACCAACTGCAATCGCTCCTTGTAGTCATCTCTGGGGTGGCTCTCAGTTAATTTGGTCTCGAATTCAGCAGTAACATTTGCAATTACTTCTGGAGTTAGCTGCTTTTGTATTAGATTGTCACTGATACCTGTGTCGTATTTTCCTTTGTCTATCTTGGGCCACGCAGTGAGGAATCTCTTGAAAATGTTTGGATGAGGTCCAGTGGTTGATCCCATTTTTGTGTCGAATACGCCTCTTAACAGAATTTCCAAGATATGGTGACGGCAAGCTAGGTATAACAATTCTCTTCCTAACATTTGCTCCAATATGACGTATGCTCCTTTGAGTCTTCTCGTGTTGGATGCTGTAGTGTCGAAGCACATCGCCTTGACGGTGTTGAGAAGACCCCATTCATGTAGGCATTCATATACGGCTACGGCTTGCTCCTCTCCAGAGCTGTTTGCTGTTACAGGAACTCCCAGCAGCTGTTCCTTTTCGCCATATGAAATAGCTATAGCTATTCGCTCACATTGTTCATTTTTTAAAACACCCGGTAAAAGTTTACCGTCCCAATGGACAACCACGGGCTCTTTTTCAGGAATGTTCACTTTATCAAAAAAATTTTTATTATATTGTTCTCTGAACATTTGCCTTCTATCATGTAATAAAGTTTTCGAGACTTTGTACTCAAGAGGGTCAAGGTTTAGTGCTTCTAGAGTAGCTATTAAAATTCTCGTGGCATTTCTGTCGGATACCTTACATCGATCTAATAAAATGGGACAATTTCATGTTTAAAATCTCTTTAACGCCCCTTGCAAATGAAACTTTCATCCTCTTGCTCTCAGATGGTCCTGGATCTTCTGCAACTTCTTCAGGGATGTCCATTTCCTACAAGCTCTCAAGTTCCTGGTAGATGCTGTCCTCTTCCGTGTCTTCTTCTCCTTCTTCGAACTTGTCTTCATCATCCGTCTCTAAGAAGCAACAAAAGAAAGAGAAAAAAAAAATACTATAAAAACTTGTCGTTTTAGCAGAATAGTAATAATACATAGGTACTAAATTACCTACTTCTAATTATCAAAAGGTATTATTTAAAAAATAAAAACTCAATCATAAAGATTCCAAATCATGCTCTCATGTACAATTTTCTTTCAATTATAATGAAACTATTTACTTATTTGTTTATCTATTTTTTAGAATACTAATAATAAAAAAAACTCACCAATATCAAAAGTTGCTTCTTGGATTTGTCGGTTCATTTTTGCAAGTTCCTTTTGCAGCTTGATTTCTTCAGCTCGAGACAACTTGAGATCCACTCCAGTCATGGAACCTGGGCGGCCCTTCTGCCTCTGTTTCACGAGAAACGCCTTATCTTCTTCCGATTTCATCAGAGCCAAGGCATCTTGTTGAGCAATATCAAAGAGATCATCCAACTTTTCAACAAACTGTTTAAATTTGTTCTTGGTCGTTTTCGATGTTTTCTTCCGGTCTTTTTGAAGAGTTCTCCACTCGGCGTGAAGTTTTCCAGCTTAGTAATTGCATCTTGCTCATGTTTAGTTGGGATTCGAGCTTTCTCCCAAAAAATGAATACTTCTCGTATTGTAAGTTTTGCTGATTCTCTTACAGTTAATTTCACAGTACGTAAATATAAAATAAAGCACACAAAACTTGACGATTTGAGGGTAGTTTACAACCGGTGATCTGGTGAATGGGATAGCCCACAAGAAATATTTTATCCTTGGTCCGGCTTTGTACACTTGATGTGGATGCCATTTCAGAGGCCAATAGGTAAATAACAGTTAACTTGGAAAATGAAACAAAATATATTGCAAACTTTAATTTCAATAAAATGTTTTCAAATGTCTTTTAAAATAATACTATAATAGTTATAAAAACAATAACACACACTCTTGGAAAATTAAAAAAAAAAAACGTTAAAATATCTTCACTAGATAATTGTTCGATCTAACCAGCTCAAAGGCACTTTAGAAACTAAACTGAATAAATAAAAGGTCGGTTGTACGCTGAAGTAAAATCACCATCCCTAAAATAGAAATTAGATTAACCCTCCTTTTTACCTGTCAAACGGGTCTTTCTTTGGTAAACTAGTCAGGTAATCCCCCATATAATAAAAGATTAAATTTGAACAAAAGGCTCTTTATGTTTGAAAATTGAGTTCCAAAATACTTTTTAACAAAAAGATGTTAATTCCGAGACACATTATGTAAAAACCCGTAAAATTCTTAGAATACTCCCAAACTGACTCCTACTGGTACCAGGTCACGTTTTTGGGACTAAAGGCTGTTGTAACTCGGTTTGACTTAAAATAACAACAATTATGTATAGAATATAAATTTTGAAGAACAACATTAGCTTTTTTTTGAGATATTAAGCGTGTTTCTATTATTTACCGTTCTGGAGTTTTGGCTCCATATGTCAGCTTTTTCGCCAAAAATTTGGATTTTTTCAAACTTTGAGCGACGAGCGGCACGGGTTAACGTCGTTTAATCGAGCTCAAATTTCGGCTATCTCAATATCTGGAAAGGGGAATCGTTTTGTGGGGTCCAGACGAACAAAATTCCGACATCGATTTTTTGCGGGTCATATATATATATATATATATATATATATATATATATATATATATATATACATATATATATATATATATATATATATATATATATATATATATATATATATATATATATATATTATATATATATATATATATATGTATATATATATATATATATACATATATATATATATATATATATATATATATATATATATATATAATATATCATATATATTTAAATATATATATATATATATCCTTATACTATATATATACCATATATATATATATATATATATACATATATATATATATAAATTATTATATATAACATATACATATATATTATATATATATATATATATATATATAATATATATATATATACATACATATATATAACATAAATTTTATATATATTATAATATATATATAATTATCAGATTATTTGATCCTTATGACTAGCACGGACCTTACATAAGATGAAAAATTATTGTGTAAACACATCTTTGCAAAACTAAACAAAATTTTGTTAATTAGAATTTTTAATTCCGGCCTGTAACAGATATAGAGCATTATGCATGGTATCTGTTCAATGTAATATTTCTGATAATAAATGTTACATCATCTCAAAATTTTGGGCGTTTTTCACAATATACTTGGAAATAACTACCGAAACCAAAATCAATGAATTACCCATAGATCCTAAAATCAAACCAAAGCTGATCCCCCTAGAAAAATCCAGTAGATGCTCCAAACTATTCGGCCTTCCAAAAATCTACCAACCGAGCAACCCTCTGCGACTGTAAGTGTCTTCAACTCACCTGTGAACAAACTAAAAAAATGTTTGGCTAGCATATTACAGCACATAATACAGCAAGCCGAATCATAGGAAAAAACCATTAACACGTTACCCATATTTTCTAAATTTTAAATCTCAAAGACCAAAACATATTAGTTTCGTCGTCAGATCTCTATATCTTAGCATCCCAGTTAGTGAGGCTCTTGAACGAATCGCGCAAAATGAAGCTTCTCCAGATCATGTAATGAATCACGTTAGACAGTGCCTCAAAAATACATACTTCGTGCTTGACAACGAAAAATATAGACAAATAGAAAGCGCCGTCTTGGGACGCTCTCTGTCACCAACAATAGCCAACTTCTTCAGGATCTACTTTGAATGAAAAGCATGACGTGATGTTTCCTTGAAGCCAAAATTTTGAGTTGATGACTTATTCATTGTATGGTCCTTTGGAAAAGGCGAATATTCTTAGATCCTCTAAATTCTTTACACCAGAGAATTCAATCCACAATGAAACTAAAAGAATACAACCAATTACCCTTCTTAGACTACTTTGTTCAAAAGACAGCATATTTCCAGATTCTAACTTTATAGTTTTCAATCGCCGAATCAAGTGGTGGCAAAACATTTTCTCAGTTTCTTCAGAGGTGAGTTGAAGGCGCTTACAATTAGTTGCAAAGGGTTATCCGGTTGGTGGATTTTTGAAAGACCGTATAATTTGGGGCATCTGCTGGATTTTTCACGGGAGGTCAGCTTTGATTTGATTTTAGGATCTATGGGTAATTCGTTGATTTTGGTTTCGGTAGTCATTTCCAGGTATATTGTGTATATGTTAGCAAATGCGAAATCCATCTTGTGAATGGCTTTCTCATACCCAAAACATTAGTTAAGATCTCATGTACTGATCCATGTGAGATCTCTATTGCCTCAGCTAAATCATCCACTGTTACTCGACGGTCTTCCATCACCATATCTTGTACTTGCCCAACAAATTTTTAAGTGGCTGCAGTTTTTGGACGTCCTGAACGTGGATCATCATTGACGCTTGTACGATTTTAGCACTCTGCAAACATGGATTTCAGTTGCCGATAAACCGTCCAAAACAAAGAATATTTTCACTGCACGATATTCGAGTTTTTTCCATTTTTAAAAAAATACTCAACACACGTCTACTTTAACCAGCTGATAAACAATAAATGACTTGACAGATCGACTTGAAATTTAGGTTATGTTCGTATAACAGATGAAGCTTCAAAATGATGTTCATAGGTGTAGCTGATTTTATAAAAGGTATGAACGAAATGATCATCTTAAGTGACTTTAATGTCTACACATTCAAATATCATCAATGAAAAAGGGTCTAAAGCTAAATATTTCTCAAATAATTGCGGCCTTCCTCAGCTTATCTGTGAATCAACACGATTTCCGAACTGTGATGAACAGTTAGTTTCCTTGACCATCAATCTAGATATTTTCACTATCACTGTGAATCAGCTGTTGAGTTCTTTCGACCATGAACTCGTTGCATTATTGAGAATTCTACTAACCGGTTGCAAAGAAACCTAAACCACCAAAATTTGACCTCTATCTGTTCTCAAACTTCAAAAGATTTCTATGTAGGAAGCATTTTTCAACAAATGATGAGGTAGCATCCGTAGATGGGTATTTTGAAGGTCTTCTGGAAAACCACTTCAGAGATGGAGTAAATAAATTGGAAAATCGCTGGAAAGAATGCATTGAGCTTAAGGGAGATTATACTGAAGAATAAATGTATTTCAACTCATTAATTTATCTTGTTTCATTTCCGCTTTCAAAACTTAATGACTGACTATATAATCAATAGTGTTTGCAGAAAATATTTTGTGCATATATTTTTGTGAAGTTCTTTTTAATATATGAGTGAGCGTGGTTCTTGGAATTAGACCATGTCAAATTGCAGCAACTTTCCGATGTTTCGCCTACCGTTGCATTAAGCAGTTTTAGAGATCAATACTCTTCGAGATCAAATGAGCCCGAGGAATCACAGCTCCAGTATCTATAGCTGACCGAGGTTCACCGTAACGTGACCCTGTGTAATGGTGGTTTTCCACGTGTCTATATATATATATATATATATATATATATATTATATATATATATATATATATTATATATATATATATATACATATATATATATATATATATATATATATACATATATATATATATATATATATATATATATATATATATATATATATATATATATATATATGCATATAATTTATTTCAATTCTCGTTGATAGCGACCGTAGTTATTGTAAAAATATTTAAAGTTTTCTCTTTTTATTTTCGGGAAATCGGTCAATAAGAGGAAACTCATTTGTTGTTAAATTCTATATTTCGTTGGTAATTTCCAACTTCATCAGGAATGTAAAAACTGAAAGTAGAAGAAAAAAAAACTGAATGTACCAAACAAGAATAAACAAAGGAGACTCACCAACATAGAGTATTATAAAATCAAAGGTGATGTTAACATTTGTCACACAGTACTAACAATTAAAAACACAAACAACATGACAAGGAACAATATAAAACCTTCTGTCCCGATCACTATAATTTAACTAATAATTATGAAGGTAATTTGTTTGAACAGTGGTTTGACTGTGTGAGTAGTAGTATCCTATGCCTAATTCTTAATAGACTATCAGATTCTACTGTAAATCTACAAACTTAAAATGTTACAATAGATATTGCTTATGTTATTAATATCCGTTTTATAATTAATTTTCTTATCATCCCTAATAATATGGCACATCTCAAGGAATAACTGTTTATTATATACGTTCACAAATTCAAGTATCTTAGTATCCGCATAGTCAAAAACATGTCCCGTGTTCAAATGGTGACACGCCACAGCACACGAGTTTCCCCAATCACGCAATCACTCCTGTGCTGTGTCAGCCGATTTTTCAACCATTGAGAGGTCTGTCCTATATAAACACCTTCACAACCCAGACATGGTAATCTATAAACAACACTACTGTTGAACATCAGAGGAGTTCTTTGTTTGGTCTTGGTAAACAACTTGCCATTACATAAAGAATTGGTCTTAACTATCTTCAAATTTGAAAACTTGTTGAAAATCTTGACTATCATATCAGTTAGGTTCGGAACAGATTGCAACCTAACATACTTCACTTCAAGATTATTATCTTCCAAGGGACCATCATGAAAAGTAGAATTAAAAATGATTTTTTTCAGTGTACGTTTTGGGTAACCATTGTTGACGAAAATGTTATAGAGTTTGTTTAGATTAGTTTGAAGGAATCTATCATCACTTATATGACTTATTCTATTCTTCATGGCAAGCACTGTATTATATTTTTGACTCGTCGAATAATTTGACGAAAAGTTCAAATATTTGTTAGTTGCTGTGGGTTTTTGGTACCAATCTAATATAATTCTGTTCTGTCTATCTCTAATAACCTTGGTGTCAAGGAAGGAAACACCTGAATCACGTTCCATTTCAATAGTGAACTGTAATCTATCATGAAATGAATTAAACATATCCAACACAAGTTGAGCTGAACCACCCAGAATGGAGCAAATAATGTCATCAACATACTTATATACGAATGGGACTTCAAATGGTAATTTAGGTAATACACAGAGTAATAATCGGTCCAACACAATGGTGGCAAGAATAGGGCTAATGGGGGATCCTATTGGTGTGCCGAAAATCTGACGATAATACTTATCATTAAAACCGAAATAAGTATGTTGGAAAATGAATGTAATTAGATTTGTAAAATTATTTTTTGATATAGTGGTATATTCAGCTATCTGATCCCAATCACTACTAATAACATCAATCACCAACTCCAAAGGTATATTAGTAAACAAGGACACAACATCCAGCGATACAAGAACATAGATAGTTGGTAGCTGTAAGCCATGTATTGCATTTACAAAAGAAAAGGTGTCCTTGATATTAAAAACTGTGTTATCTTTAAATGCGCAGCTCAATATATTGGATATAAATTTAGAGATATTGTATGTAGTGGCATTGACAGAACTAACAATAGGTCTAAGTGGGTTGCCTGGTTTATGCACCTTAGGCAAACAGTACAACTTTGGGCAAGTTGAATTGTAAATAGTAAGATTCCTGGCTTCTTGTTCAGTCAAATTGACTGAACAAGAAACCAGGAATACCGAAAATAAAAAGATAAAACTTTAACTATTTTATATATATATATATATATATATATATATATATATATATATATATATATATATATATATATATATATATATATATATATATATATATATATATATATATACATATATATATATTTATATATATATATATATATATATATATATATATATATATATATATATATATATATATATATATATATATTATATATATATATATATATATATATATATATATATATATATATATATTATAGCGTCATTGCTGACGGCGTCATTTTATAGCCTGGCTTTTTTGTGGCGCTATTTTGCCCCTTATGTATATCTTAATTTTTGAGAATGGATTGAGTGGATATTGATACTGATTTAGATATAAGCTATCTCATTTTGTTTGGAGAGATTATGGATAAGAGATAATTTTTGTACGTCTTTTGAAAATAGTCTCTATAGTTATTTAAATCTTGGTTGTACAGATTTGGGCACCATTCATTTTAGAATAGAAAGATTCTAAGTTCAGCTCTAAAAATGAAAAAATACTGAAGAGTTAAATAGTTGTTGAAATAAAATTGGGTACAACCGATGCGTCCTGAAAGATAAAGAGGGTAGTTGCTCAAAAATTGAAATTATTGCATTAAATATAAACATGTAATAAAATGTAAATTACAGGAAGAAAAACAGTGTAGTAACATGATCCTAAAATCTAAGAAAAAATGAATGTTACAATATACACATATATATATATATATATATATATATATATATATATATATATATATATATATATATATATATAATACATTAAAATTCCGGCTTTCAATCCGTTCGTCTAACAATGAATTTGCACTTTCAAGTGCTCTTGCTGCTGCTGCTACTGGATACTGTGATCTTGCTGCTAACTCGAGCTCGAAGTTAGCTTCGAGCGGCAGCAGCAGCAAGATCACAGTATCGAGTAGTGGCAGCAGCAAAAGCACTTGAAAATGCCAAATGAGATTTTGGCGAAACGTCGTGTAAATTCTTTTTTAGACGAACAGATTGATCCCGGAATTTTAATGTATTACACTCCACCATCTGTGAAAACATCTCTTGTAACATATATATATATATATATATATATATATATATATATATATATATATATATATATATATATATATATATATATGTGTGTGTGCACATGATCTGAATTGTGTTAAAGACGTCTCTAATATTAATAAGTCTAATGCTAATATCACAGTTGTTTTTAACATTATAAACAAAAATAACAGTGGTCTTATTATTACAATAAACAGACAAAAATAAGGGTAAAAGTAAACCTGACAATCCTGTTTACTATTAGTCATTTTAGCCGATATATGTTAAATCCGTCATAACACTATCAAGATCCACTGCTAGCCAGTTTTCTTTTACAGGAAATTAGGAACATCAAAATTGCCTTTTTGAGTATTCTCCCCGATATATCCGACAACATCGGCACCACGATGGGTAGGCAACGTTGTCGCGATCTTGTTTTTGCAAGATTGGTATGGTCGAGTTGAATATTTATTTTGGGTCATCGTTTGACACTTTTTTCTTGCAAACTTCATGTTGATTACATATAGTACACGGCCAATTGTGCTCTTGGTGTTTCTTAGCCTTCTTATGAAGCTCTGTAAATGTTTTATTGAACCTTTATGGAACCGCACGTGACACAATCTGCGTGCCACGGACGTAGCATTTTCCGACACTATATGCATCAGTTGGTTCACTATGGATTCGTTTGTACGTTTAGCTGTTTATGGTAAAGTTCGGAAGTTTCTATCCGTCGTGTAACTTTAGGGTACAAGTCACGGCTGTATAGTTGGCAATAGGAAATATCAAATTAGATATCAGTCTAAACTATATAAGACATGTAATTAAAAATAATAAAAATACTACACTTTTTTTGGAATATAAAAATTTTAAGTGCCGACATATGAAGGTCGCCGTTATCATGTATTCTAGAATTAAATAAATATTTAAAAGATACCTAAAATACCAATAGACATAAATTTATTAGAAATATAAATATAAACTTGTTTCTGATGATTATCAAAATCTTCTTAACGAGACATGTCTTACTTCTACCATATGATCGAACCAGGACACAAATTGAAAAACGCATTCCTGTAGATCATGTATTTTCTCGCAGCAATAACTTACTTCAACTTATAACGTCTATAGTTTATCGAAGCGATATAGCAGATTATTTTGCATTAGTTTTTCCAGCAGCGTTTCTAGAAATGCATAAACAGCAACCTCTTAAATAGACTAGTAAAAGCTATATTGAAAAAAGTAAACTTAATATTGACTGAAGTGTACTGGCAGAATATTTATCATAAAATCAAAGTTAATATAGGCACCTTGCATAAATTACCACTATCATATTAAATAATACAAATCAATATTTCATTTAAGAAAATAAAATCCACTACAGTTAAAAACCGACTTGAATAATGATAAATAATTCTTTACAAACAAATGAAAATTTTTTTTTTAAATCAGAAATATATTGAACTATTTAATAAAAAGGGCATAATCAACTTCTTTTAACAAGTAGATTCAAAACAATCATGGTAAGTCTAAAAACCTCTTTAATTTTTCATAAATAGCAGCATAAAAAAGAAACACAGACGTTAGTGAAATCAAACACAGTAATAGAGTAATAATTAAAAATAACCAACAGAATACTGAATTTCCAAGCTCCATAGAAACCAAATTAGGTAATATTAAGAAACGTGAAAAATATAATAAACAGTTTCCAGAAAAAGAATCCGACTAACCATTTTTTTTTGAATTATGGAGACAAATAAACTAAATTTATAAAAAATAATACATTCTTTAGATGAACATGGTCTTATAACAGAAATTTTACAAGTTTTTGAATTTTATGAACGGTTCCTTGATACATATTATCAGTAAGAAATTGGAAAGTGGTATTTTCCAACGCCTTTCAAAATGATAAGAATTACACCTATTTTCAAGGAAGGAGAAAAATTTGTTAAAAGACTATATTTCTTATACGAAATCGTAATAAAGTTTGTGAGAAAAATAATTAAAATACATATTACAACCTTCGCCGAAATAAAATTCTACCAGTTTTAACTTCTTTAGAAGGACTTTTATAGCAAATATTACAATCATTTTTAAAGGAGCATACTAGATGTGACAAAAAAATTAGGCCTATATTCCTTATATAAAATTTTTCCAAAGTTTGTGAGAAAATACTAAAAATACATATTACAAGTTTATTCGAAAAGCATAAGGTTTTGTCACCAATTATCTTTTGGGGAGAGCTGCTCAATATAATATGTTATGATATATTTAATAACCAACATATACAAAGCCTTAGATTATCAAAACGTGGTACTTTTTCTTAATTTTTAGCACATTTTACCACTCTCGACTTTTTGATGTTTTTAGAACATTTGGATTTCATGAAATGGCTTTTAATCTCATTTAAAGATTTTTCCTATAAGTTACACAATGTTAAATTTAAAGATACTAGAAATTAATTATATACATGTATATTACATTTTGCAGTAAACCATGTTGAATTCATTATTATTCAATATATACTGAAAGGATATTTAATCTGAATATAATTGGTTAAGTCATAAGTTTCTTTGATGACCCGGAATTTTTTAAAAGAAATAGTTGGAAAGAACTAAAAGAAATGGTTAATTTAGAAATAAAAGATAGTACGCTTATTTCGACAAAAATTATTTAAAATTAACCTTGGTAAAATCTTGTGGTTTCTTTAGTTTGTTATTTTTGAACGTACCGGGATTCAATGAAATTTAATTGAATAACAAGAAAATGAATGAATGAAAAATTAAAAGAGTATCTAATTTTAGGTTTTTGGAAATGAAAAATAGACTCGAAAGGATACACATATCATCTATATTGAAAATAGAATTAGATCTTCGTTAAATAAATTTAAAAGATTTAAACAAATTTTTTCCAGTTAAGCAACAATGTATGCTCCACTATTTGTCGATTCCCATTTATTTTGTGGGATTGTCGCCTGGATTGGTTCGACAAAAACTATACTGGTTCCTCGTGTTTCTTAGTGGGTATAAAAAATTCTTTAAAATGAAAACTCTCAATTCTGCTGAATACGTTATTTAGTGAAACAAAACAGAGATCAATTTATATCAATAAGGCAACCTTTTTTCCTTGAATCAACATTTTAATAAAGGAGAAATTGTAAACCTAAACCACACTTACCAAAATAGAACTCGGGGTACAACTGTACATACTCATAACTAATAAAACCATAACTAGAAGAAGTTACTATTTCCTAGGGCCATGATAATACTCTTTTCTTGAAATTAAATCTGTAAATTAAAAATTATGGAATAAAATTACGAATTTGATGCATCTCTAGTAAATCCAGATTAAAGATACATCATCATCAGCTTATAATGTCCACTGCTAGACGAAAGCCTCCCTCAAGTCTTGCCACTTTTCTCTGTTCTGGGCCGCTTGTACCCAATTTATAATCACTTTCTTCAAATCATCAGTCCACCGACTTGGTGGCCTACCTCTACCCCGATAGGCTTCGGATCTTGGTCACCACTCTATGATTCTCTTTGTCCATCACCCATCTTTAAACCTAGCAACATGCCCAGCCCAGTTCCATTTAAGATGTAGAATGAATTTGACTGCGTCTTGTACCCCCGTTCTCTTCCTGATAATGTGATTTGGGACGTGATCTCTAAGAGTAACGACTAACATTGGCCTTTCCATCTTTCGTTGCATGACACATATTTTATGATGTTTTTCTTCGTCATTGTGAGAGTATAGGCTCCGTTGGTAAGAACAGGGAGTATACATCTATCAAATACTTTTCTTTTTAAACACACAGGAAGGTTAGATTTGAATACATAGGCGAGTTTGCCATATGCAGACCAGGAGAGACCTATTCGCAGCTGAATTTCATGTGTTTGGTTATCTCCTCCTATGCTGATTTTATGTTCCAGGTATTTATACGGGTGCACTTGCTCTATGTCTACGTTATACAGTTTTATAGTGTCGCTTAATACAAGATTGGTCATCAACTAGGTCTTGGATAGATTAATTTTTACACCAACCTTTCCTGAAGCTTCCTGAAGAATGTGTAGCATAGTTTGTGCCTCTTGTATTTTGTCGGTTATTAGGACAATATCGTTGTCAATGTTAAGTCTTATTCTTTCCCATTTTATTGATTTTAGAATACTTTCTAGTAGTATTACGAAAAGCTTGGGTGAGAGCATGTCACCCTGCTGCACTCCTCTTTCGATTCGAAATTTGCTGGTGGATTGATTAGTTTGTGTTTTAACAAGAGCGGTGGCATTTTTATATATGTATTTAATTACATTGGAATATCGATGATCAATACGACACTCAGCAAGCGCTTCCAAAAGTCTTTGCTGATTTACAGAATCAAAAGCCTTTTCGAAGTCCACAAATATGAGTACAAGAGTCTTATTATATTCTATACATTTTTTAGTCAGGATTTTAACTGTAAGCAGATGGTCGTTTATTGCATACCCCGAGCGAAAACCTGCCTGTTCTTTTGAAAGGAGAAACTCGAATTTATTTGCTGGACGTTTGGTAAGTATTTTCGTGAATAACTTGTATACATCGCTCAGGAGGCTAATGGGTCGATAGTTTGTAAGGTCTGAAGTATCTCCTTTTTTGTACATGATGACAATATTTGCATTATTCCATTGCGATGAAGTTATTCCTTCCAGGAGGCATTTATTAAGTAACATTTTAAGTGACTTGATAATTTGTATCCTCTTTGTTTAATTGCCTCTACTAAAACATTGTTTTCACCCGGAGCTTTGTCATTTTTCACGTCCTTCAAGGCTGATGTGATTTCTTCTTCTATGATGTTTGAGATATTCTCCGACCCCTGATTTAGGACTTTTGGTATGTTGGTTTCTGTTATTTTATCTTGTAAGGTGTATAATTTTTGATAAAATTATTCGATGATCTGTAAAATATCTCTTTTGTTTGTTATTACGTTACCATGCATGTCCTTAATCTTGCATATGTCTTTCCTTCTCATTGTGTTCTTCCTCTGCATTTTTTTTATCTTTAATAATTTCTCTCGATATCTCTCTATTTATAGTTCTGTATTCATCTGTAGTCTCATCTACCTTTTCTTTCCTTTGCTTCATTAGCTGTTTTACTCTTTGATTTAATTTCTGTTCTTTTTGTTGTTTTTGGGTTTCGTCAATGGCATTTTCTATACTATTTTTGATGTTTTCAAATATGTCATCTACTCCTGTATCTTCATTGTATTCCAAGGAGCTTGTGATGGCTCTTCTATAGTAATCCACGTCCTCCAGGGTTGTCCATTTCTTATGGTTTCTTTTAAGAATCATGTCGTTTCTTTCCTATTTAATGTTAATAAATACTTTTGCTCTCACAATACGGTAGTCACTCCCAACTGAACATCTATTTAGGACACTTACGTTTTGGATATTGTCTTTCCTATTACTGATTATGAAATCTGGTGCATTTTTTGTTTTACCATCTGGGCTAGACCATGTCCATTTTCTGTTTTTGTTCTTTTTCGAGAAGGTGTTCATTACATATAAATTATTTTGATGTAGAAAATCTATTAGTATCCTCCCTCTTTCGTTTCAATCTCCTAGCCCATGATAACCTATTGCAGTTTCCTCTGTGATAGGTAGCGGGTAGTCTCTCTTTTCCGATGCCGATAGAAGACAGGTCTACTTTAGGGACGCGAAAAGAATTTTGGGGGAAGTTATGTCCTTTTTTCCTCCTTCCCACCCAAAACCACCTAAAAACCCTATCCCTACATCCCTACCCATTCGCTAAATCGTTTGGCCAACGTGGCGAATTATGGATAAAATCCCCTACTGAATATGACGAGTTATAAAACTTCTGGAAAGGTACCCTAGGTAGGTGGCTCATTAAATCACAAGTCTTACACCTTGAAAAAGGTCTGCCTCATGGGGAAGGCAAAAATCGGTTTTAATTTACCACCAAACAACAAAAGATCTGGCAATCGCATATTCCAGCCTCTTTATATAGCAACATATAATGTAAGAACTCTGTCAATAGATGAAAAGCTAATAGAATTGGAAGAGGAACTTAAAAACATTAAATGGGGTATAATAGGTCTAAGCGAAGTCCGTAGAACTGGAGAGAACCAAACCATATTGAACTCTGGAAATGTATTATGCAGGTGAAGAAACTTTGTTTAGGGGAGTCGGCTTCTTTGTAAATAAGAAACATGTTAACCAAATTACTGAAATCAAGAGTGTTAGTCCGAGAATCATATATCTGATAATACTACTAAATCAAAGATACTTTCTTAAAATTGTTCAGGCCTATGCACCAACGAGAATCCACTCAGAGAATGAAATAGAAACACACTACTAAGAAATTTCCACTGTTCTACAAGACGCAAAAATGCATTTTACGATGTCGATCGGTGACTTCTATGCCAAAATAGGAAGCAGAGAGGACGAAGAGGAAACTGCAATAAGAGGAAAGATATATATTTTAGTTAATTTAAAAAATATTTGCTGTATTGAATTTAAATCAAATTAACATTTATAAGTAAAATACAGTACAATATAAAAAAAATATTTTAAATTGAAATATTAATTGGAAAATTAATTAACTAAATTATTGCTAATTGAAACAACATAAACATTATTAGGCCAAACTTGATTTAGCAATAGTTTCTTATGTACCTTAAATTCATTATTGATTTTGAAGTTAATAAATTTTGTATATAGTTTTTTTGATTCATTATTTATTTGTTTTAAATATGTTCTTTCCAATAATAAGAATACACCAATAGATGAATAGAAATTATTATTTTCTATTGGCAAAACAACTTCTTGTTTGTTATTAATTGCTTGCTACCGATAATAGAAGACGTTTATTATTTTTATACATTCATGGACATTTTTCTTTTTTCTAACTTTTCATCTTTTTAGAAGAGAGATAAAACTTTTTAGTTATACAGAATCTTTGGCTTTTGAACTTTTTCCAGTTAATTATTATATGTATGGGTATGTTTATGTGTTTGCATATGCATATGCTTATTTAGTCATATGCTAACGTGTGAATCTATTAGACTATCTACATACAGAGAAATTACACCTAACGTGATCCATAATTTAGTTACATACATTGCACTATACGAGAATAATGTATTCGTATTATTTTCGTTGCTCTATATTTTACATAATTTATTTATTATTAAATATAGTTAAATATATGTTTAAAATTAACGTCATACAAGTAAATAAAAATATCTTTTACAGATTTAAAATATTTCTTCAAAAATAAACATATTGAGGTAAGATAATCATTTTAATTTTTTAGAACATTCTCACACGCTCTTAATAGATTTATATGAATATATATGTTTTTAGTAGCCCTATGAATTCGCGAATTTAACCATTTGGTCAACCTAAAGCTAGGACAGGTTGAGACAACGATAGAGTAAAGTTCATTATCTTATTTGTTTCAGGAATGACGAAATATGTTAAATACAATAGTTTTAGGGAATGTTCAGGTGCACAGTTTAAAATTATTTTTGAGTATACAGGGTACTTCAAAAAAGTGTGGCCGATATAACATATGTTTTTTTTTAAATTAAACATCCCATTTTCTAACTTATTTTTAAATTTTGGGTAAAATTTTATAACTTTTTTATTAATAATATTATATATCTAAACTTAGTAGTTTTTCTAATATTTTTTTTTTTTTTTTTAAAAAATGCTAATTTTCAGTTTTGTAAAAAATTGCCAGTAGCGCAATTGTTTCTGAAGGTGGAATACTCATAATTGGTACGAGCGTTCTATAGAGATGAAAAAAAAAGATATATGTAAAGAAATTTGAGTTAAATGCTACAGGGTGTTCCAAATAAATTTATAGATTTCGACTATTGTAAATTGAAAAATCTAACATATTTTAAATGGCACATCCTGTATATTATTACTTTTCTGATAGATTTTACAAAACCCTCCAACTTTTATAAAGTATATCATATACCTATTTCTAATAGTTTTCGGTTTATTTTGAATTTTTCAATTTTTACCCTTGTTTTCAATACACTTACGCTATCGTGAAAACATAAACAAATACTTAATAATAATTTTAATATAGCTTAACTTATCTAATGATTAATTATTATGACGTAATAAATGTTCAAAAATACTACGTCTACTTGAATACACATGTTTAGTCGTTTTACTATATTTTTCTTCACTTTCCTTAGCATAAAGGCCGCTATTGTCCTGCATGCATCCGGTATCCTGTTTTCCATATCTACTGGTGTTGTAGGGGGATTCACATAAACACGATCTTTAATGCAGCCCCACAAAAAGAAGTCTAAAGGTATTAAGTCACATGATCGAGGGAACCACTGAATGGTAACGATCGTTTAAAAATTCGCGAACCTCCCGGTGGTAATGAGCAGGAGCTCCGTCTTGTTAAATCCACATTTGTTTCCTTTCAAAGTTATCAACTTCTTCGAGAAGCTGGGGTAATACGTTTTGCAAAAAAATTATATATTTAGGCCCGTTAAGCGGTTCGAGGAAAAAATATGAACCAATAATTCGAAAATTTAATATTCACACCATACATTAAGCGACCAATGGTTTTGGTTTTGAACTTCCCGTACCCAAAATGGATTAACTGTTGAATAATAATGCATGTTATGGCTGTTAACTGCTCGATTACTGCGAAAAGTAGCTTCATCAGAAAGCATTATTTTCCATAAAAAAATTTGGATCGGTCTCTATTGCTCCATTCATGGTGGTACAAAAGTTTACTCGTCGGGTCGTTCAAAATCACGGTCTTGAAGTACTTGGTGTAGTTCCATATGAAAGGCTGCGTGGTGCGATTAGCCGTAGATTGGAGTGTGTCAGATAAGTTCGCTAGTGCTGGAATATCTTCAACATGAAGTAAGATCTCCATTTATTTTTCCTCATTGGTAGCATTCTGGTTTACTACTTTCCGTTTCGTATACTCAACGCTACCACTACCATCAAACCGTTCCATTAAGCACTAAAAAGATTTTCAAGATGGTATACGTGTATTAGGGTACTTCGCTCCGTAAAGCCTTACTGCCAAAAGACAATTTTTTCCCACCTCGCCCAATATATAAACCATATCAATTAATTCATTTTTAGGAAAATCCATAATTATTACCTTTATACGTCACTTACTACAAGTTAAACTATTTTTACTTGCTTAATAGACATGTCAAAATTTGACAATGCCTACATTTTTGTTTTGTCTTGGCAACTATACAATAGCGTAAGTGTATTAAAAACAAGGGTAAAAATTGAAAAATTCAAAATAAATCGAAAACTATTAGAAATAGGTATATGACATACTTAATAAAAGTTGGAGGGTTTTGTAAAATCTATCAGAAAAAATAATAATATACAGGGTGAGCTATTTAAAAAATTTGAGATTTTTAAATTTAAAAGAGTCGAAATGCATAAATTTATTTTGAACACCCTGTAGCATCTAACTCAAATTTCTTTACGTATATCTTTTTTCATCTCTATAAAATTCTCCCATTATGAGTATTCCACCTTCAGAAATAAAGGCGTTACTGGCAATTTTTTACAAAACTGAAAACTATTATTTTTTTAAAAAAATTGAAATATTAGAAAAACTACTAGGTTTAGGTATATACCATTAGTAATAAAAAAATTATAAAATTTTACGCAGAATTTAAAAATTAATTAGAAAATAGGATCTTCCATTTAAAAAAACATATCTTTTAAACTATGCACCTTAACATTCCCTAAAACTATTGTATTTAACATTTTTTCGTCATTCCCGAAATAAATGAGTTAATGAACTTTACCCTATCGTTGACTCACCCTGTACATTTCTATGAAATCTAAAAAAAAATATCGTCTCCTATCTCTTTTACCTCTTTCTCTAAAACGATATCAGTCAAAGAGTATAAGTTCACTTCCTATTGCAAATTCTCCATCCTAAATCAAACACACTACACAGATAGACTTGTGAACTGATGAAAGTTGGAAATAATATTTGTCGTGATTTGAGAACCGTGGAATGTGAAGAAACACAAACATCTCGGTGAATCATTTTTTCACCAAGAGAAAAAAATAAGAACAGGAACAAAAAAAAGGTCTGACAGTGTAAATGTAAAAGGATTTACCTTTATAGATAGAACAGTGTGATCCTTCTAATATAGTAATTAAATTTTGAACGTGAAACTCTAAGAAAACCAGAACTGACTGGGCATAGTGTAAAAGCGCGTATGTTAAGGCGTTAATTATTTTCCATTATCTCACATAAGATGGTAAAATTAACTTGTAGGAAACGTGAATGGCCATAAGCTATTTTACGCTGAAATATTTCCAGATTCAAAATATCGAGGTTACGCCTTTCTGTGAAGGTACCTTTAATATTTATTTATAAAGTTTTACTATGTTTCAACTTAACATTCATTCGAATGACTTATATAATATTAATAATTACTATAAATTTCAGAAGTTTTGTTTACTTACATTTTATTACTGCTCTCATACGTTGGTTCTTTAAACTATTTCTCTAAAAATAAAGCATTACGAATCAAATATCTTACTTATCAGCTTAGATAGATTAATATCTATTGTGCTCACACGTAAGCAAGAAAGTCATTAAATCCTAATAACATTTCGTTCCCTTGCCAAATTTTTTCTATACTGCCCGATCAGAATCTTGGAAATTGCCTTTTTGCTACTGAACACCGTATTGATGCGATGAAAAAGCTCATCCCCAGTGTAAAAGCGTATAAAGTAACGCCGTGAAACATCTTAAAGGGAGGGAAAGTAAGAATTTTTTCGGTTAATTCGGTTATCATGAATAGGAAAAGCCAAGTTGCAGGAAAGCTTTTTCAAAGACTTAGATTTAAACTTGAAGATGATAGAGTGGTAATTCAATAGAATAATTTTGCCCATCAGAATTAAATCTTTTTTTAATCGAATTATTGACCTTTGTATATTGACCTATACACATTGTAAACATTGTAGCTATAAGATACGAAAAAAAAATTATCAAGCCAAATTTAAAAAATTGCTTACAATGTACAAACATATATATGTATATATATATATATATATATATATATATATATATATTATATATATATATATATATATATATATATATATATGTATATATATATATATATATATATATATATATATATATATATAAATATATAAATATATATATATATATATATATATATATATATATATATATATATATATATATATATATATATATATATATATATGTATATATATATATATATATATATATATATATATATATATATGTATATATATATATATATATATATATATATATATATATATATATATATATAAATATATACATATATATATATATATATATATATATATATATATATTATATATATATATATATATATATATATATACATATATATATATAATATATATATATATATATATATATATATATATATATATATATATATATATATATATTATATACATATATATATATATATATATAATATATTATATATATATATATATATATATATATATATATATATATATATATATATATATATATATACTGGTGAGCGAAAAAGTCGACTCAAATGATTTTGCTTCATTTAACATCGATCCTTGAATTTAATTTTTAAATAGAGGTATTATTTTTATATCATTAGAATACAATTTTCTACTCTTTCCAACAATACCAAAAACATTTGGGTTTCCAAAAAGTTTTGCTGACCAAAATGGGTTTACTCGATAAATCCGTTTTTGCTCGCTCAGCAACGTACTCGTTGCGCGCTATTCATCCCTATAAAAACACATCGTCACTTGACCGCCGCACAATGGGCTGAATCCCGATTCTAGCTGGACAAAATTATTTTTTCGGCTGAACAAGGTCCAAATGACTAGAATTGCCAAAAAAAGTAATAAAAGATATATATGAAGGAAAAAATAGGTGTTTTAGTTCTCAGAACTGAATTTTTACATTTTGAGGTGTTTTATATATTTTCTTAAGAAAAATTGGTATAAAAGAAAATGGAAAGATAAAATCGAGATACTAATTGCTAAATTTATGTATTTGCTAATAAAAATGAACTATTCTTTTATATAAATTCAAAATCAGAATCTTCCGATTCGCTCGGAGAATCCTTCTCCGCATCGCTATGCTGCTCAACCTCTTCCACAGAATCCGTGAGTAGTTCCTTTGCATCAGGACTCAGCTCCTTCAACGGGACTGTCTGGAACGTTCTAAGGCCAGTAATAACAGGATCCGATGAAATTAGAAGCATATGAACTAAGTCTTCATAGGTTTTAATATATGAGGACTTTCTAGTATGATGGGCTCTGAATCGTTTCATGTCTTTATTCCTTGCCTCCTGTGCCTAATCCGAAAGCTGCCCTATTGGAACAAGGGCATGTTTGATGGCTAAAGAGCCATGTAAAAGTATTTTGTGTACGCTGGGAGGCATCCTGTACCAGCCATATAGCTCTACACTTTGGCAGTATCATAGGCAAATATGTTAAATTTGTCTTCCTTGATTGGATTCCCGCTTGAAATAACCTGCAACGATAAGAAAAAGTCATTGTTATAGTGAAGAATTTGAGGAAGTTTTTTAGAAATACCTGAAGAATAGTTCCAAATCGAGATATTAATCGCTTATCAACTCCTGTAGCTACAGCGGCTTCATCTGCATTTTTGTTATATCTATATTTATGGTTCATTATGGCTTTTTCCCTTTGAATATGTTATTAGTTATATTATAATAAATAAATTCCGGAAATTAGAAGCCGGACGGAAGCCCACTTTAAAAGTTGCGCATTAAAATATAAAAGATATTTCACTTTCCACGAAGGAAGATCCTCTCACTGACATTGTAATAGTATGAACTTACCTTCTTTAATCGGATGTTTCCAGTGCTTGAAACTTTTTCTCAGAATGTATCTAAACCAGAAAAATGTATACTCAAACGAAAATACACAATCCTGTCACTGTACAAATAATATAAAGGAAGGTCACATAAATGTACCGTGAGAGCGTCTCACGCTTTACTCGCATTCGACCGTTTACACAGTAACTTTTTACCTACTATTATTTGCTATAATAATAAAGTGAGGGTGGAATTGAGGTTACTAAACTCTTAAGAAACATTTTCTTTATTTGCAAACCCTACATTTTGACATTAATTTTTAAATTTTGTCCAGCTAGAATCCAGATTCGGCCCATTGTGCGGCGTTGGGGGTTCCGACAAGATCGTAATCGGACTGTCAGTCATTGGACAGTCAGAAGATGACTTAAAGAAGCTAACCTAACTTCGAAGAGAGCAGCTAACGGGCCCAAATTGACAGCAGCCCTTCGACAAACGCGACTCAAATTTGCCCGAGAATATGTCGACTAGCTCTTAAAGCAATGGCGCCCCGTTTTATTTTCCGACGAGTTCCAAATGTACCTACATGGCAATGATGGAAGAAGACAAGTCTATAGGAGGCCTGGGGAGCGCTATGCGCAGTGCAGCATTACTGAAACGGTCGCCTACGGAGGAGATTCTGTCATAATGTGGGGAGGCACCTCACTGGATGCAAAAACCAATTTGGTTCTCGTGACTGATGAGACTGCAGGAACACCTCGTGGCTTACCCTGGGTTTGTTGACGATAGCGTCGTGCTAATGCACGACAATGGGAGGCCACATGCTACTACATCGGTTCGGCAATACCTGGCGGAAGTAGGAATACCCACATTAGACTAGCCTGCGCAGAGTCCTGGCCTCAATCCAAACGAGCACATGTGGGATAAATTCAAAAGATTGGTTGGAGTCAGAAATCCAGCCCCTACTTTCCTGAGGGATTTAAAGGTTGCGATGGCGGAAGAGTGGGGAAGAATCCCAAAGACAGAATTGAAAAAAGGTCACCCACTCCTTGAAAAATCGGCTAGAAGCAATAATAAGGGCTAGTGAGGGGGGGGAGGGGGTAATAAAACAATAATTAAACTTAAAATTTGTTTATTTTTTCTTTCTCTTACTACCTCAGTATTATTGAAGGCAATATCACTGGTCGGTAGTTGTTTGGAAAGGAGTTTTTGCATTCTTGGGATATCAGCTGAAGCCTAACTTATTTCCAGCAGAAAGAAAATATTCCTTTCCTGTAGGATAGGTAGAAAAATTTATACAAAAAAAACTGGCATTAGTTTGTTAGGGCATTTTTAAGTGCCATGTTACGTATTCCATAAGCGACAGAAGCTTTTTTGGTATCTAGTTTCATTAAAATACGTTTTACGACACATTGTCAGAAGGCGATAAAGGTATTTTTGATTGTACTTTAGGAATAGTGGTTGGTGTTTTTCCCTAAAAGTCAACAAGAGAGTATGAACCAAAGAGTCCAGCAAACATGTTTGCTGTCTCAGCAGGTGTTGTTGTAGTAGGTCACATTATCTTGCCCTGTAAGTGATAGTATATTGAATTTAGCGAAATTTTTACTAAAAGCTTAAGCCACTGACCAAAAAGGCCTACAATTATTGGAACAGGCAAGAAGTTTTTCTTTAATTCTTTGATTGTGTGTCTCCTTGGTTTCGTCAATTATTTGTTTAGCTCTGTTCCGGGCGTTAACAAAAATATGACGATTTATAAGGGTTTTCACGCCATTACCGGTTGACAAGTTATTTAGAAGCAACAGTTTCTTTGCTTGTCCGAATGAATCAAGGCTTGCCGTTGGAAACTTATTTTTTCACAAAAGGGCTGTTAGCGTACATACCAACCAAGATGACATTGAAAATCTCCTTAGCTTAGTCGAATGGGTCATAAATATATATATATATATATATATATATATATATATATATATATATATATATATATATATATATATATATATATATATATATATATATATATATATATATATATATATATATATATATATATATATAAATATATATATATATATATATATATATATATATATATATATATATATATATATATATATATATATAAACTCCTGGACAAAATTAACGCAAACAATCTGAAAATTAATTTATCTTTTTATTATGTCAGTTTTAAAGTTTATCGAGTATTTGAATAGTAGGCTATGCATATTTTGTTTCGTTGTTCATGACAGAAATCAAAACAATTCGTTTAGATTTACAGTTTTAAAGAATTTTTTAGAAGACAAACAATTTTCTGTAATAATGCGATAGATTTTCTTTAAAAGTAAGCTTATAAATTGTTCCCTTTTTCAAAGTAATACGTTTTTGTGGTAGACTGTTTTATTTTTGACCCCGAGAATTAGAAAAATGAATCGAGCAAGGAATTTAACTGAACACGAGGTAGTGCGGGCCTCAGTTTTATTGGACGAGGGATATTGTCAGAGTTATGTTGCCAATTTGTTAGGCAAACATCGTTTCACAATAAGTCGTATGGTAAGACGCTTGAATGAAGTAGGAACTTATTCTAGAAGGCTAGGGCAAAGGCCAAAACGATGCACTAGCGACCTAGAAGAACGTTTTATAAGACAATATACTTTAAGAAACAGGACTGTCACTAGTTCTATAATAAGAAACGAACTCGAAGCTGTTCGCAATGTCACAATTTCTTCTAAAACAGTTAGAAGACGGTTAAATGAAGCTGGATTAAATAGTAGGAGACCAGCCACTGCGCCCTTGCTTACTAGAGAGAACAGAGTTGCCAGGTTACGTTTTGCTCGAAATCACGAAAACTGGTCTGTGGATGATTGGAAACAAGTTTCCTTCACGGATGAAACTAGGGTTAGTCTAAAACATCCAGATGGTCGTGAGCGAGTATGGCGAAGACCAGGAGAGAGGTTTACTCCTTGCAATATCTCTGCAAGGATTCCATTCGGCGGTGGCTCTGTTATGTTCTTGGGTGGCATCTGCCACTACTATCTTGACTACTACTACTGCTGACTACTATCTTGAGAATATTGTAATAGAACATGTGATGCCTTTCGGTCATTTTGTGGGGCCCAATTTTCTGTTTATGCAAGACAACGCTCGACCTCACGTGGCTAGGCAGGTACTCGATTATCTTAATCAAGTTGATATACCGATTATGCAATGGCCAAAAAGCCCGGACCTGAATCCGATAGAACATGTATGGGACCGCCTTAAGAAAAATGTGAAACCTCATATACCTGCACCTAGAAACCTGAGGGAACTTGAAAATGCAGCTCAAGATTTTATCCAAAATTTAATTAGAAGCATGCCTAGGCGCATAAACGCTGTCGTCCGAAGTAGATGAGGCAACACACGCTACTAGTGTCCCAGTTACACCATTTGCTACTAGTATCCCAGTTTATTTTTTGATCATTTTTACATAATTTCAACGATTTTGTTATTAGGTATTAAGAATAATATAGAGAAATTTGGTAGCTAATTCACTTTTAAAGTATCCAAATAAGTTTTTTCTAACTTTTAGTGTAACCAATGTTCATAAAAAATTATTAAAATTTATTCATTATAGAGATTTGTATGATATTGTTGCGTTAATTTTGTCCAGGAGTATATATATATATATATATATATATATATATATATATATATATATATATATATATATATATATATATATATATATATATATATATATATATATATATATATTATATATATATATATATATATATATATTATATATATATATATATATATATATATATATATATATATATATATATATATTATATATATATTATATATATATATATATATATATATATATATATATATATATATATAATATATATATATATATATATATATATATATATATATATATATATATATATATATATATATATATATATATATATATGTATTAAAAAAATACGGAACACAAGAGTTACGGAGAGCTTGGGGCGTATATATATGTATATATATATATATATATATATATATATATATATATATATATATATATATATATACATATGGGCTTGGGGCGTATATATATGTATATATATATTATAATATATACATATATATACGCCCCAAGCTCCCCGTAACTCTTGTGTTCCGTATTTTTTTTAACAAAATTGATTTCAGCATCGAAATTAAACCATTTAAAATTTTTTTTTACTCAATTCCCTAGCTGAAATGTTAACAGTTTCAACGTACTTCAATTATCTAAAAACACGTCAAGAGCTATTACATGTCAATAAATAAATTTAATTCACCGTCACAATATTGTCCGAATAGTTAAAAAAAAGTTATGACTTAAGTATGAACTTTTTAGCTCCAACTAATTTTAAATGTATAGTATATTTATTCTCTAGATATCTATGACACACAATATACATTAACATTAATCTAAATATTTTGCGATAAACTTATCTGCAATTAAAAAGTATATTTAGATCTCAGATAAACTTAAATTGCTAAAACAGTAAAAAAAAAAAAAAATATTTATTGAAATTATGGCATTAAAATATGTCCGGTACACATATTATGATATAAAAAATATTTGGATGAGTGAAAATACCTAGTTTAATTCTCGAAGAAACCAGACGACCGATATACCCTTCATCATTTAAAGTATAAATAATTAGTAAACCTTCAGCTTCACGTGGTTATTTATATCTTTTTTCACCTCAGCTTAAAAATTTAAAAAAGTAAACATAACCTATTTATTCCCAATAACTTGGTAACATACTATTTTCCAATATATTATTTTATTAGTAGGCATTGTGAATAAATACTCCAATATATACAGTTAGCTCAAGCAATTTATTTTTTATTTTAATTTAAGATATGATCAGAAAATATAAAATAATTATTAAAAAACTGCAGAGTACCTTTGACAAGACCATCAACTAACCCCTAATTGATATTTCCAAAAACTTAAAGTCTATACTTCTAATACTGGATTGACAACATATATATATATATATATATATCTATATATATATATATATATATATATATATCTTGATCTTGGAGCCAGATATACATATACATATATATATATATATATATATATATATATATATATATATATATATATATATATATATATATATATATATATATACATATATACATACATATATATATATATATATATATATATATATATATATATATATATACATATATATATATATATATATACTCGTATATCTATATATATATATATATATATATATATATATATATATATATATATATATATATATATATCTTGATCTTGGAGTCTACTATTCAGCATTCTCCTCTCCACTGCTCTTTGGGCTACCCGGAGTTTATTTTATTATACTTTGATTTAAAGCCCAGGTTTCAGTGCTATATGATAATACCGGTAGTTCATATTGATCGAATACTCTGGCTTTTATTGTATTTGGGATATCCAATTTAAATGTAGATTGTAACTTTCCGAACGCAGACCAAGCTAACGAGACTCTTCTATCCAAGTCAGCCTTTAAATTATTTTTCGATATTTCGATTTTTTGTCCTAACTATATGAATGTTTGTATCTTTCCTATTCTTTTACCTTCTGTTAATAGTTTCTAGTTGTTATCTTCACTTTCGTTGTTCAAATATGTGGTTTTGGTGACGTCTATTTTTGACCTATTTCTCGAGACTTCTTCTTTTGTGTTGATGATCAGAGTGACATCATCTGCGAACCTTAAGTGATTTAATCGTTCACCGTCCCTTAGTAGTCCTTTATTTTCCCACTTTAACGATTTGGACATGCCTTCTAGAGTTAACGTGAACAGCTTTCGGGCTATCGAGTCTTCGTGTCTAATTCCTTTTCTAATTTTTATTTTATTTGTTTTTTCTTTAAGCATTATTTGTGATATATCATTTTTATATATGTATTCAAGAAGAGTTGTGTATCTTTCATCGACTCTGCTGTTACTTAAGGCGTTAAGGACTGCCGATATCTCTACCGAATCAAATGCTTTTTCGTAGTCAACCATTGCTATCCACAAGATGACCTTATATTCATTTGCTTTTTCCACTATTAATCTAATTGTTTGAAGATTGTTCAAAGTGCTGTATACCCATTTAAATCCCGCTAGTTCACCTGGTTGATAACTGTCTAATTTGTTCGTTAATCTATATGTTATAATTCTATTGAGGATTTTGTATAGTACCGATAACAGGCTGATGGGTCTGTAATTCTCCAATTTAAATTTTTTCCCCTTTTTAAAAATAAGCACAATAAAGGCGTTTACCTAAGATGTTGGTATTTTACTTTCTATTAGGCATCTGTTAAACAGAACTTGAAGAGATTTTATTTTCGATACCACTCCATATTTTATCATTTCTGTAGTTATTTCATCATCCCTTAGTTCTTTGTTGTTCTTCATATGTTATAGGGCGTTTATTATTTCATCCATTGTTACATTGGGAATTTCTTCAGATCCCACATTTGTTACTATTACACTATTTCCTTTTCCTTTTCCGGGCGGTGGCGATATTCACGTGTCATATATTATTTGATAATATTTCTGTGTAACTTCCTTTATCTCTTTGATTTGTGTGATCTCTTTGTTATCGTTATTTATAAGTTTTATTATTTAATTTCTCCTTTCATCCATTCATTTGTTTGTTTAGATTTTTCAAACATTTTCCTTCTTTCAAAGCTTCTTCTATTTTCGAGTTTCTGTACTGTCTGACGTCTATATATGTATATACAACAATTGTTGCCTTGAACCTTTAGGTATATAAATCTATTATTTTGATCTTGGACATAAGGTTCCTTTAAGTAAAACACTTGAATTTTTGCCTATTTTATAGGCATTCTTAAAATTTTTTTCTTTAGTATGGGTTTTCATTTCTCGAAAATAAATAGATCAGACGAATACATTTCGGTCTAAGGCCAACGATGAGACTGGTCTTGAGTCTCATATATATATATATATATATATATATATATATATATATATATATATATATATATATATATATATATATATATATATACATATATATATATATATATATATATATATATATATATATATATATGTATATATACGTATATATATATATATATATATATATTATATATATATATATATATATATATATATATATATATATATATATACATATATATATATATATATATATATATATATATATATATTATATATATATATATATATATATATATATATATATATATATATATATATATATATATATATATATATATATATATTATATATATATATATATGTATATATACGTATATATATATATATATATATATATATATATATATATATATATTATATATATACATAAATATCTATATATATATTTGTGTGTAAATAAAATTTAAAAAAAAAGTATATTCCACATCACTTGAAACTCAGAAAATGATTTTGCCGGGCCCATTGTCATTTGTCGGTTGACGGGACATTCGAATTTTCTAATGTTTAAAAGTTACCTCGTTTGTTAAAATATCGAAAACATTTATTAGGAAAAAGTATTTGGAATTCAAATTTTGTCAGTTCTTCACCAATAAATATATGATCCTAAGGAAATTTTTATTTTTTGAATTTGAAATATTGTATATAAAATAGATTGATACAAGAAGTTTATACATTTATTTTTTTGGTTTCAAGTTATGTTTTACTTATTTTAGAATCATTAATTAAAAAATTCTGATTTTTGTAAATACCGCAACTGCCACAGAGACAATTATGAGATATTTTTATCCTATTACTTGCACTAAGTTGGGAATGTGGAATCTTTGGCACAATGACACTACTCAGTATATAACACACTACACCAAACACTTTATTTTTGCACTCGACGCGCGTTTCGCTAACCATGCTAGCTTCATCAGGAGCGATGGTTGACATGGTTAGCGAAACGCGAGTAGAGTGCAAAAATAAAGTGTTTGGTGTAGTGGTGATATATACTCAGTACCATTACTTGCAACCGGAGGTTTTTGTTTTTTAAAGGAACATTAGCATCATATTTTATTGCAAAACACGAAAAAAAAAGTACATTAATGTTTATTAACGAACGATATATTTATTTCCATACTTTCAGTGTTTTGGAGATTTTCATTCAATACTGTATTTACATATATTGACATGCTATTTATACTTTTACACAAAAAACACACAACCCATTCACAGTATTTAAGCAAGTGTTTTTCCTCAAAAATTTAAAATCTTTTTAGGTTTCGAAAAACTCAAAAACTAATAACTTATTACATATTTGCCGTAAACATAACCATGCAATTTTACTTTCACAAAACTGAGTATAGATAAAATAGAAGAATTATGTTTGTATTACCTCTTCAGTAAAGATGTCATTTAACTTTAGTGTCTATCAAATTGTATGTGCGTACAATGGCTGCTTTTAAACATCTTTAACGAATATCGTTCTGTAGGTGGCCAATGCAAAGTCCATCAACACAAGTCTGTTACTAACGAAGATTCAACCTTTAATATAATATTATTTAGTGCCGAAAATCCTCAAATAGCGCTATCTGAAAGACGTCAAGTGGTCGATCAGGTATGTTTTAGTATATAATAAATTTCGCGCTCACAAACTAAAAGTTAGTCACGGTTTACGAAAATGGAATTATGATGCTCAACAAGATTTTTCTTCTTGAGTACAAGTAAAGAAGGAACAAGATATACATTTTTATAGAAACACTCTTTTCACTGACGAGGCTATGTGTTCTTATAACGGAGTTAGCTAACAGAAGTGCAGAGAATTGGCAAACTAATATCCAAATTTTGTATTAGAATTTAAAAATTAGTATTACACTAAAATGAACGGGTCTTTGGGAATATGTAACACCTACATTTTTGGCACTTTTTTCTTCCGACCGAGTTTAACTTCGGAAAGCTACCTGCAATTTTTTAACTTTACATGGACTTCCACTTGAGCAGCGCAGGGGACTATTTTTTCAATAAGATAGTGCATCCATTCGTACGCGGTAAGTGCGAGAATGGTTGGATGGATGATTTAAAGACCAGTGAATTGAACGTTATTATGCTAATCCTTGATCAGTGAAATCTAAGGATTTAAAACCACTCGATTTTTTATGAAGCTATTTTTTTTAAGATGATTTTTTGTTTACTTAAATTATGAAGTGTCTGTAATTTATTTATTTTTTGTATGTAATATTTTTTATTTATTAATTATGAAAGAATTAAAACAAGGTTTAAAATTAAGAAATAAATTTTAAAATTCTTCTATTAATCTAATTATTGTATTACAAATTCATAATTATGGGTCAAAAACCTACAAAATACGACTGTTATCCAACCAATTTAAAATTTTGCACACTACCCTAGAATGAAATTTGAAATACGTCTTCCTAATAAATCTTTTCGATTTTAACAACAGACTGACTTTTAGATTTCAAATTTTCCGCCAAAACACAAATGATAATTAACATTGGAAAATTATTTTTTAGGATTCAATGATTCAACCTATAAATTCACTTTTTTCGAAATTTAATAATAAAAAAAATTCCATAAGTCGCAAACTTTCTGCCTGTTACCGTATATTAAAAACTTGCTGACTGGACAAACCTTTTCAAACATTAGTTCTGGCCCATTTTAATTCCGCGGATTACCCATTTCAGTACATCAAAATCCTATATTTTTCTGAAATAATTTTTTTAATAAACGTAATATAATATACGCTTGTTTACAAGGATTACAAATAAAAATTAACAGGGTATTATAAGACATTCCCGCAATGAAAGACGGAAAATTTGTTTGTCTAATTTTACATTATTACCAAATAAACTCGGATAATAATATATATATATATATATATATATATATATATATATATATATATATATATATTTATATATATATATATACTTACTTACTTACTTACTTAATCCTTATGCCTTTTTACCCCTTTAGGGGTGTAAGGCCCATGGAGTTGAGTTTCGTTTATATCTCCCATTATTATTATCTTATTGTTTGTATTGTCTATCTCTTCTTGTACATCATCGAAAAATTTGTCTTTACCTTAATTATTGTATTGTCATTTGGTCCATAGCAGCACACAATCAAATTTCAGTCTTCGTCCGCTCGATCTTCTTTTATTGCTATCTCTCATTTACAAACCTTTCCCCTTTTACATTCTTCATCTTCTCTTCTTTGACCATCATTGCCACTCCTGCCCCTGCATTTTCCTCCTCTTTTACTCGTGACCAGTACATCCCATATCCATTAGGTAATCTTCTTTTTCGTTTCTGTGATTCCTACATAGTGCATTTTTTTTTCTACTTTTTCTGTCAGTTCATCCTCTTTTCCGTTTATGCCCCTAACATTCCATGTTCTCAATTTAATCTCTTTTCCGTTCATACCCCTAAAGTTCCGTGTTCCCAATTTACTAACTCGGTAATTATTTTCTATTTCTTTCTTTCTACCCATTTCTTTGATTATCTTCTTATTTATATTCCTTTCATTAGTCTTCTCTTCCGTATCCTTTGTCTTTGCCAGGGTCGTCGTCGATCTACCTATCTCTCTCCTTTTGCTCGGTTTTTTGGCTTGATGGTCGTAGTGTTCTTTGTTTGTTTCTTCAGTTTTTCTTCCTCAGAGTCCCATTTATATTCTCTTTCCTCGATTCCCTCTGATAACCCATTTTCACTCTCTTTCCATTCTTTCTCTCGTTCTCTG
>CM032449.1:98955807-99000807 GCA_019049505.1 Pachyrhynchus sulphureomaculatus | reverse complement strand
GCCACAGATTAGGCAACTCGTGAAAGATCCTAATTTTGTCAAATCAATGATTAAAGTCGAATCCAAAGCTTGGAATTCATTTGTTTTGGTTATGAGTAGCTTCCTAGGCAAAAAGAAATCTGACGACCATGTCGAGCTTGTTGAGTGCATGCTATCAAACTTGCAAGACCTAGGGTGCAACATGAGCATAAAAATCCACTTCCTGCACTCGCATTTAGACCGATTTCCACAAAATCTGGGTGATTTTAGTGAGGAGCAGGGGGTGAAAGATTTCATCAGGATCTTCGGACAATGGAAGAGCGTTATCAGGGGCGGTGGGACTCACATATGATGACTACTGCTGGAGTTTGCAACGAGATCTACCTAAAGTCGTTCATTCAAGGAAATCCTATAAAAGGTCATTTGCTAGTGTTCAATAGAAACATAATGTATTATTTTTTTGTATTTTTTTGGCAAAATAATAAAACTGTATATTTCAAAAGCTAAAGCTGTTACCAATCTCCCAGTATTTTTTTCATAGTCAGGGCCATAGAAAATACCCAATAACAGAAAAAAAATAAAGGAAACAAGACTTGTGTTGACCAGTGTAATCTGTTCCCAGATTGGTAAAAAGTAAAGATCAGTATCATGACATTCGAGTGTTTAGATATTTTGATGTACTTCCCCATTTCTCTTGGATTGAAAACAGAATTTCTTAAATTTCTGATTCAACAAAAAAACATCGAGAGTCCCTCGAAACATTTAAACGGCCCAACAATCTACTCCATGAGAGTGCCAGATAAAATACCACCTTCGGCATATTCTATTTGTCGTAGGAGGTGACTCAAGAAACAAGCCAGATGGATGCCCGGATCCCACCAAGCATGACCCGGTATCATACTATCCCATCGGCTTAGGCTGCGTAAAGTTGTTAAACGTTTCGTGGTCGTGCCGATGTATCCAGATTTCGCTGTGCGAAAACAAAAGCATGATAAAGTTCCCAAGATTAAAAAATTTCGAAGGCAAAATAATACCCTCTTCGGATTCTCGGGTGAAGGTTGGTTCGGGTCCGTCAACATGTGGATATGGTAATTTCAAAGTAGATTTTTGTAATAAACTCGGACATAAATTCAGTGCATCAATACTTCCAATTAAATAGACCTCATATACTTGCTTTCTGCTGAACTAAGGTCAATTCATCCATAAGCACAGTCGCCTTTCTCTATCCTGGTACGACTTCTGTTTCCGGTTTGGCCTTAACTTTGAAATCTGTCTTGTTGTTAGAATCGATTTCTCTTAACAATGATGTTATGTGGTTGAAAATATGAACTCCACATTACAAAATGATCGTTTGCGACCTCTATCGACCATCTAGTGATACTAACTTTAGAACACTTTTAAGGAAAAGTCAATCGGTTATTTACAGATTAATTATCCAAGTGCCACAATTGTCAAGCTGCACGTCTTTAATAAGCACAACATTAGCTGGCTGAACTATTCAAGTATGAACGACGATTACTGCCGTAATACTCAATCTATCTCAGTTGGATGTGGCCTTACTTAGCGTATCGACGAACCAACACGGATCCCTGATCGTGATGGATACTTCGTCAGTCTTCTTGACCTGGTTTTAACGGCTAATCTCGAGATTTACATTTTCACCGTAAATCTGCCCTTAAGTTATCTGACTGACATAGCGTACACTACTAATTAGCGACAGAGATGTACTTAAACCGCGCAGGACTTGGCACTACAAATCTACTAAATGAGAAGAACTAATTAAATATTTTCGAACTTCTCCTTGGATAGATGTTTGTTTCAGATCCAATAACCCATTTGACTACGCTAAAGAGGTTTCCGATATCATTTTGGCTGGCATGGAACCTTACATGCGTTTTAGAAGAAAAGCTCTTCCACCGGCAAACCTTTGTTCAATCGAAAATACAAGGAAGCTGTTACTTCCAAAGATCTTGCTTACCGACAATGGCATGAAAACCCTAACGTCATAAATCAGAAAAGCTCGTTTCGTTCCCAGGACCGATGCAAGCAGATGATTGAGAAAAGAATTGAAAACAAACTTCTTGTTTGTCTCAACAAACAGTCTTTTAGTCAGTTGCTAAGACATTAGTCAAAATTTCAGTAAAGTCATCATATCACCACTAACACACTTCACACTCTATGTTAATTTCTAGGGAACACCACCACCCAATATTCCCAATGTTCAATCAAAGATGCCCGTTATTGCCTCGAGATAGCGTCATAAAATGTAATTTAGTGAAGCTTTATAATAAAAAAGCTTCTGAAGCTGATGGAATACCTCTTATAGTGCTCAAAAAATGCGCAAGAGCATTAACATCCACCTTTTGCAGACTTCTAAATCTACAGAAAGGGAATGTTTTCTTCCTGCTAGAAATAGAATTTAGGCGATACCCAGAAAAGGCAAAAAGACCTTGCCCAGCAACTACCGACCACTAGCATTGCTTTCAATAATATTGATAGTGATGAAATAGGCTAATAATCAGAATCTTTTAAAATATCTGGAGGTCTTCTAACTTGTGTCACACATATTTAGAGTAACTTAGTTGAACACTTAAGAGAATTTTAAGCGGTTGTATCTAATATATCTAAGGCATTCGACTATGTTTGGCAGGAGGGATTTTGCTAAGCTGCTGGTATGTTGGAAATGTTTTGTTTATGACCCTCCTGTTTCTTCAGAGAGGGTTCTTTACAAGTGGCAATTGACGGATTTCTTTCTAACACATCCAATATAAACGCTGGTGTACCCCAAGGCTCAATACCGTCTCCTCTCTTTCTACTTTACGTTAATGATCTGCTGGAAAGGACCAGAAATCCAATTTACAGCTTTTCCACTACAGCTTATTTCCTTATTTATCTTGAACAAGCCGTGCCCGCCGCTCGGCCCGCATGGACTTGATTCACTATTATCGTCACTGCTTATTCCTTATGTTACCTAACGTAACATAGAACATATGTATTTTATAAAAAAAAACGTAAATCGGATAATGGTTCTTGACTGCTAAGTGCTTTAACGGACAGACAGACAGAGAGAGACGTTGCGTTTTATATATTATAGATTTTTTTTGATAAATATTAAGTTAAGATTTAAAAAAAAAACACGTAAATAGGATAAGTGGTGCTCGAATGATAAGCGGACAGACAGACAGAGAGACGTTGAATTTAATATATATTGTATTCTTTGTTACATGATATCGTTCTATATTTAACGGTTTAGGCAGCGTATTGCAAGAGAGTGCGCTAGCGGCAAACTTTTTTCCAACTTGATTCACTATTATCGTCACTGCTTATTTCTTATATTACCTAACGTAATAAAATATATCCTATAACCTGGCCAGAAAACATATGTATAAATCTAAAAAAAAAAAAACACGTTGTATCTAATATATCTAAGGCATTCGACTATGTTTGGCAGGAGGGATTTTGCTAAGCTGCTGGTATGTTGGAAATGTTTTGTTTATGACCCTCCTGTTTCTTCAGAGAGGGTTCTTTACAAGTGGCAATTGACGGATTTCTTTCTAACACATCCAATATAAACGCTGGTGTACCCCAAGGCTCAATACCGTCTCCTCTCTTTCTACTTTACGTTAATGATCTGCTGGAAAGGACCAGAAATCCAATTTACAGCTTTTCCCACTACAGCTTATTTCCTTATTTATCTTGAACAAGCCGTGCCCGCCGCTCGGCCCGCATGGACTTGATTCACTATTATCGTCACTGCTTATTCCTTATGTTACCTAACGTAACATAGAACATATGTATTTTATAAAAAAAAACGTAAATCGGATAATGGTTCTTGACTGCTAAGTGCTTTAACGGACAGACAGACAGAGAGACGTTGCGTTTTATATATTATAGATTTTTTTTGATAAATATTAAGTTAAGATTTAAAAAAAAAACACGTAAATAGGATAAGTGGTGCTCGAATGATAAGCGGACAGACAGACAGAGAGACGTTGAATTTAATATATATTGTATTCTTTGTTACATGATATCGTTCTATATTTAACGGTTTAGGCAGCGTATTGCAAGAGAGTGCGCTAGCGGCAAACTTTTTTACAACTTGATTCACTATTATCGTCACTGCTTATTTCTTATATTACCTAACGTAATAAAATATATCCTATAACCTGGCCAGAAAAACATATGTATAAATCTAAAAAAAAAAAAAAAACACGTAAATCGGATAAGTGGTTCTCGAGTAATAAGCTCACTAACGGATAGACAGACAGACAGAGAGACGTTGAATTTTATATACTATAAATTATAGTTTATTATTATTATATAACCTGAAAAGAGAACATATGTATGAATAAAAAAAAACACGTAAATCGGATAAGTTGTTTTTGAATGATAAGCAGACTAACAAACAGACAGACAGACAGAGAATCATTGCATTTTGTATATATATATATATATATATATATATATATATATGTATATGTATATATATATATATATATATATATATATATATATATATATATGTATATATATATATATATATATATATATATATATATATATATATATATATATATATATATATATATATATATATATATATATGTATATATATATACAAAATGCAATATTGCTCTGTCTGTCTCTTTGTTTGTTAGTCTGCTTATCACTCGGTTCTCGAGTGACTCTAACGGATAGACAAACAGACAGAGAGACGTTGATTTTTATATATATTATAAATTATAGTTTATTATTATTATATAACCTGGAAAGAGAACATATGTATGAATAAAAAATCACGTAAATCGGATAAGTTGTTTTCGAGTGATAAGCAGACTAACAAACAGACAGACAGATAGAGAAACATTGCATTTTGTATATATATATATATATATATATATATATATATATATATATATATATATATATATATATATATATATATATATATATATATATATATATATATATATATATATATATATATATATATATATATATAATATACATATATATATATATATATATATATATATATATATATACATATATATATATATATATATATATATATATATATATATACATATATATACATATATATATATATATATATATATATATATATATATATATATATATATATATATATATGTATATATATATATATATATATATATATATATATATGTATATATATATATATATATATATATATATATATATATATATATATATATGTATATATATATATATATATATATATATGTATATATATATATATATATATATATATATATATATATATATATATATATATATATATATGTATATATATATATATATATATATATATATATATATATATATATATATATGTATATATATATATATATATATACATATATATATATATATATATATATATATATATATATATATATATATATATATATATATATATATATGATATTCTTTGCTGCATGATATTGTTCCATATTTAATGGTTTAGGCAGTGTAATACAAGAGAACGCACTAGCGGCAGACTTTTTTTCGACTTGATTCAGTATTATCGTTACTGCTTATTATGTTACCTAACGTAATAAAATATATCCTATAATCTGGCTAGGGAACATATGTATGTTTTAAAAAAAAAAAGCACGTAAATCGGATAAGTGGTTTTCAAGTCATAAGCGCACTAACGGACAGACAGAAAGACGTTGCATTTTAAATATATTATAGAAGATTGTATATATATATATATATATATATATATATATATATATATATATATATATATATATATATATATATATCTAACCTGGCCAGAGAACAAATGTATGAATTAAAAAAAAAACACTTAAATCGGATAAGTGGTTCACGATTGATAAGCGCACTAACGGACAGACAGAGAGAGAGAGAGACGTTTCATTTTATATATATTATAGAAGATGATAGACAACCTGGCCAGAGAAATGTAATATGTAAATCGGATAACTGGTTTTCAAGTCATAAGCGCACTAACGGGCAGACATACAGAGAAACGTTGCAGTTTATATATATTATATTCGTTGCTACATGACACTGTTCCATATTTAATGGTTAAGGCAGTAGATAGCAAGAGAACGCGCTAGCGGCAAACTTTTTTCCGACTTGATTCACTTTACTGCTTATTCCTTATGTTACCTAACGTAATAAAATATAGCCTATAACCTGACCAGAGAACATATGTATGATTTAAAAAAAAAAAAACACGTAAATCGGATAAGTGATTCTCGAGTGAAAAGCCCCCTAACGGACAGACAGACAGACAGACCGACAGACTGTAGATACTTAAACATGCAAATCTGCAGGACACAGAAAGTTGTTCAACTTAATAAAGATCTTGAAAAATTCTTTCTTGGGTTGACAGTAACTAAGTAGAATTTATTGCGACAATAATAAGATGGTCGTTTTTTTTGTAAGTTAACGTTGCAAGACAAGACCAATTTATATCTATTTCTCTAGCATAGTCACTCAACTTGGCGGGCACTAACTTAAAGGCAAATATGTCTTGGTATCAACATGCATCTATACATCTTAATCCAAACTAAAATTTAACTATTTAAAGCTACGTACTGTTTTACAGTATGCAATACTTTGGTTTGGCCACACAAAAAAAAAACGTAAAACTATTTGAGATTCCCTTAAACATAAATTAGGTTGGCTACTAGGTATTTATACAAATAAATCCAAATGAACATCATAGCTAAACGTTTTAATTTCACTACATCGACACGAATATAATTTGCCATTCCCATAACAGTTTAATTAAAACTCAACCGTTCTCTAGAGAATCATAGCCTTCGAAGGGAAGAGAGACCCAAGTTCCCCAACTTTGCATACTTTCTATCCCGAAAATAAAAAAAAAACTAATTTATCAAATTGTCAAAACGTCGCAAATATGCACCCGACAAAAAATACAAAATGTTTAAATTAAAACTACCAAGGCGTTCTTTCCTACCGTCAAAATCTATTAATTGTTTGAAATAATGCCGCAGAATCCCATAGATGTTTCATGTTTTGCATACATAGTAGATAACGACACCACTCCTGTCACACACACATACACACACACACAGACAAATTTATTAAGTCTAGTATTAAATCCATCAACACCGATTTACCAAAAAGACTTGAAACAATGAAAACTCTTTCTTCAAAATAATGGAAAATCGTGCAGGCAATCTCAATATAATATCTTTAGGGACATCCCCTGTAACATGCTTCCTAACAACGAAGTGAAGTGGGGTGGTCATTGACAAAATGAAAAACCATTGTTTTTGACAGTTGTCCGTTGTGTAATGTTTATATTTGTTTAAAATTAATTATTTACCAAAAAAATATTTGTGAAGAAAAGGCTTCGAAAATTCAATAAACAAAAGATAGGTTATGTTTAGTTATAATCAAGCAGAGTTCCTTGACCTATATTTTAAAGTTTAATTAATTTTAGAAATGAGCGTGACAAGAGATTTAGACAAGTATAAATTAAAGAAACTGTTAATTTATAACATTACTTAAAGGGCCTAAAAGGTTTAAATATTTAATACTGTATATTCATAAAAAAACTAGGTTTAATAGTAAAAGGTTTTATTTAATATACCTAATAGGAAAATTGCAAAACCGAGTAAGAATGACAGTTAAAAGTTAAAATTTTATACTCTCCAAGGGGACAAAGAACATTATACTTTGAATATATATATATATATATATATATATATATATATATATATATATATATATATATATATATATATATACATATATATATATATATATATATATATATATATATATATATATATATATATATATATATATATATATATATATATATATTTAAATATATATAGAGACATAACATTAATTAGTCTACCAGCCAAAGTACTCGCTCGAATAATAGAAACAAGAATAATAAACCAGTTAGAAAACTCTCTAGAAGAAACCCAATATGGCTTTAGAGAAGGTAGGAATACACAGGACCCCATATTTATATTAAGGCAGAGTGTAGAAAAATGTATAAATAAAAATAAAGAATTATATATAGCTTTTATCGACTTAGAAAAAGCATTCGATAGAGTAAGACGAGAGGATGTATGGAAAAGCCTACAAGAATGTGGAGTAGACAGAGAAATAACAGAAGTGATAATAAGTATGTAAGATACACACATATGTAAAAAAAATAGGATAAGAACAAATAATGAATAGTCAGGAGATTTCGAAATAACAAGCGGCATAAAACAAGGATTTGTGCTGAGCCCTTTATTATTCGTAATAGTGCTAAACGAGGCACTGAAGAGAGCCAAGCAGAAAATAAGACCGATGATGCAGAGATATTGGAGAATGCAAAAAATCGAAATATCAGAACTACTTCTTGCGGATAATATGGCGATAATAGCAGACACAGAAGAAAACCTACGACACAACCTAAATAACCTAAACGAGGAATTGAATAATATAAATATGAGAATAAATATACAGAAGACGAAATCGAGAATAATAGGACAAGAGAATAAAAAAACACATCAGAATACATGGACTGAGTATAGAATAAGTTGAACACTTGAAATACTTAGGATCAATAACAGATAGAAACGGAAAACTGCAAAAAGGATAAAATAGTAAAAGTAGGAAGAATATACAATGGTTTAAGAAAAATATTCCTTGAGAAAAGAGAAATAACAACATATATAAAGACTGAGATAGTTAAAAAAATAGTAAACCCCACATTACGGTACGGTAGTGAATCATGGACGGACCCTCACAAGCAAAGACAAGAGTAGAATAAACGCAACGGAAATGAGATTCCTGGGGAAAATAGATGAAAAATCAAGAAGGGACAAAATCTGGAACGAAGTATTCAGAAAAAAATTGAAAATAAAACCAATAGTGATAAAAATTCAAGACAGACAACTGGAATGGCTGGGACATATACACAGGATGACGGAAAAAAAGACTAACAAAAAGAATATATGAGGCACTAGTCCAGGAAGCAAATAGAAGAGGAAGACCTAGGAAAACATAGCAAGAATAGTCAAGGAAGACTGCCCAGAAGAGAAATATTCAGTGGAGTGAAATTAAAAACCTGACACCGAATAGGAAGGAGTGGAAAAGGCTGATCACTCAACTCCACAGTCTTACACCTCACGGTAGAAAGACTTAGGAATAAGTAAGTATTAGGCAGCCAATATAACAGTGTACTGTGTATTCTCTTCTTTTTTGGATTTCTACTTAATTCCGGTTAGGCAACTATGTAGTTAAACTGCAAGCAATAAATATTTAAAAAACTGAGAAACGAATAGGCCAAATGAAAAATTTGGAAATTTCCTCTTTATATTATTATTTCAATGAAATAATTCTCTTTATCTTAATTGTTATTATAAGAAGACTTTCGTAAATATATTTAATTCTATTTGTTATAAAGTGTATAACAATTAGGTAGTTTTTTACTTTTAAACTAAGTTGTGTTTCTTTTGATTAACTGCAACTTACAAGAAATACAACTTTCTTTGGTAGAACTTTTCTAGGACACCAATTCATATTAGGCATTAGTGATTCTGTATTTTATTTACCTAAATATTATTTATTTATTCTATCAAAGGTAGGTTTATTTCTTAATAGTCAGATTGTAATTAGAAAAAAAGAGGGCTGCCAAAATTTAATATATAAAACGATTGTGCTATACTGCTATCATTTAAGAAAAAACCCTAAACTAAAATCTCTTTCACTATACCTTTTGGCTAATTTAGTCCTAAAACTCCTCGCTTGCGGTCGGTCAGAGACTGCTATAAGCTGTTGAGTATAATCAATTTCTGCCCAGCTAAGAATCTAATCTCACTGCTCTTAGTCTACCAGTTGAGTCCCCTCATGAGATATAGAAATAGCCAAAACCGAAAATTAAGAAAATAACTATGCTGAATAAAGCAATACAGTATTTGGCCTTTCTGCCCAGTTAGGTTCTACAGAATAATACTTCCATGGGCTTGTAGATCTGTATTCCACTAGCTCTAACTCAGGGTAAGTCCGGTCTTTTATTTTCCCAGTCAATTTGATATAGATGTAGTCAAATTCAGAAATAAGTCGCAATCGGATGGGCACCACCAAATTTGTTTTATTCAGAGCTGGTCTTGTAGACTGTTAAGTGGGCCAAAAATTAAAAAAACAAAAAACTATTTATTGATTCTTAGCCTAAACCGGAGTAAAGTTACTTTCTAACCTACCTAATAGTTCAGAAAAAAAAAACCTAGATAAGCTATTGATTGGATAGTTTATTCTATATTCAAGTATACTAAACACTTATAGTTGTATAAATTATGTACAGCAATATGTATATTCAGAACTCAAAAAAAAAAATTGAGCACATCAACCTTTGATTATAAATCTAGGCAAGTATTAGATTTCAGAAATATAAATTTGTGAAAATTTTGAGAAAAATACTGATTAGTCTTTCCTTTACAATTTTTATACTGCTTAAGAGTTTAATCTAATATATGAATCACAATGTAAAAGTTTACGTTGACTAAATATATCATATATTCCATGTCATCTTCGACTCAAACAATATTACTAATAACAATAGGTCTTGTATGTATAACCCTAGGTTTTTTCTCGATTTAAAGATTAAACTTTACCCTAATAAGCTAAGAAGTGCTTACACTTGGTTAGATTTTATCACGTAGTCCCACTGCAATATAACTAATAATATATTATAATACTTACTGTTACTAGTAGTAACAACGAAATATAAAGGCTTCTAATCATTAGAGATCTCTTCTTAAATATGTGTCATGAGTCATGTGTCCTCCTGCTACCAAACTTAAACTAACGGATTAAAACATCCTCCTACTTCATAACCTTTTAGAAAAACAAGTTGGAAATTCAATATTCTAATACTTACCTATGTCTCTCAAGTCGAATCCGGTTGGTGGAAACTGTAGTCGCACGAGTAGCTGTACCAAGCCATCGACTGGATCAACATGGGGTTCTACCAAGAGAGCTGACGTTGAATTCGAAGTGAACGAACACTCGTAGTCCTCCTTGGTGCATAGCACATGGTCCTCTTTCGAACTCTCTCTTTTCAAGCTCTATTACATTTGACTTTTCTTTCGTTAAACCTTGTTGGTATAAATAATTTTATTATAGCATTTTTTTGATCTTGACAGCTTTCAGGAACTTATTGTGTTGTGGTAATTAAATGATTTTTGTGACCTTTTGCCTTGATTTTAGCATATAATTGATAATAATTGTTTTCTTTCCCTTAAAACCTATTTTATTATATATTTTTACCTTATAAAATTTATTAAAAACATATAAAGTAAATATAAATCGTTTAGGTAAAGATGAACTTGAATATGAGGTATAAATTAGGGGAATAGAAACTTCTGGGACGGAAGACTCCTTAAGGAAATGTTTGCATTCGTTATTAAACTTAGAAAAATCTGGTAAGGCCGTTCAGTTCGGAGATTCTTGATAGAAAACAAGAGATTACGAAATATACTCGCTAATTAATGGATTTAAAAGAGTCAATTTTTTAATTTTCGGATTCTGGTAGACATTTTTCAAGTATAGAAACAACATTTGTGTATTTGGTTGGCAAGATAAATAGAATTTCAAACAAGAAAAGTTACATTAACTAGAGACGTTCAAAATTATTACTTGAATTAACAATTTTATTATGTAGTACTGTGTCACGACCTCCTTTTGTATTCTAATTTTTCTGATAATACAGGCTCTCTTATTTTAACAATTTCTACAGTAATAGGTTTGCATCAAGCCCATTCACCAAATGGTGATAACTTTAATGTAGCAAATTTTGTCCATAACAAAATTTATTAAGACAGAATGATAAAATTTGCCAAATTAAGGAATATAGACATTATAATAACACGGATGCTGTTTTCCAGAGAATTACGGACTTCAAGAAAGGCTTCCAACCTAGAGCGACAAATAATAACTGATCCTATAGAAATTTTAAACCCATGGCGTGACTACTTTCATAACTTCTTAGATTTAGAGAGCAACGAGAACCTTATCTCCACCGCAGCGATAAGTAGATCGACAGCGGAAAATTTAGATATAAGCCCATTCTACCAAGAAGTATGTTTAACAATAAAAAAATTTAAGAATAATAAAGTACCAGGAAACGATAGTATCCCTGTGGAGTGCTTAGAATATGGAAGAGAGGCATTACAGAAAGCTTTATTCAAGGCAATAGTGGTCATAAGGTGCAAAGAAGTCGTCTCGGAGGAATGAGAACAGAGAGTCATGGTTCCACTACATAAAAAGGAAGGCAAAAGGAAGTATTGCAATATTCGGGGTATCGCAATTTTAAACGCCGCCTATAAGGTTCAGACCATTATCCTGCTCTCGACAGACTTAAGCTGTATGCAGACGAAATGGTGAGGAACTACCAGTGTTAGTTTAGGCGAGACGGATCCACTATCGATCAGTTATTTACTATAAAACAAGTCATGAAAAAGTACTGGGAGTTTAACTTAGATTTACACCAGCATGTGATTCTATCTGAAGAGTCACGCTATGGGAAGCAATGGACGAACTTGGATTTTAGCGAAAGATGATAAAAATGACGCAAATGAGTGTTGAGGGATCATAAAATAAATTTAAAGTGGGGCAGTAGCTATCAGATCTCTTTGTAATTAATAATGGTCTAAAACAAGCTGATGCTCTGTCACCGAAGCTATTTAACATCACCCCACACACATCATAAGTCCAACTAAAACTTGGTACCATTTATACTAACGAAGATTTTCTCCATAAATAGAACATACCCTGCAGTTTTTACAACTTCTTCTGGCATATGTTCAGAAGCTAAAAATAAAAAAAAATACTAAATTATTATTTCAAAAAGTTAATGTGTAAGCTAAAATAAATTTTTAATATTAGAAATATTTCATTTCAAAAATTCAAGTGATTTCAAAGTGCTAAGTGTGTAAAAATAAATATCAAACCTAATGGCATGTGTGGTTAGTAATGATTAAAATTAGTTGAAATTGGAACAGACAATTCTTTTAAATAGATTTTAAATGCCATCTTTATTTAATTGCAGAAATTATACAATAGTTCAATTTTTATTTAAGGTATGCAGATCCCTTACAGATTGCTCTGAGATATCCATGTTTGGCTGACGGGCCCAAGCCAAATCAGCACAAACGCTATTACCATTATGTATTAAGGAATGACCTGACAATGTTACATGTTTTCAAAATCACTGACTTCTGAATGTTTCTGTGTATGTTTGTGTTGAGTCCTAATTGTACTAAGTGTGGTGTGAATGTTATTAGTCTAAGGCCTGTAGCTGATATGATGAGGGGGGCAATGATGACTTTTTCTTATTTCCATAGCCTTTTTATTTCTGTTGCAAAGTCTATTTGGTGATTTTTTCTATGTATTTCGTTTGGATGTTTGTGACGTTGGGGACAGCTATGTCAATTATATCGGTGACTTTTCCTTTTTTGCACTGAAAAGTAACATCGGGTCTATTGGCGAAGACTATTTTATCTGTATGGATACTGATGTCCCAGTAGAGCTTGTAATCTTGGCTTTCAAGTATGGATGTTTATTATGTACATTATTATTATTATACCTTCGTTCTTCTTTCCCACATTTGGTCAATGTTGTTCCATGTTTGGCTGACGGGCCTAAGCCAAGTCAGTACAAACGCTATGACCATTGGACATTAAGGTTGAGTTCTAATTGTACTAAGTGTGGTGTGAATGTTATTGGTGTAAGGGCTATGACTGATATGATGAGGGGGACAATGATGACTCTTTCTTGTTTCCATAGCCTTTTTATTTCTGTTGCAAGGTCTGTGTATCTGGTGATTTTTTCTGTGTATTTCGTTTGGATGTTTGTGCCGTTGGCGAGAGCTATGTCAATTAGATAGGTGAATTTTCCCTTTTTGCACTGAAAAGTAACATTGGGTCTATTGGCGGAGACTGTTTTATCTGTATGAATACTGATGTCCCTGTAGAGCTTGTAATCTTTATTTTCAAGTATAGATGTTTATTATGTACATTATTGTTATTATACTTTCGTTCTTCTTTCTCACATTTGGTCAATGTGGTTCCATGTTTGGCTGACGGGCCTAAGCCAAGTCAGTACAAACGCTATTACCATTAGGTATTAAGGTTGAGTCATAATTGTACTAAGTGTGGTGTGAATGTTATTGGTGTAAGGCTTGTAACTGATGTGACGAGGCGGACAATGATGGCTTTTTCTTGTTTCCATAGCCTTTTTATTTCTGTTGCAAGGTCTGTGTATTCGGAGATTTTTTCTGTGTATTTCGTTTGGATGTTTGTGTCGTTGGGGACAGCTATGTCAATTAGATATGTAACATTTTTGTGTTGAAAAGTAATATCGGGTCTATTGTCGGGGACTGTTTTATCTGTATGGATATTGATGTCCCAGTAGAGCTTGTAATTTTTCTCTCCAAGTGTGGATGTTGGTGTGTATTTATAGTAGGGAACTATGTTTTCTATAAGTTTGTATGTTGTGACTAGTGCTTGGTGAACCACTGTTGCCGCTGAGTCATGTCTGGCTGTGTGTTCCTTTCGGATCAATATTTTACGTCCACTTGTTATGTGTTCGATCGTTTCTTTATACTGGTGGCATTTCCTACATCTGTCATCTGTAATAGTTGGGTCTTTAATGATATGCTTTTGGTAGTTTCTGGTTTGTATGACTTTATCCTGGTTGGCAAGTAAGAAGCCAGGAAATAGCTGCCCATTCTGTGACCAAGTGTATGATTGTTTTTTATTTACTTGGTCTTGTTCTATGTGGTATTTGTGTTTTCCGTGGAGTGTTTTTTCTGACCATATTTTCATATTTTCCTGTTGTATTTGGGTATGACTGTGTGTGTCTGGTGGACGGAATAAGTCGAGAGATCTGCAGTTTTTGTCTGCTTTCACTGTTGCTGTGTGGAAGCTGGTTTGCTTGGTGTGAAAGAATTTTCTAAATGCTTGTATTTGTTTTGTGAGTAGTGATCTTATATCTGTGATTTTTCTTTCTCCTGCCTTCCTCTCGATGGTAAGTTTTTCTTTGCATGCGTTTTTGTATAATTTCCTGTATTTGGTGAATTGAAAACGTATAAGGATGTGAATGTTTTCTATGTCTGTGTATGATCATTTGATGATACTATGCATTGTTGATGGTCTTTCCATTTGTTGATGTGGATTACTTTACATTTACTTACACCAAATTCCATATTAATATATAAGGTGAATATTTCTGTGATTCTGAGGAGTTCTTTCAGTTGTGTTTCTGTGGCAGCATAGAGTTTTATGTCATTGATATATAGGAGGTGGTTTATTTTATATTGATTCACTTTTTGGTATCTGATGCAGAAGCCATGATCTGTTTTGTTTAGTGTATTTGAGGGTAGATTGAGACAGAGGTCTCCCTGAAATATACCCCGTCTGATGTACAGCTCTTCTATTTGGATGCGTTCGGTTTGTGTTTTTAGGTGGATTGTGGTTTTCCATGTTTTCATAATTTGTGCTAGAAATTGCCTGAGGTTTTGTTTGATGTTGTAGATTTCTAAGACTCTGATTAACTAGTCCATGTAACCAGCGTGAAAGTTTTTGGTTTGTCCCATGATCACGCTATCTATGATCAGCTCTTTGTATCCTCGACTATTGTTGTCTATTAGGTGTTGTTCTATTTTCTTTTAAATTGTGACTGTGATGATCTTGTATAGGGTTGGAAGAGAGGTGATAGGTCAATAGTTTGACGGGTTTGTGGTGTCTGAGCTTTTGAGTTTGATGTATGTTATTCCTTGTATAAATAAAATGGGGAGTGTGTGTGGTTGTAGAATGGTTTTGTTGATTTGATGTGTGAGTGCTTCGTATGTGGTGGTAAACAGTTTGTACCAGAAGTTTTGTATATTGTCTATTCTAGGGTATTTCCAGTTGTATGTGTGTTTGATTGTTTCTGTAATTTCCTACGAAGTTAATGTGAAATTTTTTTGTTCTGTCACATATTTATGTTCGTCTTCTTCGGAATTTTTTTTTTTTTTAACTTTTTGAAAAGTTGTAAATAATTATATTTTTTGAATTTGTTTTATTGTTAAAATTAATTTTCTGAAGTTTTATTTATAAAATATACTCCATAGTTTCAAGCCACATCCCATTTTTACCTGACAGTTTACCTGTGATATAAATCTATTCTAAAATAAATTGCCCCTGAGGCTACAGTTTTGTGACTCGAAATTAGTCCCGAGAGAAAAAATATATACTGTGCTCTGTAAGTCTCGCAGTAGTACAATCAAGCTGATGCGCATACGCATCATTGGCACTACGCATGTGTTGCATCTTAACTGGGCCTTAGTGAGATAAAAATAGCAAGACAACAGAATTTTTGCATTTTTTTATATATTTGAATCGGGATGAAAATTTAGGATTCCAGTTTTCTAACTTAAATCAGGCAAGGCGGGTTTTCATTTCCAATTTATATATCTTCCAATATATTTTTCAATAAAAACTTTTTTTACGCATTTAGCAACTAAAAAATCGCAATATATTTTTTTGTCGATTTCGTTTTATTGTAACGCAACTTTGACACACTCTATTATTTAAGAAAAAATAGACATACAAGGAAGTGCCTCAATGCTTTATTGTAGGAAATTTTTTGTTCTAGAAATTTTTAGCCAACAAAATATTCTGAGATTTCAATAGACTTCGAGTTATTCATATAAAAGGTAAATTGTCAGGTAAAAATGGGATGTGGCTTGAAAGTATGGAGTATATTTTATAAATAAAACTTCAAAGAATATAATAGGACAAATTTTTTTTTCAATTTTAACAATAAAACAAATTCAAAAAATACATTTGTCTATAACTTTTCAAAAAGTTAATAAAAACCCCAAAAAAAAGTTCAAAAATAATGATTATTTATTTTTTATGAATTTTTTCAGATTCAGGTATTTTTTAGCTAGCTCTGCGTCAAATAAGAATTTTCAGTTGCAAATATCGCGTTTTATATCGCAAATACATGAAAAGTGATTGAAAACAACTTTGTAGATAATTGTATTATCTGTCGATTTTGTTCGAAACATTTTTTTTGCAATTTTTATATTTTCCTAGAAATTTGCGAAAAAGTGGTTTATGGAGTAGTTTTTATTTTTTTACAAGCCCCTCCATCCAATTTCTAATTTTTGACTACTGATACTTATCTACATGTTAAAACTAATTTTTGATCTAAAATTCAGTTTACAACTACGAATAAGCATTTAAAATTCTTATTTATCGGACATTGGCAATATTCTCGACATGAACCATAATCTTTAAGATGTATTGCTTGTACTCTTTGAACATGGATCGCATACTGCCTGTCTTCATTTAGGGTTCGCCAAGTGATTAAGTGTAAAGTTACATTGTAAAACGTCTTGTGCTGTCCCCTGGATTTCCTTATACTGCTTGTTATTCTTCCTTTGCAGCTATGGTGTTGCCAGACCGTGGTCGCCCCCATCCCCATGGCTGTCAAATGATCTCTTAATTGTTAGACAATGGAAACAAAAGTTGTTTCGTTAGGGAAATTTCTTTATATACAGTATCTTAGCTTATCGTACATTTTCAGCTGCTGCTCTGTAACACAAAACAACGTCGGTCAGTTCTAGGGCCGTTTGCGGCATTTTAAACCTTTTTAAATGCTGTATAAAATAAAATGGCAATAGATCCGAACATTTATAAACAAAACCACTTTTAAAGTTCGCTTAGTTTATTTAATTTAAACTCACAAAGTTTTTTGCTATAAAAATATTTTATAATCTAAAAGACTGTTAGGTAATTTACCCATTTACATATTAATTTTGTCACTGACATTTGATGTTGGACTACTTAAGGTTTTTTTCGATAACGTTATGGATTTTAATGGCTTATTTATTAAACTACCAATATAACAGGAAGAAAAACCTAACTACTACACGAGAGAGGAAAGTTACCTCACTTAATGGCAACATTATTTAACAAATCGTTTGTTGTGTTTGTCGGTATTTTTTACCGTTTTACAATAAATTATGTATCATAAAGTAATTATAAAATGATTTATTAAAAAACTATTATTAGTAAAAAAGAAATTAGCTTAAATCAAGGAACTCGCCAAACCCAAAATAAACGGGTAAAAGTTTTTTCAATAAGTGTATGTTATGATTTTGGTGCAGTACATTCTCCTGTGACTTGTGTTAGACGTAATATGACAGTTAGTCTTAGAATAATAAACAATTCCGGGATAAATGGGTTAAAATTTCCAAAAAAATATCAACAAAAATTCATCTTTGGATAAAAGATTATAAAAAATTTTACAGTGCTCCTTCGATAATTAGAATATTGAAATATAAAACTTGAAGTGTAATTAATTGTTAGATATCAGTAACTCAATATTTTAAGATGTAACAATTTTTATATATTTTTTTATTTAAATTTGTTGGGAACGGCCTCGTTAAAATTCACTGTAAATGTCACGTTCTTGTTCATAAACCGCCATATTGTTAAATTATTTTGTTTACCAGTGGCGGAGTGAAAACAATATTTTCATTTCATTCATTCATCATTTCTTTAAAGTCGATTTTTTTTACTTTATTATTAAGATCTCCTATTTAAGGTATATTTTTTGCAATCGGTTTTGCTACAAGACGGTGCCCAGTACATGCAGTGATCTATATATATATATATATATATATATATATATATATATATATATATATATATATATATATATATATATATATATATATGTATATACATATATATATATATATATATATATATATATATACTTGTATATATATGTATATATATATATATATATATATATATATATATATATATATATATATATATATATATATATACAAGTATATATATATATATATATATATATATATATATATATATATATATATATATATATATATATATATACAAGTATATATATATATATATATATATATATATATATATATATATATATATATACATATATATATATATATATATATATATATATATATATATATATATATATATATATATGGAATGCAATTTTTACTTTTAAGTGCGATAGTATTGGAAAACTAGATTTATTTTTAAGTGGCAATAGCTTTCCTTACCTTATTTTTACAAAAACTTTACACGGTTAGTATGGTTAGTTAATGTTACTTAAAGATACTATCTATCTATCACAATTCATCCTTTTTACATTGCATTTGTATATAATAACATATGAAGTCAACCTTTAGTTTCGTTATTTAATAATGTCCTTTTGAATTTGAAATTAATATGTAGGGACTAGAAATTAATAGTTAACTTTTAAATTTCTGTTTATGTGACAAATTTAATTATGCTAGCTAGCATCATTACATTTAAGAATATCTTTATTTATCGTATGGTGTTTTTAATCTTAATGTAGTAATTCACAACCATTTACATATGCTTAAGCAACGGATCACAGGTTGAAACGTTGTCTCTTGATTGATGAGTAGCGTCATGATAATTCTTAATTGAGGTTTAAATGAACTTTTTGTAGTGATAAATCACATTTTGCTATAAAAAGACGACGTAATCAATATCCACTAGTAGAACTGGGGCACCTTTACACTTAATTTTTAAAGTATTTAGGGGGGCGCGTCGTTACATGACATGGTTTGATTTACAAAACCAAGGAGAAGGAATAATATGATTTAAACAAAAATTATCAGGAGTTTCTGTAGAGGAGGTCAATATTGCACTGAAGGAAATGAAGCGTAACAAAGCAGCAGGCCCTGATGCTATTTTCCCACAAATGCTATTGGAAGCAGGGGAACAAGAATTCACCAAACTTTTCTACATGTGTCTAGAAACTGGAAAAATACCAACATTATGGCATATATCAGAAGTAACACTTCTACACGAAAAAGGAAATATTAGAAAATTAGACAATTACCGCCTGATTAGCTTACTATCTCACATTTATAAACTTTTGATTAAAACCATCTCCATTAGATTAAAAAATAAGTAAGTTATAGCACATGCGGCCACTTACAGACAATAAGAAATATCCTAGAGAATAGCGATGAATAAAATTTCGAACTCTACATAGCCTTCATAGACTATGAGAAGGCTTCTGATTCTGTCGAAATGAGAGCAGTCATCAACGGCTAGAACAACTGTAGAAATAATTCTAGATACACTATTCTAATCAAGGATATATATGAAAATGCAAAGATGTTCATAAAATCTATTACAGAACAAATACGTATAGGAAGAGGTGTAAGACAGGGCGATACAATCTCTCCTAAGCTATTTATTACAGCTCTAGAAGACGTATTTCACCAACTAGATTGGATAAAGAAGGACCTAACGATAGATGGTGTGTACCACTCAAAGACAATTGGTCGTATGATGAATAAAAGTAATTTATATAATAATATTAATACTAATAACAACATAGTTATAGATTAGGAAGGAACAGCTCTCGAGATTGTTAAGAATTATGTGTACCCAGGGTAAAAAATTACTACGACTAGAGACAGTGTCTGGGATGAAAATTCAAGACGAATCAAACTTGGATGGTATGCATTCGGGAAAATAAGTTATATATTCAAAGATAAAGCCATCCCAAATAAGTTAAAAGCCAAAGTTTACGACCAGGGCATCCTTCTCGTAATTACATATGGCGCTGAAACTTAGACAGTAAATAAAGCTGATATACAAAAATTAGCTGGGACCCAGAGAGCACATGAAAGACAGAAGATCGGGATAAAACTTAAAGATAGAAAAAAAACAAGTGGATACGTGAACAAAAGGATATTCTAGAGCACATAGCAGAAAGAAAGTGGCACTGGGCTGGACATGTAGCATGTACGGACGAGTATCGGTGGACCAATCGAACATTAGAATGGAGACCACGAGAACAGAAAAGGAGCGTAGGATGTTCCAAAACAAGATGGTGGGATAATATACAGAGGGTTGCGAGCATTGAATGGATGACAACAGCTGCAAATAGATTAAAATGGAAATTCAGGGGGAATGTCTACATCCAGCATTGGATAGAACTAGGCTTATAGTGATGGTGAAATAAAAATTAACAGAAATGTCTCCTTGAATTAAAGCCATTAGGTATCAATACGAGTATATATATATATATATATATATATATATATATATATATATATATATATATATATATATACTCGTGTATATATATATATATATATATATATATATATATATATATATATATATATATATATATATATATACGAGGCTGGTTTGAAAAGTCCGTGCAAAGTCCGAGAGATGGCACCATCGGCGCGTATCGAGGTCATGTTTAGTTAGTGGCATCTCTTGAATAAACGCACACCAAGTTTCAGCCATATTGGTCTATTTCTTTGTGTTTGGCATTCGTGTGAATCAAGGAAGTCGAGTGATTTTCAAGAAATGGACGAAAAAGAATTTCGTGTGGTGATTAAACCTTACTTTATCAAAGGCAAAACGCCTCAGGAGACTAAAGAGAAGCTTGATAAAACATTATGGTGACTCTGCACCTTCGATTAGAACAGTTTATAAGTGGTTTCAAAATTTTCGGACTGGCCATATGGGCACAAGTGACGCTGAACGTTCTGGACGGCCTGTGGAGGTTACGACTCCAGAAATCATTGATCAAATCCATGATATGGTGATGGATGACAGAAGAGTTAAGGTGCGTGAGATTGCTAGTGCTGTGGGCATCTCGACTGAACGGGTACATAATATTTTGCATAAACATTTGGATATGAGAAAGCTATCCGCAAGATGGGTGCCGCGATTGCTCACGCTTGACCAAAAACGGAATCGTGTGAAGTGTTGCAAGGATGGTTTGCAGCTGTTCCAGAAGAATCCGGAGAGGACTTTAAGCGTCGTTTTCGTCACTGTGGATGAAACATGGATACATTACTATACTCCTGAGACCAAACAACAATCTAAACAATGGGTTACCAAGGGGGAATCTGCACCAAAAAAGGCGAAACCGTTCCTTCGGCCAAAAGGTTATGGCGACTGTCTTTTGGGATTCGCAAGGGATAATCCTCATCGACTATCTGGAAAAGGGTAAAACTATTATAGGTGAATCTTATTCATCGTTATTGGACCGTTTGAAAACCGAGCTGCAAGAAAAACGCCCGCGATTGGCCCACAAGAAAGTCCTTTTCCATCACGACAACGCACCAGCACACACCTCAGCAGTTGTGGTCGCAAAATTAATAGAAATAGGATTCCAACTCGTTTCACATCCCCCCTATTCTCCAGACTTGGCTCCCTCGGACTACTATTTGTTCCCCAATTTGAAGAAATGGCTGGCGGGACAAAGATTTTATTCAAACGAGGAGGTGATTGCAGACACTAATGGATATTTTGCAGACTTGGATAAATCCTATTATTCGGAAGGGATCAACAACCTACAACATCGTTGGACGAAGTGTATAAGCCTAAAAGGAGACTATGTCGAAAAATAAAAAAGGTTTACCCCAAACACATAAGTAGTTTTTATTTTTGCACGGACTTTTTAAACCAGCCTCGTATATATATATATATATATATATATATATATATATATATATATATATATATATATATATATATATATTATATTTTACGTGTTCTTGGAATTAGATCATTAAAACTATTCCTATCTGTTATATATTTATTGACGTTTCGACCTTCGGAAGAGGTCTTCTTCAAAATTTGCTCTAAAAGATTACATTAGAAGAATTACATATAGATAGTAATTAATCAGTTTGTTGTGTATTTCGGGGTTAAAATATTTGTATCGTTTCGTAGTTTTAAATTTAATACCCTTAACTGTATACATTAATGAGGGCCTTACCTTAGAAAGTAGTTCATTTTGTGGGGTGTTAAGTTTAAAACATTGTTAAAATCACAGTTTCACTTTCTACAAACAAACCACTTAACTTGAGGGACTTTATATGACTGGTAGGTAGATACGGTTTAGGTTATTTACATCTGTTTTTTCGTTTATTGCACAACCGAATATGTACGGATTCGAGTATTTCTCTTTTTTTTGTATTTATTTCGGTGTTGATAATTTTGATGTTTTTGAAACCAAAGGTATGACTTTTTTTATTTCATGATTCGTAAGGGCTGTACGGTTTTTTTTTGTCGTATTTATGGCCTTTGATTCTATTTTCTAGATATTGGCTTGTTTACCCGACGTTATTACATTTGATTTCGTAGACTATGTTACTTTTTTTATTATTTGGGGTTTTGGTTTTAAGCCTCCCAATATGTATGGATTAATGATTCCACAGCAATAAAATGTTTTGAACTGCCAGTTCAAAGAAATTATGCCATCTCGATTTTTTTTAAATGGAAAGCCAAGTATATTATTTTATCTTTGAGTCCTACTAAAAATTCTACATACCATATATCTAAATTGAACTGTTGATACCACATCTCCTCACTATGAAATCGATGTTCGTAGATATTTGGTTGTGATTTTTCCTAATCGATGGATAGGCAGAAGAGGTGCTGTAAAATGGCCTGCAAGTAGTCCCGACCTTACGCCACTCGATTTTTTTTATGGGATCATTTGAAAACCAAAGTTTACCGAAGTCGACCTGAAACTAGAAGATTTATAACAAAGAATTTAATATGAAGTAGCACAGATCACCCCGTATTATCTGCAAAACTCTGTTCAGGCTGTTTATGACAGATTGAATCATTGCCTCGCTGCTAACGGTAGACATTTTGACAAATTGTTACCTTAAAAATAAACCTGGTATTTATTAATAATTTTTTTGTATTTTTTTTTATTTTAAACTTCAAATGACAAGAATTCCAAAATAGTTCAATTTAGACATATGGTATGTTAGACAAATAATATCTAGAATTTTTGGTTTTTGGGAACCCTGTATACACACACACACACACAAACACACACACACACACTCACGCACGCACGCACGCACGCACGCGCGCACGCGCACACGCACGCACACGCAAACTATCTTTATCCTGGGTACGATTTCTATTCCCGATTTAGGCATAACTTTGGAATCTGTCTTTATGTCAGAAGCGACCTCTCTTGCCAACGAGAAGAGGCTCTGGAGCCCCCCAACTTTGATGTTATGTGGTTAAAAATAACGACTCAACCAACCACAAGGTTCATCTGTATCCTCTATCGACCACCAAGTGATACTAACTTTAGAACACTTTCCGCTTCTCTTGCAGACACCATCGTTCATTTACAAATTAACTATCCAAATGCCGAAATTGCCATCCTGGGCGACTTTAATGTCCACAACATCAACTGGCTTAAATATTCAAATACTACCGATGAACAAGGTCATGAAGCCGAATCATTTTCAATCAGTTGTGGCTTGACTCAGCTTATTGATGAACCAACACGGATCCCTGATCGAGACGGAGAGTTCGCCAGTCTTCTTGATCTGTTTTTAACCACCAATCCGGAGATTTACACGGTCAGCGTAAATCCGCCGTTAGGTTCTTCCGACCATAGACTACTTTCGACATCGAGTATTCTACCAATCAGTGATAGAGAGGCGCCCAAACCGCGCAAGATTTGGCACTACAAATCTGCTAAATGGGAAGATCTCATGGAATATTTTCGAACTTTCCCTTGGTTGGACCTTTGTTTTCGATCCGACGACCCATCTGACTGCGCCAGGGAGGTTTCCGATGTTATTTTGGCCGGTATGGAGGCTTACATTCCTTTTTCGAAGAAATGCCCTTCCAACGGCAAGCCTTGGTTTGACTTAAAATGCAAAGAAGCTGTTGCTTCTAAACATCTTGCATACCGACAGTGGCGTGAAGATCCTAACACCATAAATCGTAACATCTTTGTTTGTGCCAGGAACAGATGCAAAGAAATTATCGACGAAACCAAGGAGGTACACAATCAACGGATTAGAAACAAACTTCTCGCTTGTCCCGGCAATTCCGGATCCTTTTGGTCAGTCGCTAAGGCAGTTAGTCAAAATTTCACCAAATCCACCATACCACCACTCACACGTCCAGATAATTCTATTGCAACGACACTTGTTGAGAAAGCGAACTTGTTGGCTGAACTCTTTGCTTCACATTCTACTGTCGATTTCCAAGGAAAAACACCACCTACTATTCCCATAGTGCAGTCAAGGATGCCCGATATTGTCTTCAGACAGCGTATCATAAAACGTATTTTGACGAAGCTAGACACCAAAAAGGCTTCTGGCGCTGACGGAATACCTGCCATAGTTCTCAAGAACTGTGCAGGGGAACTAACACCAGTTTTCTGTAGACTTCTCAACCTATCCTACACAAAGGGAATATTTCCTTCCTGCTGGAAATGTGCCACAGTTCAGCCGATACCTAAAAAAGGCAAGAAGACCTTGCCAAATAACTACCGACCAATCGCACTACTCTCAATAATATCGAAAGTCATGGAAAAGGCTATCAATCAGCATCTTCTAAAATATCTTGAAGGATTCAACATTATTAGTGATCACCAATATGGCTTTCATAAAAATAGATCAACAGGAGATCTTCTGACTTATGTAACACATGTTTGGAACAACGCAATTGAACACTTTGGAGAATCTCGAGCGGTTGCTCTTGACATATCCAAGGCATTTGACCGTGTTTGGCACAATGGGCTGTGGGCTAAGTTACGTTCTTATGGTATGTCTGAAAAGTTTTTGTTTGTGGCTCTTATGTTTCCTCAGAGAGCGTTCTTTACGAGTGGCAGTCGACGGATTTCTTTCTAACACCTTCACTATCAACGCCGGTGTGCCCCAAGGTTCCATACTATCTCCTACTCTCTTCCTTATTTATATTAACGATCTGCTGGAAAAGACCGAGAATCCAATCTACAGCTTTGCAGATGACAGTACACTTATCTCTTCATTCACTTTGAATGCTCAGACATCGACTACTCAGACGAATATCCGCAGACAGCAGGAAGTCATTCAACTTAACAAAGACCTGGAAGAAATTCTATCTTGGGGTGACAGTAACCAAGTGGAATTTAACGCTACAAAAACCCAGGCGGCAGTTTTTTCTAAAAAAGTTAACGTTGCAGAACCCGACATAGTTATGTCGGGGCACTCCATCCCTCTAACATCGTCACTCAATCTGTTAGGCGTTAATTTGGGAGCAAATATGTCCTGGCATGAACATGTTGCAGGCATAGCGGGGAGAGCTTCTCAAAAGTTGGGAATATTGTTTCGAACCGGAAAGCTTTACACTCCACAACAACTGTTAATTCTTTGCAAAGCTCAAATTCGACCAACTATGGAATACTGCTCCCATGTTTGGAGCTCCGCTCCCAAACATACACTGCATTTGTTGGATTCTATCCAGAGAAGAGCTTTTCGTCTGATTGGACACACGGAACTGACCGACGGCCTCGATTCGCTGGAACATCGAAGAACGGTTGGCGACTTGAGCCTATTCTACAAGTACTTTCATGGAAAGTGTTCGAAGGATGTGGCCCGCTTAATTCCTCCCAGAGCGGTGCATGTTAGGAGTACACGTCGCGCTAATACTTCACATTCGTATGAGGTTCAGCTTGTTACTCCTCGTACAACGCTTTTCAAGCAGTCTTTTATAAGGAGAACATCATACCTTTGGAATAGTTTGCCCAGGACTGTGTTTCCCATCGAGTACAATCTACAGCGATTCAGGAACAACGTGAATCGCTTTCTCCGCACACGTGTCGCTCCTGTAGCGCTTTAGGGATTTCCCTGTAGCACGTGTGCTAGACCCATAAAAATATATATATATATATATATATATATATATATTATATATATATATATATATATATATATATATATATAAATATATAAACATATAAATCTGTTATATATATATAAATATATATATATATATATATATATATATATATATATATATATATATATATATATATATATATATATATATATATATACCAGGTGTACAAGTATGATAAAAAGTGCTTTATTCAAAGTATGCTCCATCGCTTGTTATACATTTTTTCTATCTTTCGGGCAATTTGTCAATACCACGCCCGTAAAAATCTTCCCCTATTGCTGCGAACCACATTGACAAAAACATTGAGCCACTTTTTCACATCTTCGTACGAACCAAAGCGCTGCTCAGCAAGTGCATGACCCATCGATGCAAACAAGTGGTAATCGGAAGGAGCCAAGTCTGGTAAGTAAGCCGCATGGGGTAGAACTTCCCAGCTGAGTTCTTCCAACGTGTCGCGAACTGGTTTCGCCGTATGTGATGGAGCATTGTCATAAAGAAAAATGACTTTGGGTTGCCTCTTTCGATATTCTGGCCTTTTTTGAAGCAGCCAACGGTTTCAATGTGGTCAATTGTTGTTGGTAATGTTTAGTATTAACCGTTTCCCCAAGTTTTAACAGCTCATAATAGACCACGCCCCTCTGGTCCCACCAAACACAGAGCCAAAGCAGTTCCATCTTGCGGTCGATGTGGATGGTGCGCCTGGGTCTACCCATGATTTTTTGCCTTTGGGATTCTCGAAATAAATCTACTTTTCATCCCCTGTAACTATACGATGCAAAAACGACTTCCTTTTGTACCGAGCGAGAAAAATGTCACACGTGTTTTTTGCATTTTTTCATTTGCCTGCCGTTCAACTCATGTGGTCTTCTGAATCTTTCCCATCTCTCGTAGTCGATTGGAAACAGCTTGTTGACTAACGCCCAATTGCTCGGCGAGTTGTTTTTGTGTTTTGCGAATCATCTTCGTCTAACAATGTTTGCAATTCCACATTTTCGTATTTTTTTGGCGGTTTTCCACGTTCCTTGTCTGCAACATCGAAGTCACCACTTTTGAAACGCCAAAACCATCGTTCACATGTATCTTGCGATGGAGCATGTTCACCATAAGCTTCTCGAAGTAATCGGTATGATTCAACAGCAGTTTTCTTCAAATGAAAAAAAAATTAATGCTGTCCGCGAATGCTCTTTGTTCGGTATAAATTTCGACATATTGAACACAGCAACTCAACACTATGCACACGCTTTTTCCAATTTATCACTCGTGGGCGTCTGACACTTGTTGATGACACAACAAAATGTTGTCTGAAATCCGCATTTCATACTTGTACACCTGGTATATATATATATATATATATATATATATATAATATATATATATATATATATATATATATATATGTATGCCCCGTATGTATAGAATAATGATGCCACAGCATTTATTAATCAGTGTATCCAAAAATGATTAAATAAAAGGTATAGGTTGTTATACGGCGCACATGCTGACGTTGACAATAAAATGTTCTGAACTGTGGGTTCGAAAAAATTACGCCATCTTTATTTTTTTTTAAATAGAAAGCCCTCTATTTTATTTTATTTTTGAGTCCTACTTCTAGAGCTGATAAGTCAACTTATAACTCCCCAGAATATGTAAATATGACTTTAATGCAAAATCGATATTGACACACTTTTATGAATATCCTGAAAATCTGCATCTTGGATCAGTTTATCTACTATAGATTTTCGTATTCTAAGATCCTAATTGTTATTACGTAATTCTGAGTAAGCCTGCTATTAACCACAGTTCAAAATAAAACATTTCTACAAGTATCGTGAGACATTTTAATTAGCTAACTCTGACTCTCGAAGTCTAACGATTTTTCACTAAGCTCATATTTACATATTTTGGTGAGTTAGGAGCTGCTTCATCACCACTCGAAGGGAATACATTGGTTGGTACATACATACATATATATATATATATATATATATATATATATATATATATATATATATATATATATATATATAGCTGTCAATGTTTATTAATTACAGATACTTAGTTCTTCAAGATGTTAAAGGAATATTGTTTGTAGATTCTGGTTGGAGAGAGTCTACGATAGTCATCGTTATTTGTAGATGATGAAACGATGTCTTAAAATTAGATCTAGACGGAGGTATTGGCAATTTTAAAACAATTATTTAATTTTTTAAATTTCACTGCTTTAATAGAACTCCATTAAAGATTACCAGTACTATATGATACGTTTTAGATAACATACGTAACGTAAATGAAAAATGATATCAAACTTAATAGTACTTGTCTCTCCGGGTTTGATTTCAATAAATACCTTAAAAAATATTTAAGAATGTTGTTGAAGTTATATATTGTATGTCACAGAAACCTTACATGGGTGTTTTCAATAAGTTTATTTATTGATACAAATTAATGAAATAATGAATTACGGTTATGCTTTATAGTATCTCACTTAGCTTCAGCTCCCCCCACTTCTTTAGTGTGCAAGTTTTTTAAGATCGACACTTAAAATAAATTTTTTATTTCACAATTTCCTACCTTGGCACTGACTAAGATGACTTATAATTTGACCGTCATTCAGTTTTAGGTTTTCGTCTCTCCTGCTTTTTTGAATAAGGTACCATAGTGAAAAATATTTGTGAGAAACTCTGTAAAGTGTTTGAATATATTCAGAACTTTGACATAGGGTAAGTGATTAAGTAATAGTCGTCCACTATTAATGGACATAGAACAAGTATATTTTAATACTTTTTAATCAACCTTCAAAATAACATAATTTAAATATTAATTTGTTTTCAATGTTAACAAAGTAATGTTATTAAGAAATTATTTTAAGCGATCTCACAAGCTGCTGTCAATTTCCTCCATTTTTAACACCTGTTCCACTCCCGGCTTTAAAATTCGAAACCTATCAGTAAACCACCATTTTAGTTATCCGAATTCATGTTAAGAATATACTGAATAATTTTTGGAAAAACGCACTTTTTATCATAATATGCAACCAACGACTCGTAACAAAACGATCCAAGAAAACTTTTTTGTTTTTTTTTTCTTTATTGCTTTTATCCTTTAGACATTAAAAATAGAGACAAATAGTTGGAATTGGACAACCGGGATATACAAAAGGTTTTTTCTTAAGTTGCCAACTATATAAATGAAAATCATTTTAATATCAGTTTCCTTAGAATTTTGCGATGATGGCGTTGAAGACGACGGGTTCAAAAATAATTAATTATGAAAGACGCCGGCTGTTAAAGTTTCGAGTATAACAGCCTATACCTGACTAATTAATAGTTAGCCTATTTTTCAAAATATTTCTCTAAACGTTGGTAAAAGTATATCATACATAATTATTACTAGTAAATTAAATATAAGTTTGTATTTCTTTGTGGTTAGTTTTACAAAAAATCGTAGTAACGTACTGTTAGTAGACTACTGATCTTTGAAGAAAAAATAAAAATATAAAGAAATACTATTTTTAGAATACAGGGATTATTTCTAAAAAACCGGTCCAATCCTAGAAAATACGTAACTTTTTCTTCTTTCTAAGTAATTAAAAAATGCATGACATGTGCCTTTATGGATTTTACTTCCGAAATGTCCCAAGCGAAGTCGATTCAGTGGATAAAACTTCCAACGTCATATAAAAATAAATACCGGCTTAGCCGAGACTTGGGGACGTCGAATTACTGAAATGTACAACATAATAAAAAATAATGAAAACGCCAGCAGCGTCGCCTGTCGGCCAAACGACTTAATTTCATCAACTGTTTTAGGTCAGCGACGTAGTTAGGAAAATTTAGTAAATGTAAGCAGCGCAACGTTTATTAGATTAATTCATGCAATGGTCTGGAAATGCCGGCAGAATCGTTTTATTGGTTTCTAGACTGTTTAACTAGGTCAGAACGTGTGCACGGGAAAAATTAATAACGACAAATAGGTTGGGCTTACCTATTTATAAAGTTCAAATCTCTGAAAAGGAATAAATTGAATTTCTTATGAAAGTACAAAAAATGTTTTATGTATGCAAATTTATGACTTAAAAGATATCGTTTCCGTCTTATTTTGAACCATCATACCATTTTAAAAGAAGGAAAGCAGTTCTTACGAGGGGTGCCTTTTAAATTTTTACAAACGACCACTAGATGTAGCTACTGAGATATAACATTACCATCGTAAAATTTGACATTTGTTATTGTTAGAGCAGTAGTAACTCAGAAAATGGCCCAGTAATTTGTTTATAGAGAGCGTTAAAAAAAAATTTTGTGAACAAATGGAAACTTCAGGATTTTAGTAAAGGCCTAACTCAACAATAATGTCTACTCAACAATAATGTCTCGAATCGCTTCGTTTAACTTTGGGTAACGAATTTCGTGATGATCGTGGTCCATCAGCGATGAATTTCGTGAACGCCGACCGCACAATATGATTGAGGAGGATCGGCGGGTGACTTACCGTGAGATATAGGCAACCTTAGGCATATCGAAAACTGCAGTACATTCGATTTTGCATAAAGATTGAGCTGTGAAAAAGTTCTCTCCTCGATGGATTCCGCATAATTTGACAGAAACTGAAAAACACGCTCGTATTAAATGGCGTAAGGAAATGCTCAAAAAATTCGACCGGGGACATGCAAAATCCGCATACAACATCGTAACAGGAGACAAAACTTGGATATTTCGTACGAGCCGGAAAGTAACTAACAATCAATTGTTTGTGTGTTCCAAGATGAACCAAATCCAAAAAGCGGTTCGTTCGCGAAGCACTTCCAAGAAAATGAACGCTTGTTTCTGACTACTAGTCAAAAATAAAGTGTTTGGTGTAGTGGTGATATATACTGAGTAGATTCCACATTCCCAATATAATACTGTGGATGATTAATCGTTATTTTCTCCGGAAATTGAGAAGGCAAACGTTTTGGCCGATTATGAAGAAACTGTTTTTTTCTTTTTCGGGACCATAGGATGTTCCAGGATGATTCTGTCTACTAGTGAAGCATCTTTGTGTTGTCTAGAGATGGTTAAATATTGGGATAGGCTTCGGGCACAATTTTGAGGAGTATTTTTCTACCTATTTAGAGATTATGATTTCGAACTGGGTTGGCAGTACGTCTCTTTTATTTCATGAGGACCATGTTTTCTTTAGGAGTTTCCAGAAGTCTAGCGGCAACATCTTCATGAGAGGAGGAACAGTTGGTTTATCCGCAGCCGGCTTTTTTATAATTTTGTCATTTATATTGCTGTTTTACCTCTCTAATTAAGTACTTTTGAGAGTCAAATAAGAGATCTGATAATTACTATTTAATGATTAGTATAATGTTATAGTTTCATAAATAGAATTATTGTAATTTATTGTTCAAGGGCGCTACCCAACTGATTATGGTAAAAGTATTTCTGTATTCGGAAACCTTTTACCACCTAAAGAATGGTTCTATTTTAACATTATGTGTATAATGTATAAAGAAATGGACAGAAAGAAAGAAATAGGAAATAATTACCGAGTTAGTAAATTGGGAACACGGAACGGAAAAGAGATTAGATTGGGAACATGGAATGATAGGGGCATAAACGGAAAAGAGGATGAACTGACAGAAGAACTGGAAAAAATGTAAATGCACTACGTAGGAATCACAGAAACAAAAAGGAAAGGTAATGGATGCAAAAGATTACCTAATGGATATTGGGTGTACTGGTCAGGGGTAAAACAGGAGGAAAATGCGGGGGCAAGAGTGGCAATGGTGGTCAAAGATGATAAGATGAAGAATGTAAAAGGGGAAAGGTTTGTAAATGAGAGAATGCTCTCGATAGCAATAAAAGAAGATGGAGCGGACGAGGACTGCACTTTGACTGTGTGCTATGGATCAAATGGAAAAGGACAAATTTTACAATGATTTACAGAAAGAGATAGACAATACAAACAATAGGTAATAACAATGGGAGATATGAATGGAAGGGTGGGAAAGGAGAACGAAGGAATAGAATGGTGCCTAGGAAAACAAGGAGAGACAGTGAGAAACGATAACGGCGAACGAATAATACAAATAAGTAATACTCATTTAAAAAAAAGGAATTTACAAAATAGCTAGACAAGTTCGAGAAATGAAAAATCGATTATAGACTACTTTTTAATACATAAAGAAGGTTGGGATACAGTAAAGGATATTGAGGTAAAAAGAGGCCCGCAGATAGGAAGCGATCACTTTCTTTTAAAAATGGTAATAAAATTAAGAAAAGGCAGTGTAAAGGAAAATAAACGCAAAATAATAATTTCAAAAATTAAATGTTATAAATTAAGACATAGAGAAATAAGAGAAGAATACCAAAGAATATATGAAGTAAAAATCGAGACAAATAGGAGAGGAATGAGAGTGGAGGAGGGGTGGAAAGAATTTAAAGACACTGCAGAAAATACCTGTGGCTCATCAAAAATAGTAAATAGAAATATTAAAAAGACAAACTGGTGGACGAATGGGCTTAAGGAAGAGATTAAAGACAAAAAAAAGAAATGGAGAAAATATCTACAAACAAAAGATCCAACCGATTATGAGGAATATAGACAACAAATAACACGGGATAAAAGAATAATACAAGAAGAAAAGAGAAAATCTTGGAAACAATTTGGAGAGCGAATAGAAACAGCCTATAAAGATAATCACAATCATTTTTCGGTATGATTAAGAATATGAGAAGGAAAAAGGTAGAAACAATAGCAAATATAAAAGACAAAGAAGGAAATGTCATAAACGAAGAAGAAAAAATTATGGAAAGATGGAGGAAATATTATAAAGAACTATTGGATGGGAGTGACATAGCAGATAAAAATCAAGATAGAGACATTATACCAGTTCAAGATATAGAACTCACACAAACAGAAGAGATTAATACAGAAGAAATAAAAGAGGCAATCGGCAAATGATAATTAGAAAAGGCGCCCGGACATGATAAGATCACAGCAGATATAATGAAAGCGCTCCCTGAGGTAGCAATAGAAGAATTTAAAAATATAATGAACAACGTAATGAAGAACAATGTACCTACGGACTGGACAACAGGCATCATAACCTCAATATATAAGAAAGGTGACACTAAAAATTGTAATAACTACAGAGGAATAACTCTAACTAGCACTATGTCAAAAGTATATACTAGGATACCAGAAAAAATATTAAGAAAGAAATTTGAGCATACATTGGAAGAAACGCAGTTTGGCTTTCGGCCAGGTAGAGGGGTGAATGATGCAATATTTATAGTGGGGCAATTATGTGAAAAAGCAATAGGAGAAAATAGGGAAATTCACTTGGGTTTTATAGACCTACAAAAGGCTTTCGACAAGATTAAAAGAGAAGACATATGGGAAACACTGAGGAAAAGAGAAATACCAGAAATAATAATAAAAAGCGTAGAGAGTTTATACAAAGAATCAATAAATTATGTAAGAACAAGACGAGACAGATCCGATATATTTGAAACAACTATGGGCCTTAGGCAGGGATGCATCCTGAGCCCCATGCTTTTCTCAATAGTTCTGAATGAAGCAATAAAAGAAGCAAAGAAGAAAGGGGTAAGATCATACCAGATAGGCTATTGGAAGATGAAAAAGATAGAAATATCAGAACTATGCTATGCGGATGATATGGTTATTATAGCAAAAGACGAGGAAACGCTTAATAGGAACATACCGATATATAAAGAAGCATTGGAAAAAATAAACATGAAAATTAATAAAGAAAAGACAAAGACTATGATAATAGGAAAGCAAAAGCGACAACATGAAATAAAGATAGGAGAGGAAAGGCTGGACCAAGTGGAGAAGTTTAAATATTTGGGATCAACAATAACGGAGGATGGAGGGATGGAAGAGGAGATCAAGGAGAGAATAATAACAGAAGGAAGACTATTTAATAGTATAAAGAATACATTCCTAGGAAAGAAAGAGATACCAAAAAATATTAAAGCCCAAGTATTCGAGAAGGTTGCAACACCAATACTTTTATATGGAGGAGAAACATGGACAATGACAGAAAGGAAAGATAACAGCTACAGAAATGAGATTCATAAGGACAATAGAGGACAAAACAAGGATGGACAGGGTTAGGAATATACAACTCAGAAAGAATTTGAACCTGAAACCAATGGTGGAAAGAGTTGAGGAAGCACAACTATGGTATGGTCACGTCGAAAGGATGCCTGAACAAAGAATAGTTAGACAAGTTTGAAGCCAAAGTGAGCAAGAAAAGAACAAGAGGCCGACCTAGAAGGGCATGGTTGGAGGATGTTAGAGATGCAGTGGCCAAAAGAGTAATAGAGTGGGAACACGCAAGATGAGCCACACGGGATAAAAAGAGGTGAAAGGAAATACTGAAAAGACAAGTATAGAATAACTCAACTCCACGGACCTTACACCCTTAAAGGAGTAGAAAGGCATAAGGATTAAGTAAGTAAGTAAGAAAGTGTATAGTGGTGCTAAGGTGCTATTATATTTCCTTTAGTACTATCCATATATATTAGACCAGTTATTTTTGTTAATTTACTTCGTGTTTCCTATCAACTCGAAAAGCTGTGGTATGCTCGCTTTGAGTATTTAAGTATTTCGCTGTAATTTTTATTACTTTTCCCACCAAATAACACTAAAAACTTTCCAATATTGTACTTTTAGTAATTCTATTAATTATTTTGTAACTAATTGTATGATTACTTACTTTTTATTTATTGTATTTGTTATCATATATTTTTTTATAACAAACTGATAGCACTAGCTAGTTAGGCTCTTTCTTTTTCGTGGATTTGAGCTAATGCCACGTCAACAGGGTTAGTTAGCCACATTGTTGCCGTCCTGTTATATTTGTCACAGTAAGTTAGGATTTAGTGAGGTTACTTATTGATTTTTAAGGCAAACGGTAATGTTAAGAATTGTCAAGCCAACCAGTCCTCTTATAATATTAGCAAAATAAAATGTCACTAAATCGTAGCACAAAACCTCAGAGCAATTTTTTTTTTATCTGTTTAATATGCTTAATCTCTTGAAAGGTGATATTAATCATATAACCGTAGGCTTGTGAGTTGGTAAGCAGACAGAACGTACCGTATTTTCTAATTTGGATTTTTTCACATAAATTTTAATACGTTGTTACTCAGCTTTAATTTTTTTTTATAGAAAATAACTCGAAATATCATTATATAAATATATATATATATATATATATATATATATATATATATATACATATATATATATATATATATATATATATATATATATTATATATATATATATATATATATATATATATATATATATATATATATATATATATATATATATATATACATATATATATATATATATATATAATATATATATATATATATATATATATATATCTGTGCTGTAGTGTTTCGACATAATTATCTGAGAATTCCAGACTATGTAACAAAGGCGACATAATTTCTTTCAGATTTTTATTAGCTATTACTGTTGTTCTTGAATATGATCATCGGAAATTGATATTCGAGTTCTTAAGGCACAAAAAGGAGCAACTGGTGATGTTCGTTGTTTTTAATGTTCCATATAGAACACTTATAAGATTACTTCGGTGTCTGTCCATGTGACTATCACACCGAATTTTCTCCGAAGCTATTTGACATAGAAAGTTAAAATTTGGCACTACTATAGGAATTGATGGTCTCATTAAAGCTGCAGAGTTTTGAAAGTTAAATTTTGACTTAAGGGGTTAGTTTTGGAGAGTGAAATCGGAAGTGAAAACAAAAATTACCAAGTTATCGAGTGGGTATCAAATGAAAGCTTGTAAGAACACAAGTTCAAAAATATACATAATCTAATACTTTTCTTTGCATTATTTTTTTAAAAATTGCGAAAATCGCTGTTTTATCTCGAAAATGCTGATTAAAAATTTTTTAAAAAATTCCGGAATATTCTCCATAGGGTGTAGGTTGAACAAAAATTATCATGAGTGCATTACTTTTAATAATTTATCTAGTATATAAGCAAAAACAAAAATTTTAAAGTTATCAGTTTTCAGTAAAAATCGTAAAAAAACTTTGTTGGAGTGTGTTTTATGACGTCACTGATCATTTTATACCTCCGTAATTTTTTATTTTTTATTTTAAAAGCAATCAGTGTACGGAACACTAATTCCGCAAGTCCGACTTGCACTTGGCCGGTTTTTATTTTTTCTGCATAGTTGTTTCCAATAGATATTTTAATAAATAAACTGTCACTTTTTGTATTTCTGAAGATAAATAATAATAGATTGGCATAAAAATTACAAATAACTAAAAATGATATATGATATGATATAAAAATGATATTTAATTTTTTTTACGGGTCTAGCAGGGAAGTCCCTAAAACGCTAAAGAAGCGACATGTGTGCGGAAAAAGCGACTCACGTTGTTTTTGAATCGCTGTAAATTGTACTCGGTGGTCCTGGGCAAATTATTCCAAAGGGATGATGTTCTCCATATATAAGACTGTTTGAAAAGCGTTGTAGGAGGAGTAACAAGCTGAACCTCATACGGATGTGAAGTATTAGCGCGACGTATATTTCTAACATGCACCGTTCTGGGAGGAATTAAGCGAGCTATATCCTTTGAATACTTTCTATGAAAATACTTGGAGAATAGGCTCAAGTCGCCAACCATTCTTCGATGTTCCAGCGAATCAAGGCCGCCGGTCAGTCCCGGGTCTCCAGTCAGACGAACAGCTCTTCTCTGAATAGAATCCAACAAATGCAGTGTATGTTTGGGAGCGGAGCCCCAAACATGGGAGCAGTATTTCATAGTTGGTCGAATTTAGCTTTGTAAAGAATTAACAGTTGTCGTGGAGTGTAAAGGTTTCTGGTTCGAAATAATATTCCCAACTTTGAGAAGCTCTCTGCACAAATCATAGCCAAGAAAGAGACAATACAGCGATTTTGTTTTATCAGATAGTAGAAGGAAATCAACAAATTGATTGTTATGAAACGCAAAAATACTTGTTTAAGATAATATTTATTTATTTATTATGTAGTCTAAACCAACATTTCACTACAATGCAAGCAAAAAGAAAATGACATAGCTTTAATACTATTACTTTAATATTACTACAATAAAATATATATTGACCTTAGATACAATAACCAGTCAAGGGCAAGTTGGACTTGAGCATTTAGTGTTCCGTACGTTGATTGCTTTTAAAATAAAAATTTTCGTTACGGAAGTATAAAATGATCAGTGACTTCACAAAACACATCCCAAATAAGTTTTCAACAAAGTTTTTTTCCGATCTTTAGTGAAAATGGATGACCAGATATATTATTAAAGGTAATGCACTCGTGACAATTTTCGTTCAATCTATACACTGTAGACAAGATTCCAGAATTTTTTCAAAATTTTTTGATCAGTACTTTTCGAGATAAGGTGGGAGGACTGCGATTTTTCGAACTTTTTTAAAAATAATACAAAGAGAATTGTGCACAAGTATTATGATATATGTATTTTCGAACTTTTCTTTTTAGAAGCTTTGATTTGACATCCCACTCGATGACCTGGTAAAAAAAAAATTTTCCACTTCCGATCTCACTCCCCAAAACTAGCCACCTAAGTCAAAATTTAACTTTCAAAACTACACGGCCCCGATGAGGCTATCAATTCCTATATTAGTGCCAAATTTCAACTTTCTATGTCAAATAGTTTTGGAGATGGACAGACAGACAAACGGACACCGAAGTGATCTTATAATAAAGGAACATATAAAAATACTGTTTATTGATATTTAAGATTATTTAGTTGTTTATTTATTAATTATATAACAAATTCTACAGAAGGATAATATTTAGTGTATATAATTGAAATAAAACATCAATTTATCTTTAAACCATAATGTATCAATTTTTTTCGACGTATTTTATGTAAAAATAAAATTGGATTTTAATCCATCCTGCGTCTAGACTCTCCACTGAGAATCTCATCATTAAACTTTTGTAGAAGAAATCGTTTTCAAATTTTTTTAATACTTAAAATTTATATGTAAGTGATAAAAGTGGCACCAAATAACTACTAAGTAGTAGTACACGAAATCTTCGAAGACTATTAATAATCAGTTTCAGAGTATCCTATTCTACAAACTTAGGTATAAAATCCAAAAGTTAAAATTATCTGCTGCAGCCTTTGCAATAAGATATGAAGGATACTGAATATGCCAGCATATCTTCTAAATCTCACGCTATTTCACATCGCTTTAAAACCAAGCCATAATTACTTATTATTTTTTGGCTGCAACCATAGAAATTATGGCTATTTCCACAAGACAAACAGTTGGAACAAAACCTCGCCACAAAATGAAGCTAGTTGACTATCGCCGAATCATTAAAATGTGCCTTGTCGATTTTCTCAGATACGGCGCGCAGGTAGAAGTTGTATTACATGTAACAATGACAGGTAAAAATAGGCGTAGTATCTCTGAGAGACTGGACGTCTGCTTATATATATATATATATATATATATATATATATATATATATATATATATATATATATATATATATATATATATATCAAAAAACAAATTACTTTTGGATATAATATATACATATGTAATGCTAACACATTTATCAAAAAGTTACAGCATAGAAAATATAGCTATTGCTAGAGGAAACAAACACATGAAACGGAACGTCGCTGCATATAGTGAAAACTATGTAGTCTGACTCGGTCATTTCTTAATTCTGAACTTCACATAATCCTCATAGAATAGTTAGTCAGCAACTAGCTAAAGAATCAATCACAAATAGATTAAAAAATAATGACCCTAAATGTTTTCCTTGCGGATTCCCCGATTTATTTAGAGTTGTGGCGTGTTCTTAACTTCTTAAAACATGTATTGTTAGTTGAAAATATGACTTAAAAACTAACAGTAACTTATTTGAGAAGCCAAAGGGAACAATTTTTAAAGCTAAATATTATGATGAAGGTTGAAATATGCACACTTAATCAGTTATATAAATATTCACTTAAAATACAGTTAGAAAAACCTTTGAAAAATTATTTACAATGCAAATTGTCCTCTTTGGTATATAACTTTTGCCACCTTTGTTAAAATCATCACGTTATACGTGTGTTTGATACATTTGGAAAACTAGATGTAAAGTGATAAATTAAATAATACTGTAAGAGGATAACAAAAAATTGGGCAGTCTTTAAAAAAAGCAAGGATTTTATTTCTACCAACAGTAGCTTAAGGCTAAAGCTACACTAAAAATTAGTAGCACTTTTATTTTAACTATATTCATTGAATACTGTATGAAAGATTCTTGATGATGACGATGGTATAATTCCACCAGCATAATATTAGGATCACGAAGTATTTTAGTAATAAAAGTCAAAAGGACAAGATTTTTTTCGCATTGACAAAATCACAGAAGTTTTTGGAGTATTTTTGATGGGTTTTGGAGAGGTCCAAAAGAATAGTCTTTGAAATTTGGAGCATGCTTAAAGGCAAACAGGCTAACAAAAATAGTAAATTTCAAGATCAACGGGCCAACAACAGTAATAATGTAAAAATCAACTGGCTAAAACTATTACTCGGAACAACATTTACCAAGAGAGCTTTTTTAGACAGAAGAAGACGAGGAATATTTAGTCAAAAATATCATACAGAGTAGTATAAAAAAGTTATGACAATTTAAAAGTGCAATAAGTGGTGTCCCCTAAAATTTCCAACAAAACTGTGAGATGATTTCGATTTCTCAGCTCAGAAAACCCCTTAGCACCGAATCTTGTACAAAAAGATAGGAATAAAAAATTTAAACAAATGTTTAAGATCACCACTTATGTTTATTATTGCTGACAATTGTTTCGACACACTATGTCTTCTTCTGGAGCACGATGTAAATTAACTAACAAAGTATGTTTCAGAATACATAGTTTACCTAATTACAAGTACTAAATTCATTAACAATATTTACCTTAATACCTAGAACAAATTCCATAAAGGAGACCCCCCTTCTAATTGATCGTTGAGTAATAGACCTGAGGATTTTTTCTGATTAATTTCTACTTGTTCTAAACATTTGAGTAATTTTCCTTTCTTTCCGTTATGCAAAATTTTGAAATCTTCATTGAATGTATGATTTTTCCTCTGTTAAATGTTTGGCGTAATGAGATTTGTTATTTTTCATTCTAAAGCTTTGTTTATGTTCGTTTATTCTTTTATAAAAAGGTCTGCCTGTTTGTCCTATAGACGTTTTGTTGCAAGTGCCACGGTATAATTCGTAAACCCCCGATTTATTTTTTTTTGTTTTACTTTTATTATTTTTAATATGTCGACATAATGTATTATTTGTACGGAAATCAATATTTACATGATTTCTATGGAAAAAATTTTGAATTTTATTAGTTAATTTTCCGGTATAAGTGAGTGTATGATATTTTTCTTTGTTTAGTTGTTTGTACCGGTACACCAGTCCTAGCCTACTTCACAAAATGTGTATTTAAAACTCGCGTAAAAACTGAAAACCTTTATATTTTGAAGTAGATTTAAGCAAAATATAAAGTGTGCTATATTTTTAGAGTGGTAATTTAAAGCTCTATTCGAATAAGGAAAAATATACAGAGTATCCCATTTAAAAATATATTTTTCCGTTAATAAATATTAATCGTAAAAAAATGTAACTTACACTATTGAAATCCACGTGAAAAAGTGCTTTGAGAATGTTTTTACAGAAATTAATTTTCAATAGGAAAAGAATTATAAACATTTTTCCAAAATGCTACTAGATATCGATATGCGGTTTCACCATTGAATTTATCATAAAAATTAAGCCTCAGACACCGATATCAGTTTTCGTCTGTCTCCTTTAGATAAAGGGATTTACATTTAAAAGTGTCCAATTTGGACCACCCTTTACACGGAATAGTATATATATATATATATATATATATATATATATATATATATATATATATATACTTTTTACAATTTTCTTGAGTTCTCTCATTTAAAAATTTGTTTTTATATCATACTATATATATTTTTGTCAAAACGTTTCAACTATTCACTCTTCTGGTCTTCATCAGTTGTTTAGTCTGCAATCAAAGCATTTTTTGCATTTTAAACTAAACTGACCTTTAACAAAAAAGATGGAAAAAAAGTAAAAAAATGTTTTTATTGTACAGTAAACAACTGATGAAGACCATGGGTGAAACGTTTTGACAACGTTTTGATACAGATATGTATATACATGTGTATATATATATATATATATATATATATATATATATATATAAATATATATATATATATATATATATATATATATATATATATATATATATATATATATATATATATATATATATATATATATATATATATATATGTATGTATATATATATATATATATATATATATATATATATATATATATATATATATATATATATATATATATATATATATATATATATATATATACATATATATATATATATATATATATATATATATATATATATATATATATATATATATATATGTATGTATATATATATATATATATATATATATATATATATATAAAAATATATATATATATATATATATATATATATATATATATATATATATATATATACATATATATATATATATATATATATATATATATATATATATATATATATATATATATATATATATATACAGATATGTATATACATGTATATATATATATATATATATATATATATATATATATATATATATATATATATATGTATATATATATATATATATATAATATATATATATATATATATATACATATATATATATATATATATATATATATATATATATATATATATATGTATATATATATATATATATATATATATATATATATATATATATATATATATATATATATATATATATATATAGCACCTACCTTACAAAGAATAGCGGGGTTAAAGGACTGCTCATGAAATAGAGAGATGTTGTATGCTGTAGTATATACATATATATATATATATATATATATATATATATATATATATATATATATATATATATATATGTATATACATATATATATAAATATATATATATATATATATATATATATATATATATATATATATATATATATATATATACATATATATATATATATATATATATATATATATATATATATATATATATATATATATATATGTATATATATATACATATATATATATATATATATATATATATATATATATATATGTATATATATATATATATATATATATATATATATATATATATATATATTTATATATATATATGTATATACATATATATATATATATATATATATATATATATATATATATATATATATATATATATGTATATACATATATATATATATATATATATATATATATATATATATATATATATATATATATATATACAGTAATACCCCGCTTTACGCGAGGGATACGTTCCGAAAAAAATCGCGTTAACTGAAATTCGCGTATATCGAGGTTTATGATTAAACATAGTCAAAATTTAATACAAAAAAATACAAATCATTTTAATCAATCACTTTAATTCTAAGAACACTTTATGCAATACATACTCTTATTTTTTACGGAAAAATACATCTATTGTCTTTTGGGTAACGTTTTGTTTACGTTCTTGTAAAATACGTTCATAACACCCAACACTGTTTTTAATTGTTTGACACACGGTCAAGACACGGTCATCATTATTGTCTATACTCTGCAATATGTCCAAACCTGAATAAATTTTTGAAAGTGCATTTTGTATTTCCCCTGAAGATAAAACTTTCTCTTCTACTTGTTCTTCCTCATCGTAGATAGGATTATTCTGTAACTCGATCAGATCTTCATTGCTAATAGGATCGTCGTGCGTTGCTACAAGTTCTACGAGATCTTCTACCGTGACATCTTCAAGTTCAGACCCCTCAATCATTGCAGCAATGTCTTCAAGCACTTGTCTCTGCATCTGGACAATTCTTCTAGGTGCTTCCACTACATCTGGCCAAAGATTACGCCACACCCCATTCATACAACTCATTTTAACTTCCTTCCAAGCCTCTTCTATGTTGTGAATAGACTTCATAATGTTGTATGACTTCCACCACTCTCGCATAGACTGTCTTCCTTCCCCGTCAGTTTCATGAATTAGTTGGCTAAAAGTGCGGCGATGGTAATAAGCTTTGAAGTTTGCTATTGCTCCCTGGTCCATAGGTTGTAATATTGACGTAGTGTTTGGTGGAAGGAACTTTACGTACACTTTTAACACATGGGCTGAAAAGTCCCGGGCCTAACACATAGATGGCGCTAGTTTTATTGCAGTCACCTTTTTTTCAGTTAATACTAACCTTCAAAAGACAGCTGTTAAAATTTCATGATATTCTATTCATTAGTTTGTGAGTTATTGTGCTAAGAGTGACGCTACTTTTGTTATTTTCAAAACAATGGATCAAAAACAATTTCGTGTTTTAATTTTACACTGCTTCTTGATGGGAAAAAATACCGTTCAAGCGAAGCAATGGCTTGAAAAGTGTTATGGGGACTCCGCTCCATCAGAAACAACAATAAAACGTTGGTTTGCTGACTTCAAACGTGGTCGTAGAGACACCGATGATGCAGAACGCAGTGGACGTCCAAATGAGGCGGTAACACCAGAAAACATCAAAAAAATCCATAAAATCGTTTTTGAATGATCGAAAAGTGAAGTTGCGTGAGTTAGCTGACATCGTAAAGATATCAAAAGAACGTGTTGGCTTTATATTGCATGAGCATATGACTATGAGAAAGCTCTGTTCAAAGTGGGTGCCGCGTTTGCTCACTGTTTATCAAAAACAAGAACGTGTTGATGATTCTGAGCAGTGTTTGGCCATTGTTAGAGCGGCGCTGGAATGATTGCGTTGCACTTGATGGAGATTACGTTGATGAATAAAGCTAATTTTGAACCAAAAAAAAAACCGTGTTTTCTTTGTTAGGCCCGGGACTTTTCAGTCCATGTGTTAAGTCTCTGGGCGTATCAAGTGAGGTTGGATGTCCTGGGGCATTGTCTAAGAGTAATATAACTTTAGGTTCAAGCCCATTTCTGTCACAGTATGATTTGACTGATGGGCAAAAACTATTAG
>CM032449.1:98790807-98953307 GCA_019049505.1 Pachyrhynchus sulphureomaculatus | reverse complement strand
TGTATTTTTCTATGAGTTTTTGTTCTGTAATTTCTGTAACTTTTGAGGATTAATTCTGATTTTCATACTTCTTTACTTTACTTATGTTGATATCTTTGTTAATACTTTTTATAATTCCTTCCTTTTTTCTGAGTATTGCAATATGGGGTTTTAGGGCTTTGGAATTATCTTGGCTTTATCGATGTGGTTTTAAATATTTATTCTACAACAGCGATTCTCAACCTGTGGGGCGCGCTCCACTAGGGGGACGTGATTACACTATTGGGGAGGCGCGAACGTATCGAAAAGAAATTGTTATTAAAAACATTCATTAAAAACATTTAATATAATTTATTGAAAGGAACGCAAAACAAAAATACATTCTGACATAATAGTTGAGATCTATATTTTGTTTTCAAAGCAGCCGCCGCAGAAAATCCGGTTTTGCAAAGGTAGAATGTTGAAAATGGTAATAGTATACGAAATGCTCTTGTTTTCAGTGCAGAAAACTCATCATTCACCCCTGCCCAAAATTCAAAAAGTGATTTATTATTAAATTGTCTTTTGATTTCGTCACTTGCCGTGATGTCTATGAAGATGTCTTCTTCGGAAGTTGAGAGCCCTTCAGGGTATTTTGAAATGGATCCCTAACCCACTTAAATTTCTACTAAGTTGTCGTCAGTAAGAAAATACTTTTTAAAATTCTTTGTCATCATGGCTAGATGATTTTCAATGGTTACTAAAACAACTTTCACATGTTGTTCTTCAGCCTTGTATGTTTTAACACATTCACCCACATTTGCAAACAATTCTAGGTTTTTTTGCTTTACATTTCTGCTCCACAATTCCAATTTTCTACAAAAAAACATTAATTTTATTACTTACATCGAATATATGTGTATTTATTTCTTGGAGTTGAAGATTTAAGGTATTTAGTTTCTGGAATATATCGACCAAGTAGCTTCATTTCATCACAAATAAATTATCTCGAAACTTCTCGGCTTCCAGTCGATTTTCCTCTTCTAGAAAAATGTCAATTTCATTTCTTAATTCATAAACACGTTGCAAACATTTCCCATGTGATAACCATCTTGCCTCACATTAAAATAGTAACGCTGAATGTTCGGCACCTATGTCTTTACAAAGTGCAGAAAAAAATTCTAGATTTTAGGGGTCTCATTTTAATATAATTTACTACGGTTACAACTGTAGTGAGCACAATATTCAGAGCAGGCCTCATTTCTTTGGAAGCCAGAAGCTGTGGATCATACGATGTGTCCACACATACAGTGGAGATTTTTGTTTCACAAGTGCTTGTACACTTTGAAAATTTCCAGACATTGAATGAGCACCATCGGTACGTATTCCGACGTAATTTTTCCACTCCATATTTGCCTCGTTTATAAAATCATTTAATATAGCAAATAATGCGAGTGATGTTGCTTTGCGTTCTATTTGTTCGCAGAAAAAATAGTTCTTCTACTGCTGACATACCATCACAATATCGAACATAGGCAATGAAATGAGCATCTTTATGGCTATCTGTTGCCTCATCAAGCTGAATTGAAAACAATTAGTCACACAACTTCCCGAAAAGCTGATGCTATACATCTTCGGCTATATCACCAATTTGACGGGCAACAGTATCATTTGATATAGGTATCGATAGTAATTGTTTGGGAAAATTATCTCCAAACATAGTTTCTACAATCTCAATTGCTGCTGGCAAAACAAGCTCTTCACCAGAAGTGTGAGGCTTTTTACATCTGGCTATTTTATATGAAACTTTGTAAGAGGAAAGTAAAGCTTTTTCATTCACAGACAAAGTTTTTTTTTAAAAAATGATTTCTGCTTTACATATGATTTTAATTTGAATTCGAAGAATTCTCGGAGTTTGTTAAGGTACTCAATATGAAGCGTTTCAAAATATCGTTTAAGTTTATTTGGTTTCATGCTGTCTGCTGCCAAGATGTTTGAGCACATAACACACAGGGGCCTTTCTTCTTCATTTACCTCAGTACTGGTAAATCCTAAATTTAAGTATTCTTGAGAATATTTTCTTGATTTTATTTTTGGAACCACGCTCTTCTGTGTATTTGTAGATGCTTCACTATCGTCTAATGCTCGCTTACACCCACTTAAAAATTTATCCATGATTCTGTATAAATTTACTGCCGTGAATACTTAATATCTTGAATTTCAATTAACACGTAAATTACAACATACACATTCACAATAAATCCGATAGCAGTAGAAGGATCAACTCGACTGAGACGGGCTGTAATTGGACGAGGTGCAGCATTTATACACTTTTGGGCAGACTTTTCGACTGTCCGAGACAACTCGGAAGTTTTCGCGAAGCCGCTACCGATATGGTGGACATGACAGAGAGCAATAGAGAGGCATCGATTCTAGTTTTATCAACGCAGCAGATATGTGTTGCCAAATATGAATAAATTTACTTATCCTTGGTAGTTTGTAAGGTTTGTAATTAAGGTCATACCATAGCTTTAGCATCAAAATACTGAACATACATTATTATTGAGTGCGTTGTTATTGTATGAGAGGGAGGGGGGAGGCGCGATGAAAATTATGTTTGAAAATTGGGTCGAAAATACTGAAAGGTTGAGAAACGCTGTTCTACAAACTTGTGTAAAACTACATAGAAAATCATAGAAAAAAATAGCATAGTTCTCTATGGAATCTTACATATTGACTTTTAAGGAAAAAAATTTGAAAAACCTGGATTTACGAGGTAAAAATACATATGCCTATGTACTATTACTTGAACTTGATTAAAAGTTATGAATATATAGTATTTCAATTCTTTTTAGGTTACCTCTTATAATAATAGATAATATTTACATTATAAAATGTATAAATCAATCGATAATTCGCCACACTTTGTTTTCACGCATGCGCGGTGCAATCACTTTGACTCTGATGCTCAAGGCTGTCAACGATCTTTCGTCTTCCTCGTATCTTGTAAATTGAGGGATGGTGGTGTCTCAAGATATTTACAGGCAAAGACACATTTACACCTTAAAAAAGTGAGTTTTTTTATGTTGTACTAATCATTTCATTTAAATTATTAACTGTGCTTTATATAGTTATGCTTGCCAAGTTATCCATTAAATTAAAATTAATCGTCTGCATTTTTATCTTACTTAAGACAGTGTTTTTTTATTTTTGTTTTAGAACTTATATGGTTTAATGTAAAAACTACCGAAAATTTCAGCAGTCTACCCACTGTTCTCTTATTTATCAAATCTATCCCGAGACGCGTTTTGCTGTATTACGGCTCATCAGTCGGGCTAGAATCGACAAGCAAGAGAACAAAATTTACTAATCCAGGTACTTAAGAAACGTAATGGTAAGATACAACGAATCATATCAAGTACTCACACCTAATACTCCATCGTAGGCTGACACAGCAGCCATAAGCCGACAGAGTGGTTGACAAAGTTAACACTTTAACGCAAGCATGTTTTCGCGGGATTCCCTTCAGGCATATATGGTGTAATGTGGTTGCTGTGTCAGTCTACGATGGAATATTAGGTGTGCGTACTTGATACAATTCGTTGTATCCTATCATTTGAACTTATACTTTGCAAATTTGTAAATGCATTTGGTTGAATTCTACATAAATGGATTGAAGGTTATCTATATTTTTATTTTTTACGATGTACGTACTTTTTTCGGAAATAGTGTTATTTGATGCTCCCGCTGACGACACTGTTTATATTTTCCAAAATGTTCCCAGTCAATCAGCAAGTAAAGGATTAGAATTTTACTATTTTACTGCTATTGATCTCCTAAGCAGCTCACTGAAAGCCAAGTATTGTGTCTCCGAAACAAACCTCTATCATTGTTTAGCATAATCTTCAGATGCATAAAACGGAATAAATGATTAAATTTAATATTTAAAAAAAAGTTGACTTATTTTTCAAACGAAAATAAAAGAAGAGAAGTAGGTAAAAGCTTATAAAAAATTTGGTAAATTTCAATAACAATAATTTGTTGAGCATTTATATTAGTTGTCGCGCTGTTAAAAAAAATTGGTGTAGAAAATATAATAGTGTGATAAAAGTACGTCGCTAATTTAAGGTATTTCTTACGAGTAACTCTTAAAAGTAGTTTTGCTTCAAATTTTGAGTAATAATAGATTTTAGCATCATACATTCACTGCTTCAATATAAATATGGTTTACCACGCTGTATTACCATAATTAATTGTAAGTCTCAGATATTTAACACGTAAAAGATAGGAATCCATACTTTTCCTTCGATCGAAAGCATGCGTTCTATACAATTTTTGTTGCACGTGCATTAAAAAGTAAAAAGTCACAAAAAAATATGTACATAAAAAAATTACTTTGCTTTCGTAAGACAGTTTACCTCCTAGATGCTGCAATAATATTAGATAAATATTACTTTTTAATGTATTTCATGAAATAAATTTTCGCTGTGGCAACGTAGCTTGAAGAAGATTAGGCTCACGGATGCGGGCGTTCTTTCAAATTTCGAATCACATATATATTCATTGCACTGATCGCACTTTCTTTTAAAAGATACTAGAATAAACGCGTGCCTCGCACGCGCATTTATTCAGTTATCAATAGTTAATAATCCACATATTTTTAACAAATAATTGAAAGTATCGTTTTAATTAATTAATATACATCGATACTAAATCAAAATAAATGATATGTGATTGCGTACGGCCGGAAGCAAGTGAGAAGCTACGTTGCCACATTCATTATACTCTAAAAAATAAATAATTTCGCGTCTTTCTCTAATATAACGCTCTCTCTGCCTTCTCGTAAGAAATACCTTAATACTTAGGGAGATTGTACTAATAATATGGTAAAAATATTTATTAGATCATACAACACTAGTGGTACTAGAATCTGGTCCAGCATCGTTGGTTGCTACATTGGTGAGCAGCAATGAAGCAAAATCGACTCAAACGATTTTGCTCCAGTTGACAGCAGCCCATCGACAAGCGCGACTTAGATTGGCCCGAGAACATGTCGACTCTCCCGAATGTGCCTACATAGCAATGATGAAAGAAGACCAGTCTATAGGAAGCCTGGGGAGCGCTATGCGTAGTGTTGCATTACTGAAACGGCCACTTAAGGAGGAGGTTCTGTTATGGTGTGGGGAGGCATCTCACTGGATGCGAAACCCAATTTGGTTTTCGTGACTGATGAGACTCGTAGCGGTGGATTAACTGCTCACCGGTACATCGAGGAGATCCTGCAGGAACACGTCGTTTCTTACGCTGGGTTTGTTAACGTTAGCTTCGTGTTAATTTTCGACAATGCAAGGCCACATGCTGCTGCATAGGTGCGGCAATACTTAGCAAAAGTGGGAACACCCACATTAGACTAGCCTGCGCGGGGACGTGACCTCAATCAAATCAAGCACATGTGAGTTGAGTTTAAAAGGACTCGAGACAGAAATCCAGCCCCTGTATTGCTAAGAAAAAGAGGTGAGGAAGAATCCCACGGACAGTGGTGAACCCACTCCATGAAAAACTGGCTGGAAACAGTAATAAGGACTAGAGGAGGTAACACAAAACATTGATTTTGGTTTTTATCAATAAATTTAATTGTCAAACTTAAAGTTTGTTTAATTTTTTTCCTTTCTCTTACCCCTATTTTCAATCCTTGTTCTCCTTATTTCCCTTTCGATCATTTTAATCAGTAAAAATCATGAGGTATGCTATGGAATTTGGTATCATTAGAAAAATATAAATATATGAACACTAAATTCTAGAATCCGTGTTAAATGAAGCCAAATAGTTTAAGTCGATTTTTTTGCTCACCAGTGTAGTACTTTGTGAAATAAATTAAATCAATTATTTTACATACCTCTCAAAATAATAATATCTATTCTATGGGTCAGGGTGTGTATCTGAACATCAGGCACCGTTTATGAAATTTTGTCCCTACCTACAAGAGAAGCAGGATTAACGTAATAAGCTGCTCATTATTTATGTACAGTGAATTGAAGAAATTTAGTAAACTTAACGTGCATATTTCTAAATTATGCAATGTATGTTATGTCACGCTTAAATTCTACCCAAAGTCTCTAAATAAACTAAGTAAAATGAGCTTGTATTTAAGCGTTTGTAAGAAATAGACATTTAATAATTCCATTTATTTGTGTAGTACAGAAACAATATAAATAAAGAGCGTCGTTAATTTTACTTGTAAAATAGAGCAGGCCATGGTAGATCTACATTTTCATAGAAATTAAATACCTTGCTTATTTTAAGCATACTACGCTAATAACAGGACTACAAGGCCAACTCGACTACTGTTAAACATTTGCGCTACATTTTATTTATTTCTTTGATGTAAGAAGTTTATAGAAATCAAGTTTGATAATGCTGTCTTAAAATAATAATAATAATAATAATAATAACAAGAAAAAGTCATCATTGTCCCCCTCATTATATCAGCCACAGGCCTTACACCAATAACATTCACACCACACTTAGTACAATTAGGACTCAACACAAACATACACAGACACATTCAGAAGTCAGTGATTTTGAAAACATGTAACATTGTCAGGTCATTCCTTAATACATAATGGTAATAGCGTTTGTGCTGACTTGGCTTTGGCCCGTCAGCCAAACATGGAACCACATTGACCAAATGTGATAAAGAAGAACTTTTTTATAATAGTAATAATAGCTTTATTACCCAACAGTTTCCCATTAATAGGGTAAATATTTAGACATTTACATATTCAATGGCAGTCTGTAGTAATTGCTTCTTAGTATAACAGTATATGTCACAAACATTAGAAATATGATTAAAATTAGTACACATTACATGAATAGGTGAATTCAATAACAAATTAGTATTAGGTCTGTTACATCTAAAAAACATATTTGATCGTGAGTGTATCCGTGGCACATTGATGTTAATACGAGACAGTATATCCCTGAAATCAATCATATTGTGCAATACTCTATATAGGAATAATATTGTGGCACAAACTTTCCTGATTCCCAGGCTAAGAATATTTGTCTGTTCACCCAAATAATCGCTGCTGATTCCCCGTTCAGGATACATTCCATTAATCTTAAACAACAGAACTGCACTCTTTCAAGAGAAACTCTATGCACCTCGTACATTGGACTCCAGACAATACTTGCATATTCTAGTTTCGAGCGAATAAAGCAGAAATACAAAACCTTCAGTGATGCAATATTAGTGAAACTCCTACAATTCCTAATGATGGACCCGAAAGACTTCATTGCTTCAGAAAATTTCAATGCTATATGCTGAGCAAATGTTAATTTTGCATTAAAAACAACTTCCAAATCCTTAGCTGTGCTACACCTACTTAAATTATGGTCTTGAATTCTATATTGAAACTCTATTGACGCTACCCTCCTAGTATATGTTGGAACTTTGCATTTTTGAGCATTTAGATGCAGTTTGTTGTCACAACACCAAGAATGTACGAAATTCAACTGGCTCTGTAGATAAGAACAATCCTGAGTTTTTTATATTGGCATAAACATTTTTAGATCATTAGCATAAATTAATCTGTTACATTTTAAATCCTCGCAAAGGTCATTTAAGAACATAATGAAGAGCAAGGGTCCCAAATTTGAACCTTGTGGAACGCCTGAGGTAGCCACAAATCTTTTTGATTTGAATCCATTGTAGGCTACAAACTGAGTTCAATTAAACAAGTAAGAACTTATAAAAGCCCTCGCACCATCAGTGAAACCAAAGAAATACAACTTATTGATGAGAACATGATGGTCGATCCTATCAAAGGCCTTCGAGAAATCTATATAAATAACATCAACCTGCCCACCATCATCTAATATTTCCGAAATGAACTGTGTCATAACAGTTAGATTTGTTACCGTAGATCTCTTACTAACATATCCGTGCTGATAAGGAGAAATTTGATTTTTAATTTGGCTATATGTAGATACGTGCATACAAGACTGACTCAAAGACCCTTGAGAAGTTACAAAGTAAAACGACACCCCTGTAATTTTCAACATTTCCCCTGTCTCCATTCTTAAAAATAGGACATAATCTACCTTCTTTCCATCGTTTCGGATAAATACCCTGTTTAATTGATAAATTAAAAATACACTTTAAAGGTCTTACAAGGACAGTCGCACAGTCCCTAATAAAAAACGAGGAAATATTATCAGGGCCAGAGGTCATCTTATTTTTTAATTTTTTCGTGGCCATCAATATTTCATCCCCAGTAATGGGCGAGAATTTCACAATTGTCAACGACGTACTAAGCGAATGACATGTCATGTCGCTGCTGGTTCCGACAGTGTGAAGACACTCTTGAAAAAATCTGCAAACACGTTAACAATGCCCGACGGAGATTTCAGAATGTCATTTCTATACATCATCACACTGGGAATCCTAGAAGAATTACTTTTGGAATGAACATAACTCCAAAAGCATTGAGGATCCAGTGCCAGAGAAGCCTGTGCATCCTCCATGTTTTTAACATATGACGCTTTAATTTGCTGCTTAGAAATTGATCTTAATCGTCTAAATTCTAGATAATCATTGTGATTACCATATCGACTACGAAATAATGAATAACTTTCAATAGTTATTGGAAATTTTCTAAATAACTGAAATAATTGCAAACTCTGGCTTAACAAAAGGGGCAACCTTAAAGCCGCATAAATTCTTTACCATGACGGTCCTGACTCGGGCAGATCAGTATGCTTGTTTCAAAATTTATTTAGGCATATTCAGCTTACCCATATTAATAGGTGGTAGTTTTTGCAGAAATACAATACCACAGTATCTAAAAGATGCTACAAAATACAAATGTATGCTTTGGCACTTGGACAACGCTGACGGATATTACCATATCCGCGCTAATATCTACATGAGACAGAAAAACGTTAAATCTTTAGTGAAGCGTGCAGGTGAACGACAAAAAAAGCAACTCTAGAAATAAACGACAATTTCTACTCTTTTAGATTAGAATATTTTTAAAATTTGGAGTGATGGAATTTTCGATTGGTATTTGTTAGTCTGTTATCGAAATACGTAACAATTATAACTTTGGACATTTTTACATTTAATTTAACCTAACCTTTATATTTTGTATGATGATCTCTTAACGAAATTCTTAATTGTAGACTTTTAGTCAATTCGCATCCAATATATTTCCATCATTTCTGGAAAATTTAACTAAGCGCAAACAACTAGTAAGCTTGGGAATATCATAGCTGTAACAAACTGCAGAAAAAAGTACCGTCTTCTGAATTAGCATTCAGATATCTATTGTTATGAGTTGGCTTTCTATATACTGAATGTTCTAAGATGCCGTTACTTTTCCTTTGTACCAGTACTTCTAGCCATGTGATTCAGTTTCTACTGGAAATTTTATATTTAAATGTTGTTGATTGAGCTGATTCAAAACGGTGTTCAGATTTTTTTCACCATGTGGCCAACTAACACATGTGTCATCAACATATCTGCATCAAAGTTTCGGTGGTTTTAGACAAGTTGAGCTCAACGCACTTTATTTAGAGGGTTCCATAAAAATATTTGGTACAATAGGAGATACTGGCGAACCCATGGCTGTTCGTAAAGTTTATTGATAAAATGTTCCTTGGAAAATAAAGTATAGAGATGATAGACATGCTTCTATTAACATGTACGGTACTACAGGCAAAACAGCCGTAATTTGGCTATTCAACATTTGCAATCGGACAATAGTTGAAATCGCCAAAAGACTCAATTTGTTTACAAACTCAAGGTGTCTATAAGCATAAGCACGGTGTTTGTAGAAGAAACTGGAAGATCAGTAGCAACTAGAACCAAGGAACATGAAAATTGTATAAAAAAGGAACAAATTATACAATCAGATCTCTACAGGTCATAACATTAATGTAGGCATACTAAAGTTCTTGCTTCTGTTACCAATTTCTATAAAAGAAAGTTTAGGAAATCGACTGAAATTTACAAATGCTCTTAGAATATTTGCCAATGAGACAAAAAAAATGCACCATTGTTGGGGAGAAAAGTTTGACAAGATATGAGCAAAGCAAAATGTTTGTATGAAAGTGCAAAAGACCACACTGAAAAATCGTCGAAACCAATATAATATGCAGCAGAACTAGCTTCTGCTGCATATCATATGTCTTCCTTAAGACGGATTTTAAATACTGGTTAACAAATAAAAAAAATACTGGTTCATAAATAAGAAAAAACTATAATGGAATCTAAACATAAAGAAAATTAAAGTTTGAATATTTGCAATCTATCAAAGGATATAGAGCCAAAAATCGACTCATCATTTAATTAGATGAAATTTTTTTATGGACATAGCACCGGTGCTGCAGGGAAATCGCTAACGCGCTACAAAAATGCTGCGTGTTCGGAAAAAGCGATTTAAGTTGGGTTTAAATCGCTGTCAATTATACGTGGTGGGACACAAAGTCCTAATTAAATCATACCAAAGGTATAAGGTGAGAATTTAATATTTTTCAAAAATATCTTCGCGAAAATATGACAAGAGAAACGGATTACTGTTTGAGAATTATAGCCATAGTACGGCATTTTTAACCCTGTAGAATCTTTGTACCACCAAATTATGTCAAGGATAAGAGCTTAAAGAGTGTAGGTGGAACCCTAGTGCAAAAATTGGAAATCATATTACTACAGTTGAAAATTCCTATATTTGTGTATAGAATGATATTAAATAAATTATACGTTTAGATTATGACAATGACACCGAATTCGATATAAATAAATGTTAGGCTGCATTTTTTCTTCTGTTTCTTCAATTTCAAATAATATATTAATTGTAGCTACTCTCTATTTCAACTGCTATATTTGTTTAGTACTCGTTGAATCCCTTAACTACATTAAGTTTGACTATTCACATGTAATTATATATACGACTAGCCGGGCCCACGGCTCCGCTCGCGTGGATTTGATTCACCACTATCGTCACTGCTTATTCCTTATGTTACCCAACGTAATAAAATATCTCCCATTATTTCCCCTTATCTCCCAATATTTCTCCTTATCTCTCATTATCTCTGCATAATTTCCATTATCTAGGCTTATCTCTACTCATTTCCCATTATTTTTTTCTTATCTCCCATTATCTCACCTTATCCCCCATTATCTAGGCTTATCTCGACTTATCTCTCAATATTTCTCCTTATCTCCCATTTATTTCTCTTTATCTCCCATTATCTCACCTTATGTCCCATTATCGAGGCTTATCTCGACTTATCTCCTATTATTTCTCCTTATCCCCCATTATCTCACCTTATCTCCATTATCTAGGCTTATATCGAATTATATAGAACAAATTTATAAAAAACACGTATATCGGATAAATGGTTCTCAAGTGATAAGCGCACTAATGGACAGACAGACAAACAAGCAGAGAGACAGGCAGACAGACAAACAGAGAGACGTTGCATTTTATATATATAGATAGAAGATTATGGATAACCTGGCTAGAGAACAAATGTACGAATTAAAAAAAAAAAACACGTAAATCAGATAAGTGTTTCTCGAGTGATAAGCGCACTAACGGACAGACACACAGACAGAGAGAGGTTGCTTTTATATATATTATATTCTTTGCTACATGATAATGTTCCATATTTAGTGCTTTAGGCAGTGTAATGCAAGAGAACGCGCTAGCGGCATACTTTTCTCCGACTTGATTCACTATTATCGTCTTGCTTATTCCTGATGTCACCTAACGTAATAAAATATATCCTATATCCTAGCCAGAGAACACATGTATGTTTAACAAAAAAAGCACGTAAATCGGATAAGTGGTTCTCCAGCGATAAGCGCACTAACGGACAGAGACAGACAGAGAGACGTTGCATCTATAATATATATAAAATGCAACGTCTCTCTGTCTGTCTGTCTGTCCGTTAGTGCGCTTATCACTGGAGAACCACCTATCCGATTTACGTACTTTTTTTTTAAAACATACATATGTTCTCTTGCCAGGTTATAGGCTATATTTTATTACTATTATACCATTATTATCTAATGAACAGACAGACAGACACAGACACTTTGCATTTTATATATATTATAGATTATAGGTATTCTCTGCTACATAATATTGTTCCATATTTAATGGTTTCGGCTGTGTATTGCAAGAGAACGCGCTAACGGCAAACTTTTTTCCGACTTCACTCACTATTATCGTCACTGCTCCATTCCTTATGCTATTTATCGTAATAAAATATAGCCTATAACCTGGCCGGAGAACATATGTAAGTTTAAAAAAAAGGACGTAAATCGAATAAGTGGTTCTCCAGTGATAAGCGCACTAACGAACAGACAGACAGACAGATAGAGATACGTTGCATTTTATATATATTATAGATGTAATAAAATATATATCTATAACCTGGTCAGAGAACATATGTATGAATTTAAAAAATCACGTAAATCGGATAAGTGGTTCTCGAGGGTTAAGCGCACTAACTGACAGACAGACAGACAGACAGAGAGACGTTGCATCTTATATATATTATAGATATAGATTATTATTATATAACCTGGCTAAAGAAGGATGAATGTATGAATTTAAAAAAAAAGACACTTAAATCGGATCAGTGGTTCTCTCGTGATAAACGCACTAATGGGCAGACAGACAAACAGACAGACAGAGAGACATTACATTTTATATATGTTATAGATTATAGATTATAGATATTCTCTGCTACATAATATTGTTCCATATTTAATGGTTTAGGCTGTGTATTGCAAGGGAACGCGCAAGGGGCAAACTTTTTTCCGACTTCATTCACTATTTTACATCCCTGCTCATTCCTTATGCTACCTGTCGTAATAAAATATAGCCTATAACCTGGCCAGAGAACATATGTATATTTTAAAAGAAAAAGTACGTAAATCGGAAAAGTGGTTCTCCAGTGATAAGCTCACTAACGGACAGACGGACAGACAGACAGACAGAGAGAGAGGGACATTGCATTTTATATATATTATAGAAGCAGGATTGCCAGGTAAGTCAGATAAAATAGTCAAATGTGTTTTTATTGGATCCTAGATATCAACAACCTTATTGAAATTATTTGGGTTTGACAACAGGAACTTAGTTAAACGGTATATGTCAGGACGAACTTTGCAAGTTTCTTTTCAGAAAGAGTGGAAGTAAGAACTACATATCGGGATGTTACTGTAAAGTTCGCAGAAATTAAACATAATAAAAGGCGATGACTTAAAAATTAGTCGCTATTGGCTCTTTACTTGCTGACCACAGTAATGATTAACACAATTATCAGTTTGTTCCTAGAGTGCTTCGAACTATTTCTGTATTGTCTAGTAGTACTATCGGATTGCTTTTCAAAAGGCCGAGTCGACCTTAGGACTTTCGTGAAAGTTTATGCAATTTTAAAAACAGGCGAAGGAAGGAAAATAAAAATCACTGGCTTGACAATTTTTCCAATTTTGAATTCAAACAAGGATTAAATAACGAAATAACAAATATGCAAAAGGATTAATTTATTTCAGTTTTTAAGTGGTGGCAAAAACACTGAGATCGATGAAAAATCACTTGTGACAAAGCACAGGTAAAAACTGCTACCATACGAGGGTGGATTGAAAAGTCTTATAAAAAACATGGTAAAAATTTTTTTTCTTGTATAAATATAATTCGTTTCACAACATATTCTCCAGTGGGCTCAATGACTGGTCCAGCAAGATCCCAGTTTTTTTATTCTCTTAAAAAAAAAATATTTGAGATTGTGCATAATCCTAATTTACAGCATCCATAACCTCTTCATTCGACAAAAATTTGTTCCCCTAAAGCCGATTTTTGAGGTTAGAAACTAAAGAAAGTCACTTGGGGTCAATCTGGGAAATAAGGTGGGTGGGAAACTATTTCGAAGCCTAGCTTATGCACTTTTTTACGCGCTAATCTTGGTCGTTTATGCTTCAACTCACTATGCAAATGGTACCTTTGCATGATAAGAGCCAGTCAATGTTTGACTGTTTTCTGAATAGTCAATTATGATGACACCCTGTGAATCCAAAAAAAAACAGTTGCCATCTTTGTTTTCGCTTTGTTCGGTGCATTTTTACCTGCCTCAACCCAGTGTTTTGACTGCCATTTTCTCTCCGATCACTTACAATGGCTTCCAATAAACAACTGTGCGTTGCATCTGTTTGAAACTTCCGTCATTACATGGATCACGGTTACCAACAGCCATGCCGCTTAAAAAATGTTACGCTATTTCATAGAAAATCACCAAACTTATCAATCGATCATTGATCGAGCTAAACCAGAATTGTCACCATTTTATTGTACAGTAAGCTTTACTTCTTTTACCAAACACTCTTTAAAAGCAGACAAAAAGACAGGATATCCTCAGATTGTATCTTAGCACTTATAGATATTTTTCTAATATATTAATTTGGAGTTTATGTACTAAAGTTTTCATGTCAACTCACAGGTAAAATCACAAAACTTAAAACTATAAAAAAATAATACTTATAAAATCTCATGGTTCTACGCGGAAGTTAAGCAAAAGTGCAAAAAAAAGCCTACCTGGCATATCGGACATTGGGAACGGCGGAATCGTATGTGTAATATCGCAAAATTAGAAATGAAACAGTAACCTTGGTAAGACAAGCCAAAAATTATTGTTGCGAAGCCTTCTCGAAAATAATGGAAAATAACTTCTACGGTCTTCAAAAACAAATATGGAGGCTTATAAGATCACAAAGAAAAGAGAGTTGGTTGAAACGAACAATTTTGTACCCAGGGAAGATTGGATCAGATATCTGGAGGCTTCGTATAAAGCAGAGGATGCAGAGTTGACGTTGGAATGCCGAAAATAGTGGTCGGCGAGAATGCCGAAGTTGGGGTGTCGGACGTGGCAGGCAATACAGAAGCTGAAGAATAGGAAAAGTCCTGGACAAGACGGTAACTCGAATGAACTTTTCAAATATGGAGGAAAAAGTTTAGTGCAACAATTGATAAATCTAATTCAGAAGATCTTATTTAGCCATAGAATCCCAAATAAATGGCGGTTTAGTACGACCATTCCTATGTTTATAAAGAGAGATAAGAAAATACCTTCGAATTATAGAGGAATAAATCTGTTTAGCACCACACTAAAACTCGTAACAAAGATTATAACGAACAAAATTAATAGTCTTACCTCCTTAGAAGATGAGCAACAAGGGTTCAGAATAGGCAGATTCTGTACAGACGCCGTTTTTGCCCTCTGACGGAGAAGTCTATTGAATACAGCATGTCTGCTCATATATGTCTTGTTGACCTGCAAAAGGCATTTAACCGTGTCTAACTGAAGGATGTTATATATCTCCTCTACAACAGGCAAATCCCATATAATATAATATAATTAAGACTATAGAGAATGTATAAACAGCGAACCAAATTCAAGCAAAGATAAACTGGGAACTTAACAAACCGATACCAGCTGGGAACGGTGTTCGACAGGGAGACTCACTGAGCCCCTTCTCTTCTATATCATCATGGAGGAAATAATGAGAAAAGTGCGGACCATGAGAGGATATAAAATGGGAGACAATCAGATTAACATTTTATGTTATGCCGATGACGCAGTACTATTTGCCGAAAATGAAAACGATCTACATGACTACTACACCAATTTAATTGCACAACTAAATCCTTTAATACCGTAATATCTGCTTGCAAGAAAAAATGTATAACAATGTCAAAGACACCTATAAGATGTAAACTTAAGGTGGTCGGAGAAGTTATTAAACAGCAAATGAAGTTTACATATCTAGGTATAGAAATATCTGCTTATGGTGATATTGAAGCGGGGGTAAGGGAACAAACGACGAGAGCCGCAAAAATAGCAATGCAATATAGTGTAACAAAAACATAAGAATCGAAGCCAAATCGAGAATTTACAAAACACCTATAAGACTTGTTATGGCACATACCGCGGAAACAGGTCAGAAATATTCAAAAGACTACTGGAATCAACAGAAATGAAGGTACTTCGCAGAATAGCTGGAAAGACACTTTTGGATGGGGAGAGAACTGAAGATATAAGGAACAGGTGTGGGGTAGAGGATATCAACGATTGGGTATTGAGACAGAGAAAAGAGTGAAATGAACACATTGGTAGGCTGGAAGACGGAAGAATAGTGAGAATTACTTGTGATAGGTCACTACTAGGACATACGTGTGTGGGCCGCCTCCGAAAGAGGTGGAGTGATGGTTTGAATGTCGCCAAATAATGGTGGGTAGGTAGGTTAGATTAAACCGGCGATAAGCCTAAATAAGAGAAAGAAGAAGAAGAAGTCTTAAATTTGATGGCACACAATCACAGAAAAATTTGTTTCTTTTAGTAATAAAGTCATCTTGTCAGATAATATTAACTCACTAGTAAACAAACCGGTAACAACAACAGCTCACAAATTTATGAAATATTAAAAATTTGATTAGCCTGAATCCTTTTTTAATGCCCATACCTAAGTACTTTCAAATTTATTTACTATATTTCTGGTACATGTTGCCTCATCTATAATAAAAATAAAATATGAGTCTATCGTAAAATTTTAGAATAAGGAAACTATACAGTGGTAACCATAGAATTTCTCTCATAATACAATAACATTAACGCAGAAAATTTTATATCAAAACGTTTTTGAAAACATAATAATAAATAAAAATCATACCTATATGATACAAACTTTATTCCATATTACTTAAAAGTATTATTATACTCAAATTTTCCAAGCTATTACTTTAATTCTTTAAAAAATATTATCCGAAAAATCTTACGTCTTTTCAATTTAGCTTCAAACCTTTACTCGTCCAGAAATCTAGACGAAATATTTTATCTCAAATCTGATAAGTAATATCACGATATAAAGTCTTGAGTTTCCCCTCGACCATGGCCAATAACTCATCAAATTTTATCGACGTAAGATAATCCTAAAAAATACGCCATTCATAGGGGATTTTGCTTCTTAGATCGGCTTAACTTGCGAATCGTTGTCAATTCTTGAAATTGAATAAAAGCCAGCTTAAATTAAATTATTTATTAGAGCAGTTACTGAGAGAAGTGACTTGTTTTTTATATGTACACGGAATTAATAAAACGTACATACATATAACGTAAGACGCCAATATATTGCAAATTTTCGCTTTATAATAAATTCCTCTACATATACAGGTCCTCTTGTAAGTGGAAGCATTATTTTTGCCTAATTATGGTATTTTCTAAAATAAATCATTTCAAATAGCTGACATAATCGTTAAAAATATTTTAAAGAATAACAAATTAGAATTGGATGGTAAGTTAATACCGCCAGATTAATACCCATCGAAATTGACACTGCCTAGTTATAAGATTGATTCACACTGTAGGAACTTGTTGAAACTATTATAATCAAATTTTAAAGAAACCAAAAATAAGTGAACCAAATGATGAACTTTCATTTTATTTTGAGACATATATTCCTAAAAAAAAGATACCATGGGGAAATTCAATATTAGAATAAAAATTATTATTTAGGCTTAATAAATATTGGTTACTTCCAGAAAAATGCTCAAGCTCTAAAACTCTGTGAGAAAATAGTCGACAGATACAAGAACGTTAAAGTCGAAAGTGAATTTACGTTGATTAGACAAACATTAAAACTAATGACAAATCCGCAATTCCGTTGTATCATTTCTGCATAGGGTACCGCGTGTTCTTATTTCGAAACCTGGCAGGTCAGTGCAATTTTTTTATTCATTTATTTATACCCGGCTTGGTGACGTATATAGATAGTATTTGCAACAGAAATGCAATAACGACCATGACAGCACTACCACGTTTTCTAAAAAGTGCAGTGAAATACAAATGTATGTTTCGGCACTTGGACAACGTTGACGTATATTATGACATCCTCGTCGATATGCATCTAAAAAAGGTAATCCCTTTCCAGCGAGGAGGTGAATAGAACACAAAAATCTAATTAAAAAAAAAGGAATATATATATATATATATATATATATATATATATATATATATATATATATATATATATATATATATATATATATATATATATATATATATAGTAAGAGACAATCTGGAGTTTAACTACTGGGAAACGCCCTTATAAGGAGAAGAGGAGCGCAATCAAAGATCTATAGGTTTTAGTATCTGCTTTTTATTTTTTATTATCAAGCTTTCGTTGCCTATTTAGTAGCTTCTTCTGGATACTGAAATGCAAACAAGGTACAGAAAAACAATGTTAAGACGTTCGTTATGATATGTGATTTATAAATTTATAAAGTTGTATAAGAAATTACTTACAAAATTTAGCAGTTAGTTCATAGAATAAAATAAAATTTGCATTTCGTTGGCCAGGTAGTAAGTATCATCACAGAAAACGTGACAAAAGGACACTTAGAGAGTTACGCAGGTATCAGAAAATAAAATACTGTAAATAACATTATTTAAAAACACTTTTTTAGACCGGAACAACTGTGAGAAAGACCATGATGTTGAAAATGTTGCTTCATTTTAAAATTTTGATATCCTATTTAGTAACTTTTTTATTAATATTTGAGTCTGAAACGGCTATTGTTGGTACTTTATGTCGTCAGAAGGTCGACAAAAAAACTCAAAAACATTAAAGCTGGGGATTTAACAAGTTTTGATGAATACGATTATTGGAAAAGTTATTAATTATTTTTCATATTTATTCTTTAATTTTATAACAGAAGGATTCATAAAGTAATTTCAACTATTTTTAAAGCGAATGCCATTATTGAAAAAGTTTTTTATTATTTATTATATTTAATTTTTAATTTTATGACAAAAGACAAATAAAGGCATTAGAAATATTTAAAGAACAGGAATAACAGAAAAGGAAACGTCAACTTTACTGGAATATAATTTTTTCATAAAAATCGTTATTTTTAATTGGTTTGGTATGATTTTGTTAACAAATAGGTGTAAATAGAGCTCAATCCTTCTATGTCTTTTTGTGATTGAAATTATTTTTGTTTTTATGTAACACATTTCCAAGAAACTTTTTCTGAAGTAATTAGTTTCAACATCCAGAATGAAGCTGCTGTTATATTGTACTCTGTGGTCTATATTATTTACATGTAAACTCAAACTGGTTGCGTTGAGTTTATGTTTGCTATCACTTTTGTGTACAGCTAATCTTTTAGAGAGCTTTTGTGACGTTTGTCCGAGGTAGACCAAACCACATTGACAGTTAATTATATTAGATATTTGTAAAGTATTAGGTTTGTCTTTGAGTTTAGCATAAAAACAATTCATCTTTTTTAAATTAAAGCTAGCAATCTTTATATTTGTATTTGCAAGTAGGGAAGACAAGGACTGGGAGAGACCTTCTATATATTGTAACTTTCCTACTTTAATGTCGTTGTTGGTAGCGTTAGTGAGAACAGTTTGACTGACACTAACGCTACCAACAACGATATTAAAGTAGGAAAGTTACAATATATAGAATGTCTCTCTCAGTCCTTGTCTTCCCTATTTGTAAATACAAAAATAAAGATTGCCAGCTAGAATTGTTTTTATGCTAAATTAAAAGACAAAACTGATACTTTACAAAGATCTAATATAATTTATGGCATTCCCTGTCAATGTGGTTTGGTCTAGATCGGACAAGCGTCACAAAAGCTCTTTAAAAGATTAGCTTTACACAGAAGTGATAGCAAACATAAACCCAACGCAACCAGTTGAGTTTATACGTAAATAATACAGTCCACAGAGTACAATATAACAACAGCTTCATTCTGGATATTGAAACTAATTACTTCGGAAGAAGTTTCTTGGAAATGTGTTATATAAAAACTTGCAAAAATAATCTCAATCACAAAAAAGACATAGAAGGATTGAGCTCTATTTACACCTATTTGCTAACACAAAATCACACCAAACCAATCGAAAATAACGATTTTTATGAAAAAATTATTCTCCAGTAAAGTTTACGTTTCCTTTTCTGTTATTCGTGTTCTTTAAATATTTCTAATTTCTTGATTTGTGTTTCTTTATAAAATAATGTCATTCACTTTAAAAATACTTTAAATTTTGTTTTAAAATTAAAAATAAATATGATATATAATTAATAACTTTTCCAATAATCGCATTCACCAAAACTTACTAAATATGTAGCTTTAATGTTTTTGAGTTTTTTGTCGACCTTTTGACGACAATATCCTTGTCAGACTCAAATATTAATAAAAAGTTACTAAATAGGATGTCAAAATTTTAAAATGGAGTACCATTTCAACATCATGGTCTTTCTCTGATACCTGTGTAACTCTCTAAGTGTCATTTTGTCATGTTTTCTGTGTTTATACTTACTACTTGGCCAACGAAATGCAAATTTTATTCACCAGAGATGAACTAACTGCTAAATTTTGTAAGTAATTTCTTATACAACTTTATAAATTTATAAATCACATATCATAACGAACGTCTTAACTTTGTTTTTCTGTACCGTGTTTGCATTTCGGTATCCAGAAGAAGCTACCAAATAGGCAGCGAAAGCTTGATAATAAAAAATAAAAAGCAGATACTAGAGCCTATAGATCTTTGATTGCTCATCTCTTCTTCTTATAAGGTCGTTTCCCAGTAGTTAAACTCCAGATTGTTAAATATATGTATATATATATACTATATATATATATATATATATATATATATATATATATATATATATATATATATATATATATATACATATATATGTATATGTATGTATATATATATATATATATATATATATATATATATATATATATATATATATATATATATATAGCCACAGCAGCTTCCAAGCGGACAGAGTGGTTGACACGGTCAACAATTGGAAGCAGGGGGCGCTTTTAGAGGGATTCTCCTCAGGATTTAACGAATAAGAGAACAGTGGGTAAACCGCTGAAATATGGACCTTTCCGTTTTCAGTTATTTTACATTAACCAAATTTAACTGTTGCTATAATAGACAATTACATTATTTAATTTGCTTCTTAATAATTAAAATTTGTTTACTTAAGACTTTTGTCTTATTTGGACTAATGTTAACTGACGGACAAGATTTAAAAATAATAAAAAAAATACAATTTTAACGATGAAAAGAAAGGTAACATATACAGGTGTAAAAGAAGTAGGTACATGGTACATGTCGTACCCGCAGGTCTATTTTCTATTTATTATTGTGTAATTATGCATGCGCACTATCTCTCCATTCGTTTTTTAAGTCGCATTCCCGTAAGCAGGTACCCTACATTACCCATACGTTAACACAGGGTTGGAAAAAATGATCTCTAATGGCTTGTCTATGAGCCTCTTCAGCCATTCTACTACTATAGCTACGAGTACTAGCTTTCTAGTTTAAGTCAAGCTTGGTGACCGTACCGATCTCTACCATTAAATCATATTTAGATATTGCCAAATTGGAGATATTTAATAAAAATAAATTTAACAATATCTTCGAATTGAACTAGAACAATTATTATTAATTCTTATTTATGCTTTTGTGTGGCCGTAGACACTTAATTGGGATACCTTCTATTTTTCTTAATTATATTGTATTTATTGGTTTGCAGCAAATGAAGAGCATTGTATGCTTTTGTGTGGTTGTAGACGTTTAATTGGGATACCTTTGCTTTTCGTAATTATATTGTATTTACTTATTTGTAGCAAATAAAGATCACCGTATGCTTTTGTGTTCTCTTTAAAAGGGCACACATACGTTTTTAAACTTCTGTGCTTTTTACACTGTTGTAAAAATGAACCAGTTGGCATGGGTTGTACTGCTCCACGTTTTGGGATGGAATTTAGTTTATTTTTGATAATTTAGCAATAAATAAATATTAAAAGTGTATATGCGTTTAAATTATATTGTTTCTATGAGAACTTGTTACAATAAAAACAATACAAGGTCGCTTAAATTTCATATGACATTTTAACATATATGCAAACCGAATACATAGCTAGATTCTGAAAAAAAACTAATCCTAGAATTTTTCCAAATGGTTCAATTATAAAATCATCATATTGTGCAGTTGGCGAAGAAAAATGTCGGAGAAGGGTACTATTTTTATACTTGAAATATTAATTATATATTAATAATAAAAATTAAAACTTATATTCTGTCAACTAAAAACGTGTCCGCGGTAATTCATTTTTGGTTGATGCGATTCTAGCGAATCAATAAAAAATCCGTAGAGGGAACCTTTGTCTACGACGGACGCATTATAGTAAAAGTATCAATTAATTCTGAACTTTCGTTGAAATCACGTAAAATCCAAAATAAGTCACTTGTTGTTTCCTTGCTCCCATTCAAAGGGGCCTAAAATGACACATTCCGTCACCGCTATATATATATTAAAAAGTCGGTATCGTTGGTGAAGAAGTGGGTATATCATTTTAACTAGTCAAAAAATGTCGACGACTTGCCAAAACATGTCTCGGTAGGCAAAGTCACTCCGAAAGTCGAAAAACGAATCGTGTCTTTGTTTTCACGGGACCCGAAATTGAGGCTGCGTTAAGGAGCGGCAAAATTAAGAAAATCGGATTTGAATGTGTCTCACGAGACTATTCGACAACATCTTCGTGCTCATGATGTCAAATTCCAAAGCACGTTGAAGAAACCTTTTCTGGGCGAAAATGACATCGCGAAGCGGCTCGCTTTGGCCCACGATAAGATATTAGAGTGGCCATCAAAATCGTCAGACGCCAACGTTTGATCCCTTGTAAAGAGAAAGCTTAGAGGTAAGACTCTGAGGACTTTGACTGTTGTCTCGCGAGATTCGAAAAATTTGTAGAGTGTGCAGAAAATCTCGTTAACTGCATGTCTCGAGAATGCCGGGCGATTATTGGTGCAGGAGGTGATTGAATAACTTACTAAGGTAACTGCGGCATTGTTAGCAAACCAAAGAATACATTGATGGCAAAAAATGTTCTCGAAACACATTTTTTCAAGAATACAAGCGGTAACGTTCTTAGTTGATAGACTGTACTTAACTGAGATCAATCATTATTCGCACACTTGAAGAAATTAAACTAAACTTGTTTTGTGTGTAAATAAAAAATTTACATATTATATTAATGTTAAATGCGCACAAAACTGAAATGTTAAAAATATTTATTAGTTCAGAAAGAAAAAATAGTTGGTGTTGAAAAAATAAAAATTCTCCAAATTTTTAATTTAAACTTAAAAGCTCAATGGTATATAATACCGGGATAATGTTAGTGCGCCATTGAAAAGTTTCACAGGTAAATCCAACTGTTAACGGTTTTACTCGTCATTGGCGCATGTTTAAGAAAAAATGTTGATCTAGTTGATCATAACAGTTTTGGCAGTAAGTACGAATACGCACGTAATCCTAAAGTTCGAAATATATTTGTACAAATATAATTGCAATTCATTTTTCAAAAGTTATGACATTTCGTTCAGGAATCATTGTACAAGCTTCACTTTCCGTGAAAGTGAAGTTAAATACAGCACCGTTTACGGATCTTTAAAGATGAAATACTGCCATTTCATGTGACATCAGCATAAATACACTGGTCGCAAAAAAACTTGTTGAAATGTTGAAAAATATTTAAAAAAAAAAAGAAAAATAATTGATATTAAAAAGGGACTATTTTATATAATCAAATTTACCCTCTCAGCCTTAAAACAATCTTACCCATTTGTTTTTTAAAAGAAGCACTCTATATATATATATATATATATATATATATATATATATATATATATATATATATATATGTATATATATATATATATATATATATATATATATTATATATATATATATATATATATATATATTTTTATTACATATTTTATGTGACATCGGTATATTATATAATAATAAGACACTTTCTGTGATGAGTAGACAAAAGAGCAATACTTTCGACCATTTCTTTTAAATATTTGGACCAATATAAAAAGAAAATATAGGTTTTATATTTATTTCTCTGGAATTTTAACACTACCAACTGATTATATATTTTCTTAAAATATTTATTTCACCCTCTTGTTAGGTTAATGCTAATTATAAACACTTTATTTTCTTTAACCAGTCTATCCCATAAGTGTAAGAACTTCCGCAATTGACGTAATGCTTGATAAAGAATTTAATTACACACAAGATTACCACGTACCTCCTACAACACTGTTACGTGATTGTTATATATGTGAGGGTGCGGTATATAGCAACTAGCACTGCCAGTCACCTCCTCGTTTTGAAGGGGGTTAACGCGACTAGACAGTAATAAATAGCATTAACTTGATGAGCTTAAATCCAGCGGGCGTCGCAAAACGGTGTGCATTAATCAGTATAGCCTTGACTTGGTTATTTCTCCGAGTTGCGAAAAGGGAGAACTTAAAGGTATTCGCTATGTTATCGATCTTTCTAAGCGTAAATAAGTAGGGTTTTTTAGATTAATTTATTATTCTCTACGGGAAAAAGAAATGTAGCAATATTTTGTTTTCCTAATTAAAAAAAAAACATTTATTCACATTCCATGTATTAGGAACCCGGTGGCAAAATGAGCAGCGGGTAAATTTTGAGAGACGAATAAACTATATATTAAATGCTATATTAAACTGAAACTGTAAGACCAGTTTACATGGTATACAGTCAGTCCAAAAAGTCTCCATACACCTGCTTTCTATATTATTTTTTTGTTATGTTTGACTAATTAATTGAAACTATGAGAGAAAACATGCTTAAATCATCATTGTTATAAAAAATGTAAACAAATTAATGTCAAAATAGGCCCCATACACTCAAGAATTGCACTGAAAAAAAACCGCATTTTATTAAGCTATCTATTGCTCGCTAAACTGAAAACAAATGAATAATTTTCGGCCATACTATATAATCTGTCACTTGTTGTTGATAATTTTGCAGTGAGGTTTCAAAGTACGAGGCTGGTTTGAAAAGTCCGTGCAAAAATAAAAACTACTTATGTGTTTGAGGTAAACCTTTTTTATTTTTCGACATAGCCTCCTTTTAGGCTTATACACTTCGTCCAACGATGTTCTAGTTTGTTGATCCCTTCCGAATAATAGGATTTATCCAAGTTTGCAAAATATCCATTAGTGTCTGCAATCACCTCCTCGTTTGAATAACATCTTTGTCCCGCCAGCCATTTCTTCAAATTGGGGAACAAATAGTAGTCCGAGGGAGCCAAGTCTGGAGAATAGGGGGGATGTGAAACGAGTTGGAATCCTATTTCCATTAATTTTGCGACCACAACTGCTGAGGTGTGTGCTGGTGCGTTGTCGTGATGGAAAAGGACTTTCTTGTGGGCCAATCGCGAGTGTTTTTTCTTGCAGCTCGGTTTTCAAACGGTCCAATAACGATGAATAATTTTCACCTGTAATAGTTTTACCCTTTTCCAGATAGTCGATGAGGATTATCCCTTCCGAATCCCAAAAGATAGTCGCCATAACCTTTCCGGCCGAAGGAACGGTCTTCGCCTTTTTTGGTGCAGATTCCCCCTTGGTAACCCATTGTTTAGATTGTTGTTTGGTCTCAGGAGTATAGTAATGTATCCATGTTTCATCCACAGTGACGAAACGACGCTTAAAGTCCTCCGGATTCTTCTGGAACAGCTGCAAACCATCCTTGCAACACTTCACACGATTCCGTTTTTGGTCAAGCGTGAGCAATCGCTGCACCCATCTTGCGGATAGCTTTCTCATGTCCAAATGTTTATGCAAAATATTATGTACCCGTTCAGTCGAGATGCCCACAGCACTAGCAATCTCACGCACCTTAACTCTTCTGTCATCCATCACCATATCATGGATTTGATCAATGATTTCTGGAGTCGTAACCTCCACAGGCCGTCCAGAACGTTCAGCGTCACTTGTGCCCATATGGCCAGTCCGAAAATTTTGAAACCACTTATAAACTGTTCTAATCGAAGGTGCAGAGTCACCATAATGTTTATCAAGCTTCTCTTTAGTCTCCTGAGGCGTTTTGCCTTTCATAAAGTAATGTTTAATCACCACACGAAATTCTTTTTCGTCTATTTCTTGAAAATCACTCGACTTCCTTGATTCACACGAATGCCAAACACAAAGAAATAGACCAATATGGCTGAAACTTGGTGTGCGTTCATTCAAGAGATGCTACTAACTAAACATGACCTCGATACGCGCCGGTGGTGCCATCTTTCGGACTTTGCACGGACTTTTCAAACCAGCCTCGTAGTATTAAAAATGAACGAGAGAAATTGTGAAATTCCATTTCAAGTTTGAAAAATCATAATTGATTTGTGGAAAGATGGAAAATCGTTTAGAAATGTTGGAAAAATTGTTAAAAAGTCGCATGCTACTGTTCAGTACATTGTAAACCAGTATAAATCAACGGGTTCTTATAAAATTTGACCACGGTCTTGTAGTCTCAAGAAACAGACTCCATGTGAAGAAGCCAGTATTGTTAGACAAATAATTATAGATCCCAAGAAAAATGCCCCAAAATTAAAAGAAGAAATACGGGAACTATTCTCGAAAAATGTTTGTTCACAAACAGTGAGCAATTGTTTAGACAGGGCGGGCTATAAGGGGTGTGCAGCTAGGAAGAAGCCGTTAATTTCGGAAGCTAATCGCAAAAACGGTTAGCTTTTGCTAGGGAATACGTTACTAAACCTCCTAAATTTTTGGGAATCCGTAATAGTGACGAAACCAAAATTAACCTTTTTGGATCTAATGGCAGAACTAAAGTTTTTAGAAAGAAGAATACCGCATTCGATTTTAAAAACATTTGTTCTACGGTGAGACAACGGGATGGCAGTGTTCTGCTTTAGGGATGCATGTCCGCTGGAAGGGTTGGAAATTTACATTTTATTAATGGTGCCATGTATCAGCATGTTTACCTGAACATTTTGAGAGACAAGTTAAGAGAAAATGTTCCAAAATTAGCACTCGAAAAAAGATACATTTTCCAACAGGACAATAATCCGAAACATACCGCAAGCTTGGTGTGAGAATGGATGATCCATAATGTGCGACAGCAGCTTCAGCAGCTTCATACACCTCCGCAATCACCCGATGTTAATCCCATCGAGTATTTATGGGAGGAACTTAAACGGCGCGTTCGCAATCATAATGTTTCAAATAGAGAAGGATTAAAAAACATAATATTGAACGAATGGAAAACATGTCAGCAGAAATTACTAGAAAGCTGGTTGTAAGCATGACAAAAAGGTTACAGAAGGCCATCAAATCCAACGGCGGTCCCACTAAATATTAATTTAAAAGAAGTTGTTATTTTCCGTTAAACTCCGTTAAACTATTGTTGGTAATTGTTAAGTGTATGGAGACTTTTTTGACATTAATTTTGTTTACATTTTGGTAAAAATAATGTAACTTCTAAACAAAATGTTCCGCAATTGTTTTTAATACTAATCCTCGTTGGTTAAGTTTCCAATATTAATTTAAACATGTTTTCTCATAGTTCCAATTAATTAGTTAAACATAACAGAAAAATAATATACAAAGCAGGATTGACTATATAAATTTGAATTTTATTCCTTTTAAACCAAAAAATTATATTTATCCTAAAAATAATTAATAACGTCAATAATTAAAAATTAGTATACCAAGTATTAAACACTTATATTATATAATATTATGTGATATATTCCATTGTCAGGTGGCCACTTAGCACAATTTCCATCTGAAGATCAAAGATGCATTTGTATCAGCGAAAAATATCACACTGACAGATTTTTGCTTTTCTTCGCGTTTTAGTGTTTTTAGATCAATAAAAACTCATTTCTGCCGTTCTGTCTCTCGATTATATATATATATATATATATATATATATATATATATATATATATATATATATATATTATATATATATATATATATATATATATATATATATATATATATATATATATATATATATATATATATATATATATATATATATATATATATATATATATATATATATATGTATATATATATATATATATATATATATATATATATATATATATATATATATAAATATAACACGTAGGCTGAAAAGTTTTTGGTCTGACACTTCACACGATACGTGTCAAAATGTCATGACATTTCGACGATTAGTTCACAAGTTAACGTCTTTTGTGTGTTGATTAAACACTGTTTTTTGGTGGGAAAAAATACCGTTCAAGCAAAGCAATGGCTTAATAAGTATTACGGGGACTCTACCCTTGGAAAATCACTCATCATTATGTATGCTGAATTTAAACGCGGTCGTACAGATACAAATGATGCTGAGCGCTCTGGACACCCAAGTGAGGTGGTTATACCGGAAAACATAAAAAAATCCACAAAATTCTTTTGGATGACCGTAAAGTGAAATTGCCTGAAATAGCTAACACCCTAAAGATAAAAAAAGAACATCTTGATCATATTTTGCATGCACATTTGGGCATGAGAAAGCTCTGTTCGAACTAGGTATCGCGTTTGCGCACTATGGACCAAAAGCAACAACGAACGCTGTTTAGACCTGTTTAAGCGCAATAAAGAGGATTTTTTCATGCGATATGTGACAATGGATGAAACATGGATCCAACAATATACACCGGAATCCAGTCGGCAGTCAGTTGAGTAGACAGCAGCCAGTGAAAGCCACCCGAAGCTACTAAAGACACAATAGTCGGCAGGGAAGGTTTTGGTCTCTGTATTTTGAGATGCGCATGGAATACTTTTCATCGACTATGCTGAAAAGGGAAAAACCATCAATAGCGAATATTATATAACGTTATTGGTGCGTTTGAAGGCAGAAATTGCAAAAAAAAACGGCCCCAAAAGAACACACAAAAAGTTCCCTTTCATCCAAGACAATCAATGGTTACGATGGCAAAATTGCATGAGTTGAAGTTCGAATTCTCCAGATTTGGCCTCCAGCGACTATCATCTATTCGCAGAGCTCAAAAAAATGCTCGCGGGAAAGAGATTTGTCTCCAATGAAGGAGGTATCGCCGAAACTAAGGCCTGTTTGGAAGGCAAAGACAAATCCTTCTACAAGAAAGGTATAAAAATGTTAGAAAAGCGTCGCATTGAGTGTGTCGTTCTTGAAGGAGACTCTGTTGATGAATAAAGTCGAATTTGGCAAAAAAAATGTGTTTTAGGTAGCTAGACCAAAAACTGTTCAGCCTACTTGATATATATATATATATATATATATATATATATATATATATATATATATATATATATATATATATATATATATATATATACATGTTTATGTATATATATATATATATATATATATATATATATATATATATATATATATATATATATATATATATATGTAGTAAGACCGATTGCAGAAAATTCACCTTAAATAGCGGATCTTCATATTAAAGAAAACATATATCTTAAAAAAAATGCGGCGTGAAAAAATATGAATATTTTTTTCACGCCGCCACACCGATCGTTAACCAGTACGTAAAGTCTATGATATTTTTCAAATTTGAGTAGGCTTTTTCTAAACAAATTTATTTAAAAAAATATTTTATAAAAATTGTTACCTTTTAGAACAATTACTTCCTGACATGAAGAAATTAATTACACAAGTTTTATGTCTCAAGATTTTATTATAATAATTTAAAAAATTTATTACATATAATTCACAAAAATTGTATGTTTTTCATTGTGAAAATGGCGGTATTACTGTATTCGCAAGTCGACAAAGGATTTCTTGTCTACCGACAACAAAGGATTGCTTAGCGAGCCGTCATCTTTGTCGGCAGGTGGCTCTCTGCTTGGCGGTAGCCAAGTGACAGCGCCCTCTACTAAAACGTCATATCCACCTTTAATTTGCTAATCTATAGCGAACGTTTGCAAATTTTACAATATGTCATGGGTCAAGTTTTTTTAAAGATACAAATAAAGATAACGGTGTTAATTCAGAAATTTGTAGAAAGTGTAGAATACAGCAGCAAGTTTGATAGATTGTGTCATTCGGTACTGTTGGTGTAGTTATATGTTAAGCACAACTTAGGATATTTTGTATGGAAATCGATTATTTATTTTGTATGGATGTATATTGCACAAAATACAATTGAAATTAAATAAAATTACCTAAATAAATTATATAAAAATAATACTAGTGATATAACACGTCACCAATAAAGTACCAATTCAAGGTACAGAAAAATAATAAACGAATACGTTTTTTCAATTTAACATTAAAAAAATCTTATATTTCTTACAAGAAAATCGTTTACCATTTCGGTATTAATCTTGGAAAAGTTAGGAGAGAAGCCTATTTGAAATTGTGTTATTATTTTGCCCAAACCTAACATAAAAGCCAAAATAAGCTGTTAAGAGGCAATGATCCAGTTGTTTCCGCACGTTACCAAGGAATTATTTTTTTTTATATAACACATTAAAAATTTTCTTAATTATGGTTAAATGTTATTTTTACTAGATGTTCTTATTAGTATTTCAATTTGTTATTAGATTAATTTTGCCGAAGAAAGTCTTTGGCAACCCAAAGACTGCCCCTGAGCTAGTTCGTACAATGGCGGCCTTTCATTGACAGGTTGATTTTGTAAATAATTTGGTAAAATGTAGTTTCGCCATTTTTTAAATTTTTCAAAAATTTTCGAATTTGAAAAAAAAAAAACGTATTGCGTGCATATGATCTCACGAGTCAACAGTTTCAATATATGTAGCGAATTTCATAACAACCTGTATATATATATATATACATATATATATATATATATATATATATATATATATATATATATATATATATATATATATATATATATATATATATATCTATATACATATATATATACATATATATATATATATATATATATATATATATATATATATATATATATATATATATACATATACATATATATATATATATATATATATATATATATATATATATATATATATATACATAAATATATATATATATATATATATATATATATATATATATATATATATATATATATATATATATATATATACATATATATATATATATATATATATATATATATATATATATATATATATATATATACACATATATATATATATATATATATATATATATATATATATATATATATATATATATATATATGTATATATATATATATATATATATATATATATATATATATATATATATACATATATATATATATATATATATTATATATATATATATATATATATATATATATATATATATAAATAACGTACTTTTTGAGAGGATAGAATTAAATATTCTCCCAAAACCTTAAAAACATGTGTTAAAATACGTGAGTTTTGGCTCTAGCATCTAGTCTAGTCTTTGGGTTTATAAAATATCGATAACGCTATAAAGAAATAAATCACTGTAACAGCAATTTTATGTTTTTAACTAAGTAAAATTTGACAAGAATTAGAAAACTGATATATTTTAAAACACTCGTAAACTCATTTCTTGAAATATTTCTCCCAATTGTTAAAAAAAAAAAACATTTTTTCATTGGTTTTATTGTTAGGGGAAGAGGGTGCAAATGGTAGGGGTCACTAAATTTTTTATTGTTACAATAGTATTACGATAACTTTTCTTGGTTTAAGTTGAGAGAATAGATAAAATTTAACCTTAATTATTTACATCAAAAGATATGTTGTTTGGAAATGATTGGAGGGGTTAGAAGGGTAGTATCGTAAATATCTTAATATACGTCTATTTCAATGTTCTTATTTCAATGTTTCCACTTTGAACAGAAATTGTATGTAAACGAGATTGAGATCTGATTACAGACTAACCTAAAAAATGTTGAGTTAATTATAGAAAAAGCTTTAGAAATATAAACCGTTATATTTTCCGAAACGTACTTACTTATCGCACATTAAATACCTTATTATTATTAATGCGTTTTTGCTTTTACTTCCTTAGTCAAAGAAAGTACTGAAATGGTGAAAATATATCCATTAGAGTTTTTTGATTTGCTCTGCATTTTAGAGCTTCCTGATTGCGAGAAACAGTTTCCCATTTTTGTGTTGATTTCTCGGTCTGTTGGCATGATAACTTCCAAACGAAATGATAATATAATACTTAATTTAGGGTCAGAACCTATGGTTTTTTAAGCTATTTCGCTTTACCGGAAACGGGTGTTGGTATGGATGACGATATATTGTGTGGTTTTAATAGTATTACAGGAATTCTACTAAAAGAACACTGTTCGCTGGGACAATAAACAATTTTTATTTATGATTATTTATAGTAAATTATGTAAGAGGTCAAAAAGCTGGAGAAGGATAGAGTTGTTGCTTTATAAATGTTGTGCCATGCGTTTTTTCAGGGGAAGGAGAGTACAAGGGAAGTTGCATACATATCGTAGTAAATATCCATTTCAGGCTTTGTTATAAGTCCTTTTCAGGATAAGGATATATAAAAATTATTATGTATCTTTTCATTATTTTCAGTTTTAATAGAAATAGTAAGTAAAGAAAAATAGAAGGTTTCAGTTGCAAATATCTGTGAAACCTTTCCTGTGCGTTACTTTTTTTTGTGATTAATACCTTACAATAATGTACCTTATAGATATTAACTTGTAGTGTTATATTCTTTACTAAAATCACTTCAGCAAAAATAGCTTATATACAAGTTATCGAAAACTGCGCAAAACACAATAAAATTGTACTTTGATACTAGAGTAAGCGTTTGAAGATATCACCTCTTGTGGCACATAAGAGTACCTAAGAAATTAAAATTTTACAGGTCCGATTTCCAATAAAAGTATTCGGTGGTCCTAGTTATTTTATACAGTATATTCGGAAAGTATTGATATCAAAGGATGTCATAACTTAACCAACATATTGTACATTCACCGCTACATGCTTATTATGGTACGTATATGAACTGGTCATAAGTCAATTATGCATTAGTTATACTAGTTAGGTTTGTGTATTATGGTTAATAATTCATGTACACAAATTTTATAACTTAATTTAGTTAATCGTTAAGATTCGTTGAACAAGAACTATAAGTATTTTTAATTTTAATAACAGTTTTCCGTAACGAACATTTTATGGAGCACTACAAAAATCGTGATTAGAAGTTTATTAATAGCCGTTTGTTCCTTAAAGATGTGCCCTACAATTGTATTTGTAACTGTTATTATAATAAAGCTAACTGACCCTGAGTAAACCAAAAATTACTGATAGTGAAAAGTGCATTTTTATTATCAATATGCCCGGCACTGGCCACGGGGGAAGTTATCCCATCTCGGACGCGTCAAATAAACGTACTTGGGGTGCAATTTATGTTGCCTTTTGTCCAAGCACGCACTAGACTCATCCGTTGAGTTAACTGCAGCGAAATCAAAAGAGCTGTGTAAACAATGTCGGACGTGAGACTTTTAGGACAATCAAGATGGAATAAGAGAAAATTCCTTTTACTATATCTGACGTTCTAACGATCCATTGGAATAAGATAAGAGGAAATAGAAAAATAATACCTTGTGATTTAGTCAGTTTTATGATTACTATTATTTCTTTAATAATTTATTTTACACTTTTCTTAAAAACAGAATAGAGGACGCATTTTAGGCTATTTTAGGATTTAAATTAAATAATACTATAAATAAGAAACCATGATTCTGGGGATCAAGCCGTAGTAAATTGGAATGACTTTTCCGACGTCTGAGCGAAGCAAGTTCAGAAAGCTTTACCTTGCGATGTTGTAACATTGAATGTGTTCAGTGGATTAATCTTCAAAAATGAATACTTTCAAACATGTTTGGTGCAATTGTACGCGAAATGTCGCAAAGTTCGAAACATATGATTTTTTATTTTGAATTGATGAGAATCGAAAGGAGTTCAATCAGTTCATGTAAAACAATACTATCGTTGGTTTTTCAAATATTTTAATTTGTTTCATTGAGTTTGGATACTATGCATATTAAAGAAATCGAAAAACTGTATCCAGTAGTTTCCTCGTAAGCTTGTAGTCTTAAAATAAGTGCTGAGTTTGATATTCTAACACTAAAAAATAAATTAATCCAAGCGTTAAAACTTAATAACTACTTTGTGGTGCGATATAAACATAAAAAATATTATCTTTACATACGATTTCAACTAAATCGGGAACATTGAGGAAAAAAACAAAATTCTTAGATTGCTCAACTTCAAAAATCCTGACTAGGACTCGTACTACAATTTATACGAAACAGCCCGGTCTAACCATTTCTCGTACCTTTTTAACCCCTTGTATGTCACTGTAGTAACTAATAAATACAATTTGTACATTTAAGCATAAGCTGCAGAAGAAGATGTTTACTGTGGTAACTAATAAATATAATTTGTACATTCAAAAAATAAAACTGACAAGATAATAAATTAAAATTATACATATGGAAAACATTATTATAAAAAGACACGGGAACGTCTCATAATATATTGAAACTATACAATACACATTTTCCTGAGAGAGAATAGCGCTCAAAAACTACATGTGCCATTTTACTTCAGGTATTATACGAGGCTGGTTTAAAAAGTCCATGCAAAAATAAAAACTACTTATGTGTTTGGGGTAAACCTTTTTTATTTTTCGACATAGTCTCCTTTTAGGCTTATACACTTCGTCCAACGATGTTCTAGTTTGTTCATCCCTTCCGAATAATAGGATTTCTCCAAGTCTGCAAAATATCCATTAGTGTCTGCAATCACCTCCTCGTTTGAATAAAATCTTTGTCCCGCCAGCCATTTCTTCAAATTGGGGAACAAATAGTAGTGAGGGAGCCAAGTCTGGAGAATAGGGGGGATGTGAAACGAGTTGGAATCCTATTTCCATTAATTTTGCGACCACAACTGCTGAGGTGTGTGCTGGTGCGTTGTCGTGATAGAAAAGGACTTTCTTGTGGGCCAATCGCGGGCGTTTTTCTTGCAGCTCGGTTTTCAAACGGTCCAATAACGATGAATAATATTCACCTGTAATAGTTTTACCCTTTTCCAGATAGTCGATGAGGATTATCCCTTACGAATCCCAAAAGACAGTCGCCATAACCTTTCCGGTCGAAGGAACTGTCTTCGCCTTTTTTGGTGCAGATTCCCCCTTGGTAACCCATTGTTTAGATTGTTGTTTGGTCTCAGGAGTATAGTAATGTATCCATGTTTCATCCACAGTGACGAAACGACGCTTAAAGTCCTCCGGATTCTTCTGGAACAGCTGCAAACCATCCTTGCAACACTTCACACGATTCCGTTTTTAGTTAAGCGTGAGCAATCGCGGCACCCATCTTGCGGATAGCTTTCTCATGTCCAAATGTTTATGCAAAATATTATGTACCCGTTCAGTCGAGATGCCCACAGCACTAGCCATCTCACGCACCTTAACTCTTCTCTCATCCATCACCATATCATGGATTTGATCAATGATTTCTGGAGTCGTAACCTCCACAGGCCGTCCAGAACGTTCAGCGTCACTTGTGCCCATATGGCCAGTCCGAAAATTTTGAAACCACTTATAAACTGTTCTAATCGAAGGTGCAGAGTCACCATAATGTTTATCAAGCTTTTCTTTAGTCTCCTGAGGCGTTTTGCCTTTCATAAAGTAATGTTTAATCACCACACGAAATTCTTTTTCGTCCATTTCTTGAAAATCACTCGACTTCCTTGATTCACAAGAATGCCAAACACAAAGAAATAGACCAATATGGCTGAAACTTAGTGTGCGTTCATTCAAGAGATGCTACTAACTAAACATGACCTCGATACGCGCCGGTGGTGCCATCTCTCGGACTTTGCACGGACTTTTCAAACCAGCCTCGTATATATGTAAAATTCGAAATATATACGACGAAATTATAAACTACACTCGTGGTGGTCTAGGTACCCTCAACCGTGCGAAATCTCGAAGGACGATTTTTTCACCAATACAATGATGGATGCCATATTTTGACAAATTTGTTATTATTAAGGAAACCCAAATATGCAAGTGAAAAACTTTAAAATATGCGTATAAATATGCAAATAATTTTCTCAAAAAATATGCACATACACGTTATAAATATGCAGTAAAAAAAAAAATGGAAATAGACTTGAAAAATGTAAATTTATTGTTTCACATTACATGATACGAGTACTATACAAATGTAGCAATAAAAAACCCATTTTAAATTTTCAACATACAGGGCGAATGAACTAAATCTAAATATAATATTATACAAAGTAAAAAATAAATATAAATAATAATGTATTTTATTACTTTACTTAAAGATGAACATATAATAATAATAATAATGTAGGTACACATTATAAAAAATTTATATACGTAGTAAACAGCATAATAAAACATACATTTTAAATTTGTTACATACAGGGCGATGCAACTAAGTAAGCGGAAATATGCAAATATTGCAAAAGACAGGGTCGCCGTTAGTTATAAAAACAATAAACTACTAAATGTTTCTCAAAATTCTCCATTAAAAAGTTTTGTCTTCTATCGTTGTATAAAAATTTATAAATTGAGAAACTCCTTTCCACATCGACTGATGTAATAGGGGCGTTTTTAAAATTATTTAATAGCATAGGAGCTAAATCAATGGAATCAGTAAAATGCCCCTTTAAAACATTAGCTACTTGGCTGACAAATTGAAACCCACTATTTTTTCCATAATATTCCGAAATTTTTGAAAAATTTTTCTCCCAATTTTACCTGCGACATTTTCAAAAGCGACCTCTCATTGTTTTATTAGTTGAACACTTCGGGTTAATGGCAAATTAGATTCCTCCATTTGAGTTATGGTTTTAGAAACAAAGCTATACTATTTTAAGAAAGGAAAGTTGTTGTTTTATCTCCTTGTATTTGAATAATCGTTTAAGTTCTGTAAGGGATTGGGAAGATTCGTCTGATAATTCTGCAATTAGACCATCTAGTTGACAGAAGTTGTCGCAATAAAAAAAAATGTTGCTTCCAACCAAGTGCCCCATCTTGTAATAACAGGCTGAGGTGGAAGAGGAGTGTTTGGTAGTTTTTCTTTGTAGAACTGAATCCTTAAAGGCACTTTAAGGAAGATTTTCTTCATGTTAGAAATTAAGCTATTCACAAGCGGAAAATGATTCCTAATTTCCTCAGCAACCCTATTTAAAGCATGAGCGAGACATGTTACATGTATTAAGTTTGGATAAAAAATGATCAAATTTTTCCCGGCCTTTATCATGTAGGATGCTGCATTTGACAAAATAAGCAAAAAATTATCTCCTGGAACAGGCGTAGGAAGAAAAGACTTCGATAGTTTCTCTTGAACAAATCTGGTCACTATCAATGCATTTGTTTTTTCTAACTGTTTGGAAACAATCAGATAAGATTTTGGCAAAATATCGTCGCTAAGAACTCCAATCAATAAATGCGCAATATACCGTCATCTTGAATCGGTGGTTTCATCAATACATATGTAAAAATGTTCGTTGCGAATTTTACCTTTAATTTTCTCAATTACCTGTGAATACAAGGAGCTTACGTCGTTTCTCCGTATTGTTGTTTCACCTGGGATATTAAATTTGCAATACTTCTGGAGGAAGGAAGTAAAGTTTTGATTACGTAGCTTCGATAACGGAATGTTTGATGTCATCATTGCACGGCATAGATCTCGGTTAAAGATGTCTTGTTCATTTAGCTCTTTATTTTTGTACGTTGGTTGGAAACATTGCATTAATGTGTATTGTGGCCTATCTCCAGGTTTCGTTTTACTCAATTTGGCAATATGGCAAGCAGTTTTCACGTGTTGCTCTATTTGAAATTTTTTATCGCATGGTATCTGCAATAAAAAAAAGAAAATTTAATCAAAATCCCAAGGAAAAAATTCGTTAAATAGAAATTTCATTAAATAGAAAACTAGGTGCTTAGGGCAGGCAAAAATTAAAATTCTGCTTTGTACCTTTTTTATTAGATTACCTAGAAATACATACGTTTACATATGTATTTCTATTTCGTGGTTTCGTTAAATAGAAATTTTGTTCGTTAAATGGAACAAAAATAACTTAAATAACATTGAAAATAGCATCAACAGCAAAATGCTGACAAAAATTTCATTATGTTTAAATATTAAACGAAAATGAAATATCCTGTATATTCAATTATACTTACAATTTTAACACATGCAGAATAGTAGATTTTTTCCATATCTATTCTTAGTTCTTTGTATGGTTTAATCCACACTGACACACTACTGGCTTTGGGCATTTCACTGTAGTAAAATACGACTCAAAAGATAAAAAGCACAAATCGACGTAACCACACAACCAAAAATGAAATCTAATAAACTAATAATACAAGTATGCTCTGATGGCCGTCTGGGGTTTACTGATTGGTTTTTACTGACCATAAAATAATAAAATTTAATTGGGGAAAAGTACCGGCGCACAGTGGGGAAAAACGAAAAATCGTGTTTCAAAATTGTCTAGAGCCTTCAATTTTGGTTCGATTTGGACGATTTGTTTCAAAATGGCGGACGTTGGTTTCTGATTATATAGCGACTGAGACACAGAAAACGCTTACAGTTTCAAACCAAGTTGTGCTAAAATGCGTGTATGTATGTTTTTTTATGTCGCAGATAATATATCTAATATCACAGTTACAAGATTAATAATAATGAACCCAAAATGGCTGCCATGAACAATAAAAGTATTATAAATATGAATAAACGTACCATTATTATTTTATATCCATAACATTTGCATAAATAATTTCTTTAAGGTTGTTAATTATAAATATGTTTCAACAATTGACAAATCAAGTATGGCGGATGCCAAAATTGAATCGAGCAAGAAAGTTTCTCTGTGGCCTTTAGACTGTGGCAGTCAGATCATTCAAGTTATTCAAGTTTAGTTGCGGGATTTAAATTTTCATGCAGTTATTGCTAGAATATTGCTACTGTAAATTTTAAGTATCGTATACAATTTTCTAGCAGATACAAAAAACAGCGATACACGCAGAAAAGGACAGCTCACACAGCTAGAAAATGGCTACAATAGCTAAAACGTTTTGTTAAAATAGGGACAGCTAAATATTTTATGTAAGAGTAAGTTAAGGTTAGACATATTTATTTTCTTATTTTTCTAGTCTATTCCTATAATTCAGTAGTTCTGTATATGTACTAAAGGGTTTTCTCGTTAATAAAGATTATTATTACTCTTACAAAATACATGCAGAGAAATGCTAAAATAGGGACAGTTAAATATTTTGCTGCATTAGCCACTGTTTAGCAACAGCAGCCACTTTTTTTGCTACAACAGCAAACAATGTGGCTAGTGCAGCAAAATATTTAGCAGTCCCTATTTTAACAAAACGTTTTAGCTGTTGTAGCCATTTTCTAGCTGTGTGAGCTGTCCTTTTCTGCGTGTATCGCTGTTTTTTGTATCTGCTAGAAAATTGTCTACGATACTTAAAATTTACAGCAGCAATATTCTAGCAATAACTGCATGAAAATTTAAATCCCGCAACTAAACTTGAATGACTTGAATGATCTGACTGCCACAGTCTAAATGCCACAGAGAAACTTTCTTGCTCGATTCAATTTTGGCATCCGCCATATTTGATTTGTCATTTTAAGTCAATTGTTGAAACATATTTATAATTAACAACCTTAAAGAAATTATTGTTTTATTGTTCATGGCAGCCATTTTGGGTTCATTATTATTAATCTTGTAACTGTGATATTAGATATATTATCTGCGACATAAAAAAACATACATACACGCATTTTAGCACAACTTGGTTTGAAACTGTAAGCGTTTTCTGTGTCTGAGTCGCTATATAATCAGAAACCAACGTCCGTCATTTTGAAACAAAAGTTTAATTAAAAAATTGGCTCCGACAACTTTGTTCGGAAATTAATAAGCTTCAATTTTATAAAAAAAATCGTCCAAATCGAACCAAAATTGAAGGCTCTAGACAATTTTGAAACACGATTTTTCGTTTTTCCCCACTGTGCGGCGCGGCGGCGGCGACCTAAACATTGACCGTTATTCCGAAAAATGAATGAAAACGCCTGCCAAAGACCTACATTATTATAAATTCCTTCAAATATGCACATATATGTTATTTTTAAAGCATTTATGCAAATATTTAGAAAAATGCATATAATATGCAATATATGCGCTTTGCATATTTGGGTATCCTCAGTTATTATAGTAAGGTTTCCGATTTAGATCACTAGTAATTTTAGTGCAAGCGGTTTTTTACGCAGTAACGACATTATATAATATTTTGTAATTTCGTACTTAGTGATTGCACCTCTATTTTGTAAAAAAGAAAATTACTTTTAATTTTGTATTATTTTCTTTTCATGTTATAAGTGAATAAAGGGAAATATAAAATAAGATAAAATAACATTACAGTACCTTGTTTTATTAACCTGTGAATAAAGTTAACGTACTTTGCCCTCATGACTAGACGAATAAAAAAATTCCTTCGTTTAATGAAAATGATAAAAATAAATAGATGATTTATTTTTATCTGCTTTTAAGCTGGAATTTTAATTTAAATTTTTTAAACATATTGGTGGAGAAAAACGTGACAAAGTAAAATAATCCATTACAAAAACTTTTTCACCCCAAATACTGGAGCTAGTTGTAAAAAAGAAAATTATGTCTAGTGATGATTTCCAAACACATAATGGAGTAATGTAGAGGATATATATTGTAAATAATCATACGTAGCTAAACAACCAGTACGTAGTTTTTGGTCTCCTTCAAGAGGGATACAATCAGTCCAACGCTTTTCTAACATTTCTATACCTTTCTTGTAGAAGGATTTGTCTTTGCCTTCAAAATAGGCCTCAGTTTCGGCGATAACTTCTTCATTGGAGCCAAATATCTTTCCTTCGACCTCCTTTTTTTGAGGTCTGAGAATAGATCATAGTCACTGGCGGCAAAATCTTGAAAATACGGTGGATGAGGAAGCAATTCGAATTTTAATTCATGCATTTTTGCCATTTTAACTATTGACTTGTGACACGGTGCATTTTCTTGATGAAAGAACATTTTTTCTTGTTCATTTGGGGTCGTTTCTTTGCGATTTCTGCCTTTAAACGTACCAACAAATTCATATAATATTCGCTATTGATGGTTGTTCCCTTCTCAGCGTAGTCGATGAAAATTATTCCATGCGCATCTCAAAATACAGAGGGTAAGACCTTCCCAGCTGACTGTTGTGTCTTTGGTCGCTTCGGGCGGCTTTCACCGGCTGCTGCTGTCCACTCAGCTGACTGCTAATTTGATTCCGGGGTGAAGTGGTGAATGTTTCATCCATTGTCACATATAGCAAGAAAAAATCCTTTTTATTGCGCTCAAACAGGTCCAAACAGCCCTTAGGAACATCAACACGTTGTGGACCAAAAACAGGTCCACTGTGAGTAAACACGGTACCCATTTCGAACAGAGCTTTCTCATGCCCAAATGTTCATGCGAAATATGACCAATACGTTCTTTTGATATCTTTAGGGTGTCAGCTATCTCATAAAATTTCACTTTATGGTCATCCAAAACATTTTTTGTGGATTTTTTGATGTTTTTCGGTGTAACCACCTCATTTGGGCGTCCAGAGCGTTCACCATCATTAGTGTCTGTACGACCGCATTTAAATTCAGCTTATTAGTAAATGATAAATGATTTTCCAGGGGCAGAGTCCTCGTAACACTTATCAAGCCATTGCTTTGCTTGAACGGTTTTTTTTTTTTTTTTTTTATGGGTCTAGCACACGTGCTACAGGGAAGTCCCTAAAGCGCTACAGGAGCGACACGTGTGCGGAGAAAGCGATTCACGTTGTTCTTGAATCGCTGTAGATTGTACTCGATGGGAAACACAGTCCTGGGCAAACTATTCCAAAGGTATGATGTTCTCCATATAAAAGACTGCTTGAAAAGCGTTGTACGAGGAGTAACAAGCTGAACCTCATACGGATGTGAAGTATTAGCGCGACGTGTACTTCTAATATGCACCGCTCTGGGAGGAATTAAACGGGCCACATCCTTCGAACACTTTCCATGAAAGTACTTGTAGAATAGGCTCAAGTCGCCAACCGTTCTTAGATGTTCCAGCGAATCAAGGCCGTCGGTCAGTTCCGAGTGTCCAATCAGACGAATAGCTCTTCTTTGGATATAATCCAACAAATGCAGTGTATGTTTGGGAGCGGAGCTCCAAACATGGGAGCAGTATTCCATAGTTGGTCGAATTTGAGCTTTGTAAAGAATTAACAGTTGTTGTGGAGTGTAAAGCTTTCTGGTTCGAAACAATATTCCCAACTTTTGAGAAGCTCTCCTTGCTATGCCTGCAACATGTTCATGCCAGGACATATTTACTCCCAAATTAACGCCTAACAGATTGAGTGACGATGTTAGAGGGATGGAGTGCCCCGACATAACTATGTCGGGTTCTGCAACGTTAACTTCTTTAGAAAAAAACTGCCGCCTGGGTTTTTGTAGCGTTAAATTCCACTTGTCACCCCAAGATAGAATTTCTTCCAGGTCTTTGTTAAGTTGAATGACTTCCTGCTGTCTGCGGATAATATAAATGAGGAAGAGAGTAGGAGACAGTATGGAACCTTGGGGCACACCGGCGTTGATAGTGAAGGTGTTAGAAAGAAATCCCTCGACTGCCACTCGTAAAGAACGCTCTCTGAGGAAACATGAGGGCCACAAACAGAACTTTTCAGACATACCATAAGAACGTAGCTTAGCAAACAGCCCATCATGCCAAACACGGTCAAATGCCTTGGATATGTCAAGAGCAACCGCTCGAGATTCTCCAAAGTGTTCAATTGCGTTGTTCCAAACATGTGTTACATAAGTCAGAAGATCTCCTGTTGATCTATTTTTACGAAAGCCATATTGGTGATCACTAATAATGTTGAGTCCTTCAAGATATTTTATAAGATGCTGATTGATAGCCTTTTCCATGACTTTCGATATTATTGAGAGTAGTGCGATTGGTCGGTAGTTATTTGGCAAGGTCTTCTTGCCTTTTTTAGGTATCGGCTGAACTGTGGCATATTTCCAGCAGGAAGGAAATATTCCCTTTCTGTAGGATAGGTTGAAAAGTCTACAGAAAACTGGTGTTAATTCCCTCGCACAGTTCTTGAGAACTATGGCAGGTATTTCGTCAGCGCCTGAAGCCTTTTTGGTGTCTACCTTCATCAAAATACGTTTTATGATACGCTGCCTGAAGACAATATCGGGCATCCTTGACTGCACTATGGGAATAGCAGGTGGGTGTTTTTCCTTGGAAATCGAAAGTAGAATGTGAAGCAAAGAGTTCAGCCAACAAGTTCGCTTTCTCAACAGGTGTCGTTGCAATAGAATTATCTGGCCGTGTGAGTGGTGGTATGGTGGATTCGGTGAAATTTTGACTAACTGCCTTAGCGACTGACCAAAAGGACCTGGAATTGCCGGGACAAGCGAGAAGTTTGTTTCTAATCCGTTGATTGTGTACCTCCTTGGTTTCGTCGATAATTTCTTTGCATCTGTTCCTGGCACGAACAAAGATGTTACGATTTATGGTGTTAGGATCTTCACGCCACTGTCGGTATGCAAGATGTTTAGAAGCAACAGCTTCCTTGCATTTTAGGTCAAACCATTTCTTCGAAAAAGGGATGTAAGCCTCCATACCGGCCAAAATAACATCGGAAACCTCCCTGGCGCAGTCAGATGGGTTGTCGGATCGAAAACAAACGTCCAACCAAGGGAAAGTTCGAAAACATTCCATGAGATCTTCCCATTTAGCAGATTTGTAGTGCCAAATCTTGCGCGGTTTGGGCGCCTCTCTGTCACTGATTGGTAGAATACTCGATGTCGAAAGTAGTTTATGGTCGGAAGAACCCAGCGGCGGATTTACCTGACCGTGTAAATCTCCGGATTGGTGGTTTTAAAAACAGATCAAGAAGACTGGCGAACTCTCCGTCTCGATCAGGAATCCGTGTTGGTTCATCAATAAGCTGAGTCAAGCCACAACTGATTGAAAATGATTCAACTTCACGACCTTGTTCGTCGGTAGTATTTGAATATTTAAGCCAGTTGATGTTGTGGACATTAAAGTCGCCCAGGATGGCAATTTCGGCATTTGGATAGTTAATTTGTAAATGATCTATGGTGTCTGCAAGAGAAGCGAAAAGTGTTCTAAAGTTTGTATCACTTGGTGGTCGATAGAGGATACAGACGAACCTTGTGGTTGGTTGAGTCGCTATTTTTAACCACGTAACATCAAAGTTTGGGGGCTCCAGAGCCCCTTCTCGTTGGCAAGAGAGTTCGCTTCTGACATAAAGACAGATTCCAAAGTTACGCCTAAATCGGGAATAGAAATCGTACCCAGGATAAAGATAGTTTACTGTGCTGGTCGATGAACTGACCTTAGTTTCACAGAGAGCGAGTACATGAGGTTTATTTGATTGCAGGTGTTGGTGCACTGAATTTATGTTCGAATTTAAACCTCGTATGTTGCAAAAATCCATTTTGAAATTCTGTTCTCTGCATGTCGACGCCCCTGAACCATCCCCCACCCGGAGATCCGAACGGGGGGCTACTTTACCTCCGGAATTTTTTGTATCCAGGTGCCTCATCATGCTATTTGGTCCCACAGTCCGGGACATCGGCACAGCCACGAAACGTTAAGCAACTTCACGCAGCCTAAGCCGATGCGATGGTATCACACCGGGCGATGCTGGTGGGATCTGGGCATCTACCATCTATTCGATTTTTTCCATTGTTTTGAAAATATTATTAAGTAGTGCACTATAACATGTAAACTAATCGTCAAAATGTCATGAAATTTTGACACGTATCGTTGGAAGGTTGGTACTTCCCAAAAATCATATGGATGTTTTGAAAAAGGCGACATCTATGACACATAGATGTCGACCAAAAACTTTTCAGCCCACGTGTTTATATATATATATATATATATATATATATATATATATATATATATGTATATATATATATATATATATATATATATATATATATATATATATATATATATATATATATATATATAAAATTAACAACTGTTCAGTTAGAACATTTAAACCACCAAAATCATCTCTCGGCATGATAACACGTAAACAAAATATATTTATTCATCACGTCAATTAATCAAATCTTATTTAGCATAAAAGGTTTCTTCCATATAAATGTAAAATCAAAATCCAGGTTTCTATATACAATGATGTGAATAAAATGGCTTAGTTAGTTTAAACAGTATTATTGTCTATGTTCTTATCTAGTATTATAATGAAAATCGTTAATATTTCCTAATTTTTTCTTCTTCTTCTCTTTTTAAATCACTTTTAGTTTGAGAAACCATTATTAAACGAAAAAATATAAAAAAAGAAATGACTACTATATCTTTTATCATTTTAATATGTGAACCTCCGGTGAAATTTTGTGTTTGTACAAAAGAAAAAAACTTTTATTTTGTGTTCTAGATCTAAGAGTACAAAAAATAAGAGAAATATTTAAATCATACAATAGGGGCAATAGTATAATTCTTTACTATGTAGCTTTTACTGCATAACACTAAATGGCTTTTCTATCGGCTGGTCTTGGAATTCTTTCTTTCTTTTTTGTGTAATCCTTTATTTTTAAACATAAAACCTATGACCGCGCAGTTTTTATATTCCTGTTTGATTAGGTGATTTTTGCTTTTCTTCACGTTTTTAGCTCTCCAGATTATTAGTAGAGATATCAGCTTAGAACCATGAATGGGCTATAGTAAGTATTACGTATTGTCCCTTTGACACTACGACGTGGAAACGTGAACAATAACATCGTTATCCATGAGGAAATTGGAAGCATTATCATAGAATGTTTAAAATACAGTAGCCGAATGAAGTAATAAATGAAAACATATTAAGAAGAATGGACAAAGACGAGGATATCTAGGTCAATTTTAAAAGGAAAAAAGCAAGATTTCTTGGACATCTGCGGAGAAATCCAAACTACTGCCTGCTAAAACTGATTGTAGAAGGAAGCGCGGGATAAGAGGAAGGCAGATATTCTGGCTGCAAAATATAAGACAATAGACCGATTTAAAAATAATTGGAGAACTTCTCCATACAGTAACAGATCGAGCAGAATATCAACAATTGATTGCCGACATTAAATAATGGTGGACTGGTAGTGTCCAACCTATCGATTTGTCGTTGTAGCATTCTGTAGGGGTGTTGCCACTCTCGAACGAAATAAAACATCATTTTCAATACATAATGTACACATATGGTAATACCTGTAGAAGAGATGATACTTATAGTTTCTGAGCGATATGGCTTCAGGAGCAAGGGGTGAAAGAAGTGGGCGTAGATAAATTTTGTATGATTTTAATGGTAATATGGTAGATTTTTCTTCTTTCTTGTAGAGATAATAAATAATTTTGATGTATAATTATTTATAGTAAAACATATAGGGGGTTGAAGGGGCGGCGGTGAAGGTTGGAGGGGTTACTTTGTATATGATGTTTCTATCAGTCTTCTTGCAGTCGAAGAATCTGAAAATTAAGACATTTTTTATTATTTTTTCACTTTAACCGGGAAAAACGGAGAAAGGAGTGAGAATCACTAACTAAGTTATAGTAGTACAAAAATGTTTACAAATTTTGGTGAAGGCCATGCATAAATTTTAGTATACTAGGAGATTAAAGGAGTGGAGGAAGAGGTTAAAGAGAATAGCGAGGTATATTGTGTACATTTGTATACATCGCGTTATATCTTCTTGGAAAATGGACAAATTTTTAACATAATTATTTATACTGAAATATAAAAGGGGTTAAAAAATGGAGAATAGAACGACGGTATATTTATCGTGTGTTATACATCTTTTTCAAGGTCCTTAGAGTCAAGGAATCTAAACATTATATTGTTTTTCTCATTATTTTCAATGTTAATAGGAAAAGAAGGCAAAAGTTTCCCAAAAGGCAGGGGAAACAAACTAATGTTTTAGTTTTTGTTCCCTCTGATTTTTGTCACTGTAATTCCAAGATTAAGTGTATCTTGTATTCTTAAATGGTAAACCCATTCCACTCGACGTAGGTAAGTACCAGCGGTTACTTCGTAATTCCTTGTCTATTTCATCCAAAAACTTTTCTATTTTTTTTTTTAACAGAATGAGAAATGCAGGTCCACTCTCATTGTAAAAAGGAAATTCAATATGGTAAAATAAGTCAGACAGACTAAAAGTATATGCAAAAGGAACTTTTATTTTCCTCTTTTTTGTAGGGTTTTATCACTCCAGTCTTCCCGCATTGACTTCATCATTACAGTTTTATCTCTGTTTTATTCTCAAGACTATTTTCACTTTTTTAACACCACGTTTGCACAGGATTTTCTTTTCATTTCTTGACTCTATTTTCTTCCTACCCTGGTCTCCAAGTAATAGCTCAGGGCGAACAGTTTTATATAAATATGATTGTGGAACGCTTAAAGTGGGAAAATCATTTATTGAAGTTTCTTCTCCTGAAGACATCAGTAACATTTATAGACGATAAAAACACAATACCATTGTTGACCTTTTTAATATCTGAATAGTAAAATTTTCTTGGTATGACTAAGTACTTTCCTTTTAAAACTCCTCATAATTGATTAATTGTATTTTCCCTAGAGATTTCGTCTTAGAAGAAAATTATGTTAATACGTTATAGTATTTCTCTTTCGCGAAATTTATCATTACAGCAATACACTGTACAAAAACTGTTTCTATTTTTTATTATTATTTTGTAAATTACTTTTTATTTCCTTTTAATGCTTGCAAAAGAAAACTGTTCTGTACATTTTTTTAAAGAAAAACAACTATCCAGAATTTTCACATATTGAATAAATATATTTTATTTTAACTACTATTTGTTGTGATGAAATTGTTAAAATACTATTTTTTACGTCAGTATTAATTGTGGAGCTATAGTTTCCTGTTCTTACACTGGGACATAATCAATATGTTGGCTTAAACAGGTGGTTCACAAAATTTGGGAACATACATTGAGTAATGTAATCAGGTTCCTTGTAGGCAGAACAGCCGAAACGTACTCCAATTTGACAATGTCTAATCCTAAAAACGTCTCATATTTACACTCAATAATGTTATACATATTGAACAGGACATATAATTGGAACCTTCTCTGTAGTATGAAACGTGCAACTCAATCAAAATAAAATTCCACAAATATTATTTTTCTACCTCTGATATAATACCTCGTACAACAGTAATTTGTTATTTAACAAGGTTTTAAAGTATATAAAACACGATCTGTATGTAACAATTCCTTTAACTCCCTCCCCCACCCGTTTACGTCTTCATATTTTTGACTGCGAATTGAAAACAATGAAAAAACAATGAAATTTTCAAATATCTGGATGTGTAAAACCCCCTTTAATTTACTTCTAACTTCCTTCTCTTTATATGCTTAAATAACTAAAACTGATAAAAAAAAATTTTATGTAATTGTCATATTTTTCGACTCTACGTATATTACTACATACAGAGTAACTGCTCTCCCCGTCTGTCGAGTCTTTTATATGATTTACTATAAATAATGGAAAATAATCTTCAAAATAAAACAACTTTCATATTTCCTAATTTGAAAAACCCTGACCATGAGGTATAAGACGATATATATTTAGCAATTTCTCTGAGTACCTCCCCTTGATCTTTACTCCTTCATATGTTTATCACTAAGTAATCTACGGTGATAAAAAAACACATATTTCAAATTCGTCACCATCAGTCCTGAAAAGGATGTATGACATGATATATATGTGTCAGTGTGTGTTGACTTCAGGTACCGTAAAAAGGGACTTATAACACGATATGTGCTAAGGTGCCTTCTAGCCCCTTTACATATCCCTTTAACAACAAATAATTATGTTTAACATTTACTCATTATGTTAATCAAAAACTAGGAATAATTTTCATAAAACTTGAGGAAATATACAAAATTTACCCACCCTCACCTCTTTCACTTCCTTCTCCTAAAGCTATATTGCTCAAAGACTGTAGATTCTATTCCCCTAGATGATTCATTCGCGAGTTATTACGCTAACAAGAGATAGACAGACTGACAGATGGAAATTATTGACTTAATTTTTTGTTATTTAGGGACCCTGATACGTAAATAAATGCATGTAAGGTGATTTTGAATGTTCAGTACGGAACACTTATCGGATCATTTCGGTGTGCGTCTGTCTATTTGTCTACCACATCCAGTTTTCTCGGAAACTATTTGACATAAAAAGTTAAAATTTCTCACAAATATAGAAATTGGTGGCCCAAACAGAGCAGTGTAATTTTGAAAGTTAAATTTTGACTTAAATTCTTTTTACCAGGTCATTGAGTAAAGTGTCAAATGGGAGCTTGTGAAAACACAAGTTTAAACATATATATGATGTAATACTTGCTCATATTTTCCTTCGTATTATTTTCAAAAAATGGCCAAAAATCTCTGTTACCCACCCTATCTCGAAAATTACTACTAAAAAATTTTTGAAAAAATTCCGAAGCAGTATAAATAAAATGTAGATTGAACACGAGTGCATTATATTTCATAATTTTCCTAATATAAAAAAACCTATGTAGCATGACAGAATGGCGATGGTTTGGAAAGTTGGGAATTCGATCGGAACAATCAGTAATATTATGATATCTGGTGTCCAACGGATAGGTACCGAAGACAAAATAATATTATGTTATATTTAGGTCGTAAACATTCGTTTTAAACTTTAACTACTAGATTCTATATTGAGCTAGATGCATTTATTGGCTATTAGGTAGCTAATTTTTATTCTCAAGGAAATCACGGTACGGAACACTAATTGCGCAGGTCCGACTTGCACTTAACCAGTTTTTTTTTACGAATACAATGGTTTCTTTGAACAAGAGAAGTAAAAAAAAGATTTTAACCATTTCAATTCTAAATTTTCCTATTAGATAATATTTAATTTCTCGTAAGTTGGTAGACTAACCTTTAAAAAAATTATACAGAATTTTAACGGCGATATACTGATCGACTAATGTTATTTAAAAATCATTATTCACTTTAAGGTGTCGTTTATACATATGTACGATAATCACCGAGATGATTGCCAGTCTACAATTTAATTTAACTAAGAAGGAATTTAAAAATATACTGACGGTAATTCTGATATGTAGAATAATTAAATGTTTCATCGCTGTAAAAATTAAGGTATGTATACCCTTGGACAAATATTAAATATTACTTGGGCACCGAATTGCAAAATATATGTTACAGAATAAAAATTCTTATTAAGTTGTTAACATATCTGATTAAAGGGTGTTAAATTTATCAACATACATACATTTAACGTATTGACATGTGTCTGTAGCTTCCGGACAAAATAAATTTGCTATTTAGGGGTGAGAAAATTGAAATATTTTGAGCCAACTCTTTTCCGTATTTGTTAATGCGTGTTTTACGACTGTATTCCCCCAGGCAAACAAAACTGCTGCGGTGACGGCACTAAAGGGTGGTCGTTTGTCAACCCTGGGGCAGGTCGCTTTGTATCCATCACAATAAGAGATATAAATGTTGGTTTTTATCTATTAAAAAAACTACACTGCGAAAACTCTAATTGTTGTTTTAAATTCATCTACATCACAATTCCTGGCCTTTTGGATTTTGTATCCAATAAAGGGTAGCCAGGTTGTTAAACTAAAATCAAACTTGGCACTGTTTATTTTGTAATATTAATAGGTCAAAAATAAATTACTTTGGTCGCATGTAAAGTGGAATACAAGAATATAGCATCTGACCTAAATTTAATAATAAATATTAAATAATTAGTAAAAAATAAGATGGAAAAAAATAGCATCAATTTTAAAATCTAATATTTCAGAACCGGTGTGTTAAATTTTTTGTAATTTTCACATATTAGTAAACTATTTTATGGATAATTAAATACATCTAAGTGTTTTTTAATAAAGAGTTGGGACGTATACGACTTATCAGTGGGTTTAATAAATCTCTTCAATTTATCTAAAACATTAAATGGAACTCATAGTTTTAGAAATATTATGCTTATAACGCAGTGTCCTATGTAAGCATGTTCATACACAAGATGCTGGCTATGTATAGAGGTGTTCTGAGAACACATCCATACATTTGGTACATTTCGGGCGGAATTTCGGTTCCACTGAGTATTTTTAACGATGAGTCGCCGGAGTTCAGTGGCTTATTGTAGCTCGTAGTTACAGTCCTCGTAACCTTTATAATAGGCTGCTGAGCTCCCATGCATCAGCACTGAAACTACGAGGCGAAACGACTGCAAAATTCCTCACATTTCTTCATCCATCAATCTTTATGAATTACATTTTATTAACAGAAAGGAGACTTTCCAAACCATCAAAACCTACGAGAAACTGAGAGCAGTAAGATGTACCTTACTATGTGACCTCACTTTCCTAACAACCTGCCGCAATCTGAAACTTCAATAATAAGCTACGTCACTTTGAGGAGTGAGTATCGAAAAGCCAAGTGTGATCTCAACGAAACGTCTGCAAAATTTTATCCGGAACATAGCGAACGAACGGATGTATTTTGCGATTAACACTTCTGCATATTTCTCCCATATATATATATATATATATATATATATATATATATATATATATATATATATATATACATATATATATATATATATACATATATAATATATATATATATATATATATATATATATATATATATATATATATATATATATATATACCCTATTAAAGGAATTAGAATATGTTAAACCTTATTACTTGCATTGTAGTAGCTTAAGAAAAAGAATTATTATGTCGAACATATTTCGGAATTACTTCATATATACACAGTCTTTATCGAGTATACACTGTGGCAGGAAAATTATAAACAGTAGGCCCCTATTGTTATAAAAAAACAACAGGAAAACTTTTAAGAACAACATAATTACACCATCAAAAACATCAAAGGCTGCTTCTGGCGTCTAGCCATACAACCCCAAGTTTATAAACATATCATAAACGTGGTCTATTAGATATTAAGAAGTTCAGTACATGACTCAGATTATATCTTTAGATTCATTTTAATAAATTCGTAGCGGCATAACTTTAGGAACTAAATATATATGAAGATATTTATTTCAACAACATTTTCTATAATAACTTCATTATGTGGAAGTGAAATAAAAAAGTTCTAATTTTCTGGGTAATTTCCACACAACTGCTGTTCAAATGTTGGTTGGCCATCAAGCAGTATTTGGAGAAAGTGAGAGGATAAAATCCTCATAAGAGAGTTAGTCAAAATATTCTATATCTACCTTTATGGATCTTACCCTAATATATCCAATGTTTAAAAAAAAAACATTATAAAATCGCAAGACTCCGTAGATACAAAGAACCAAACGAGAGGAAAGACACCAACAACCTCTTTCGAAGAAGCGAAAAACAGTTCTACCGGAAAACACAACAAACAGACAGCAGTGAGCGAACCACCAAACAAATAAGAACTCACAGATCATTGGAAAAGTATCTGGTCAGAACCCAAACTACCCAATAATAACACCTCCTGGATCAAAGACGAAGAAGATAAACATAAATATGTGACAGAACAGGAAAATTCCACATTAACTACTGTGGGACCAAAAAGCATGATGAGGCACCTAAATACAAAAAATTCCGTAGGTAAAATAGCCCACCGTTCGGATCTCCGAGTGGGGGCTAGTTCGGGGGCGTCGACATACAGACATTATAATTATAAAATAGATTTTTGCAAAAAACGAGGTTTAAACTCGAACATAAATTCAGTGCATCAACACCTGCAATCAAATAAACCTCATGTACACGCTCTATGTGAAACTAAGGTCAGTCCATCGACCAGCACAGTCAACTATCTTTATCCTGGGTACGACTTCTATTCCCGATTTAGGCGTAGCTTTGGAATCTGTCTTTTTGTCAGAAGCGACCTCTCTTGCCAACGAGAAGAGGCTCTGAAGGCCCCAAACTTTGATGTTATGTGATTAAAAATAACGACTCAACAAACTACAAGGTTCATCTGTATCCTGTATCGACCACCAAGTAATACCAAATTCCGAACACTTTTCGCTTCTCTTGCAGACACCATGGATCATTTACAAATTAACTATCCAAGTGCCGAAATTACCATCCTGGGCGACTTTAATGCCCACAATATCAACTGGCTTAAATATTCAAATACTACCGACGAACAAAGTCGTGAAGCTAAATCATTCTCAATCAGTTGTGGCTTAACTCTGCTTATTGACGAACCAAACACGGATCCCTGATCGAGACGGGGAGTTCGCCAGTCTTCTTGATCTGTTTTTAACCACCAATCCGGAGATTTACACGGTCACCGTAAATCCGCCGTTAGGTTCTTCCGACTATAGACTGCTTTCGACATCGAGTATCCTGCCAATCAGTGACAGAGATGCGCCTAGGCCGCGCAAGATTTGGCACTACAAATCTCCTAAATGGGAAGATCTCATGGAATATTTTGGAACTTTCCCTTGGATGAACGTTTGTTTTCGATCCGACAATCCATCTGACTGCGCCAGAGAAGTCTCCGATGTTATTTTGGCTGGGATGGAAGCTTACATCCCTTTTTCGAAGAAATGCCCCTCCAACGGCAAGCCTTAGTTTGACCGAAAATGTAAAGAAGCTGTTGCTTCTAAACACATTGCCTACCGACAATTTCGTGAAAATCCTAACACCGTCCTGCTGGAAATGTGCCACGGTTCAGCCGATACCTAAAAAAGGCAAGAAGACCTTGCCAAATAACGACCGACCAGTCACACTGCTTTCAATAATATCGCGTTAGTTTGGGAGCAAATATGTCCTGGCATGAACATTTTGCAGACATAGCAAGGAGAGCTACACTTCACAACAACTGTCAATTCTTTACAAAGCTCAAATTCGACCAACTATGGAATACTGCTCCCATGTTTGGGGCTCCGCTTCCAAACATACACTGCATTTGTTGAATTCTGTTCAGAGAAGAGCTGTTCGTCTGGTTGGAGACCCGGAACTGACCGGCGGCCTTAATTCGCTGGAACATCGAAGAACAGTTGTTCTACAAGTATTTTCATGGAAAGTGTTCGAAAGATGTAGCCCGCTTAATTCCTCCTAAAGCAGTGCATGTTAGAAATACACGTCGCGCTGGTGTTTCACATCCGTATGAGGTTCAGCTTGTTACTCCGCGTACAACGCTTTTCAAGCAGTCTTTTATATGGAGAACATCATCCCTTTGGAATAATTTGCCCAGGGCTGTGTTTCCCGCCGAGTACAATTTACAACGATTCAAGAACAACGTGAATCGCTTTTTCCGCACACATGCCGCTCCTGGAGCGCTTTAGGGACTTCCCTGCAGTACGTGTGCTAGACCCATAAAAAAAAATAATTAGATTATCCACAATATTTCATCAGTGAATTTTGAGACTTTTTTTCCAAAGAAAATTTATTACGATAAATACTTAAAATACACTTTGAATAAAAACTGACCCATTTCATTCATTCTACTTCTCTTCCAAGCAATTTTTTTTAAAACAAATTCTTTATGTATGGCAACTTTGAACTTAAGTACACTTTAATATATTATTATTAATTTATAAGACTAAAAAAAGTGTTATCAAAAATTTGTACTAATATCAAATTTTTTTAAACCCTACCAATTTGAACTCAGTATTAAATTATTTCTAACGCTTTACTGGAAATAAATGTGTACGAAACAATAAAAGTTGACAAAGACTTTCATGATAATTTTCAAAATAAACCTTTGAAAAATACAATTCTTCATAAGGAATGGTCAAGCCTGTAAATAGTGCAGCTACGCAAGATAATTAACGCTCGCTTCGCAAGCAAAATACGTGTCGCTGGCTATGTTGGAACCTCCTGCATCGCTCGTGATAAAATGCTCACGCACCGTAAACGGTATTAGGTTAGCAACGAAGGGACCCAGCAAAATAGGTAATCCACAACTAACCAAAAAAACTGCCTGGTTAATGATCATGTCAACAACCCGCGAAGTGAACAAAAATACTGAAACGCGCAAGTCACTAAGGCATTCTGGACATATTTATGGAGAAATTTTGTTGACCACTAATGAAGAAAAGAAGCATATGAGAAACAGAAAACGCAAGGACTTGACGATATACACCATTTTTGGTAAAAGCTTTTTCAAACAACTTACAGACCACTAACGAATTGTTGTGGAAGCAATGTGTAGAGCAAAGCGTTCGGATCTTAGAATCTAGATGGCCACAATCATAAATAGAGATGTGCGTGGACCGCACCATAGAATGACAAAGTTAGCTTTCTAAATTTGGAACCATTGGTACTAAAGGTAAACAAAATCAGTAAACCTACAACAGCTCTATAGTCAGTTTACAGAAAATACCCACGTGAAAAATTACAGAACCATCGTTTCATTTTAGCTCTCAAAAAATATTCATTTAAATTCCTACAGTTAGTTACAGTCTTCTTTTACAGATCGAAGAATTTTTACATGCTGTTAAAGATAATGTAATTAATGTCCTATTGTACTATACTCGATGGACTACTACTTGGCGGACATCACCGTATAGGCAATTAGTTTTGGCACAAAATGTATAGCTAACGCTACAGAAAAAAAAAACCGGCCAAGTGCAAGGCACACTTTCGCAATTAGTGTTCCATACGCTGACTGCTCTTAAAAAAAAATTTTGTTAAAGAGGTTTAAAATGATCAATGACTTCACAAAATACACCCCAAATGAGTTCTCAACAAAGTTTTTTTTTTGATCTTTACTGAAAACTGATGACTTTGAAATTTCTGTTTTTTTATTTTATATACCAGATAAAACGTGATAATTTTTGTTCAATCTATAGTCCGTCGAGGATATTCCAGAATTTTTTCAAAATTTTTTGATCAGTACTTGTCGAGATAAGTGGGGGGACAGCGACTTTTCACAATTTTTTAAAAATAAACACGAAAGAGTGGGCAATTATATATATTTTTGAACTAGTGTTTTTACAAGTTTTCATTTAACACCGCACTCGATGACCTGGTAAAAAGGATTTTTTTACTTCCTATTTCACCCCTTAAGTCAAAATTTAACTTTTAAAACTACACGGCTCTTGAGGCCATCAATTCCTATATTAGTGCTAAATTTCAACTTTCTATGTCAAATAGTTTCGGAGAAAATCGGGGGTGACAGATAGACAGGCGTACAGACGGACAGACGGGCAGACACCTAAGTGATGTTATAAGTGTTCCATATGAAACACACAATCCCGTGGCAACAAAACGTCACTGTAATATATTCTAATCTACCTCGTCGAGTTTCTCCGAGATGCCGTGCACGTAGAAGTTTCCAAATGTTTTTATATGTAATAATAATGTAGAAAAAATATACCTATATAGAGGCAGAAAAATAGTAGTATAAAAGATGAGTGATGATATTTATTAAATATGTACTCTACTTCTTTAAATTCCAAAAGAAATTATTACGAACACAATAAAAATGATTTTTGAAAGTGCTGAAAGTTTTTATTTTTTTCTCGGTAAGCGTCTCTTTATTTGCGTCTGTTGAGACTGTTATCTAAATTTATTGAAACGACTTTTGCTGGGCTTCCTACTGTTCTGTGGAGTATTTTTTGAGGAAAGTTTAGCAGTATTAAATATATTTTTACTCTGCTTGCTAAAGGAAAATATTATATTCGGGAAAGAGTCACCCTTCGAGATTTTTGCGTTGCTTCCTATTTTAAGGTCCCTAGATTATGAAAAACACCAAAAACATAGTTGCTCATTTTTGTCGGTCTGCTGACATAATCACTCTCTAAACTAATAGTTTTTTGAGCGATATTGCTTCACTTGAAGGGGAAGAAAGCGGCAGGGTCGATAAATTTTATATGATTTTAATAGTAATATGGTCTCTTTTCCTGGTTTTTAGTTTGAACAATGAAAATATTTTAATCATAAATTCAGAAACATGCAGGTGGGGGAGGCGATTTAAGGGGTTGCTACATTTACATCGTGTTATATATCCATTTCAAGGTTTGTGCAATCAAGAAATCTGAAAATTAAGTTATTTTTTCTTGCTTTCAACTCGTTCAACGAGCGTTATTACGGTAGTGTTTCGATCTATTTAATTAGTTTGTCGATTGCAAACGAGAGGGACTAAAAATAAAGCAGAGTGTATTATTAGATTAAGACAATAAGTAAAAAATCTGGAGTTTTATGAGAATAATTTGCGAAATTGTATGAAACTAACGAAACGATAAGCGACGACCTTGATCATTTTACTGTTTACGGTGATAAGAAATATAAACAACAATTTTTTTCTTTTTCTCCCGTGTTTGAAAATGGAATATACGAGGAACACACGTAAAGTTTTTATAACAGAAAGAACAATGGATAGCGATAATTATACCTCAGGAGACTCGAAAAGAGGAAGAGTCGAAGAAAAAGAGGAGCCAATGGGATTATTCAAGAAGAGTAAAAAGCTGATAAGAGCACCACAGACAGAGAAAAACGAAAGAGTAGATAAGATAGACAATTTGATAGAAATGAAGAGATACCAACAAGAGTTGAAGGAACTAAAAAAGGAGAATGACGTATTGAAAGAGGAAAATAAGATAATTAGAGAAAACATGAGAAGTATAGATTTGAAGATGAGTAAACTGGAAAAAGATAACGTAAGCAATAATATTGTAAAATCGGGAATGAGTTTTGAACCGAATAACCAACCAGATCTGAAAATGGGTGTAGAACTTTTTATGGAGAGGAGTATGGACACAAAAGTACAGATTAAAGATGTGTTAAAAATGGGAGCAACTATATACAAGATAGAACTTGGAAACACGAGCGATAAGGAAGCTGTAATGAAAAATAAACTGAGAAACCTGAGAGAGAGAGTTTATATAAACAACGATTTAACAAAAGATGAACCAGAAATTCAAAAGAAATTGAAGCATATAGCAGAGAACGATAGAAAGAATGGAAAAACAGTGCAAATAGGATATCAAAAAATCGAAGGAAGAGAATATAAATGGGACATTGAGGACGAAAAAACTGAAAGAACAAACAAAGAATACTACGACTATCAAGTCAAAAAACTGAGAAAAAGGAGAGAGATAGGTAGATTGGCGACGACCCTGGAAAGATAAAGGATCCGGAAGAGAGGTCTAAAATGAATACAAATAAGAAGATAATCAAAGAAATAGATAGAAAGAAAGAAATGGGAAATAATTATCGAATTTTTAGATTGAGAACACGGAATAATAGGGGTATAAACGGAAAAGAGGGTGAATTGACAGAAGAACAACAAATGCACTATGTAGGAATTACTGAAACAGAGAGGAAAAGAAATGGATGCGAGGAACTGGAAGAAAAAGCATGCAAAAATCAACATAGAAACATAATATCTGAACAAGGTACAGAACTCATACAAACAGAAGAAACTAATACAGAAGAAACGAAAGAGGCAATCGGCAATTTAAACAGTATGGAAGGATATAGAAGGAAATATGGAAAAGACAGATATAGAATAACTCAACTCTACGGGCCTTACACTCCTAAAAAGGGGTAGAAAAGCATAAGGATTAAGTAAGTAAGTATATTTATAGTAAAACATGTAACGGATGGGGAAGCGATTCAATGTGTATATATCGTGTTAGGGGTACTTTTCAAGGATTCTGCAGTCAAAGAATCCGAAAATTAAGTTATTTTTCTATTCCTTTGAATTTTAACCAGGGAAAGGGGTAAAATTCGGTAAATATTGTACAATTTCACTAGTATTTTGATAATTTTTGCAGGCTTTTTGCGTGGCGTAATAGACAAATTTAAGGCGTATTGTTGACAGTCAAATATTTATGAGTTAAAGAGGTGAGCAAGGGGTTCAGAGGAGTTCCTTTGTATACATCGTAATATTTTAGGATGGTTGGGGTCTAATAATCTATAAATTAAGTTATTCTTTTATTACTTGTAATTTTAATGGAGAAAAAGGGTTAAAGAGGTGGAGGTATTTAAATATAATATGGTTTCAATAGCAAATAAAAAAATTTTCAGGTTTTCTGTTGGTATAGTGGAAAATTTTGAGCATAATTATTTATAATAAAACATATAAGGGGCTAAAGGGGTGGAAAAATGAGTTAGTAGGGTGGCTTCGTCGATCTGCTGGCACGATAACTTTCGAGTGAAATGAAATATTAATTTCAGATTTGGCACACCTATAATATCTGAAGAGGGGATAACGACTGTAGTTTATTAGCCATATCGCGGAAATTATTGTTTGAATTCCGTCTTTTTTTTTGAATTTTATACATAATTATTTATAGTAAACCATATGAGATGTTAAAAAAGGTAGGTGATGAGATTAGAGGAGTTGCTGAGTATATATCGTGTTGTATCTCCTTTTTAATGTTCTCAGATTCCAGGATTCTAAAAATTAGCATATGATTTTTCTTTTTGGTTGTGATAATCTACAAATTTTAAGTATATTATTTATAGTAAAATACGAGGGGTTTAAAAGGTGGAGGAGAAGATTAGAGGGGTTTCTGCGCATATATCATGTTAAATGTCCTTTCCAAGGATAATTTGCTAAAGGAAAGTATTGTATTTGTGAAAAAATCACCTTTTGAGAAATTTACTTTTCTATACGTTTTGGGGTTTCGAAATCACGAAAATTACAGCCACTTATTTTTGTCAGTCTGTCTGTCTGTCGGTTTTTAGTACGATAACTCTCGAATCAAATAAGATATCAATTTCAAATTTGTTATGTATGTGATACCAAATGAGAGAAATCAGCCTAGAGTTTTTTGAGTAAAATCGCTTAAGGTGAAGAGGGTGAAGGCGATTAAAGTCGATGAATTTCGTGGGGTAGATTATTTGTTGTGATTATAAATAAATATTATACATAAATATTTATAGTAAAACATAAAAGGGGTGAGATTATAGGAGTTTTTTCGTATATATAGCGTTTCCTTTCCTCTAGAAGTGAGAGGCTAAGTCCTGTTTTGCAAGATAAACTCCACGAAGTTAGAATACTCATGTCACTGAACAGTCTACATTTCACAAATTTAATTGTTTCCACGTGTTTGTGGATCAAAAGATCCAAGCTTTCTTTACACCAATGAAGACTGGCTAATAGACGAGGATTTGGAAGCTATCAGTGTCTTGGATTACCTAAGAGTAACAAATTTCTGTTGAACGAGATTTGCTCATGGTAGTGTTGCAATCTTCGTGAAAAAATTCTTTATATTTTATTTTACTTTTATTATTTTTAAGAAATATATCAGAGGAATTTCCGTTTGCGAGGTTGATTATGAGAAGTGCATATGTAGTGTCGATTTATCGGTCACCTAATGACAATATTGTTCATTTTTATCTAATTAGGAAAGCTGCTAAGTAAGATTTATGAAAGATACAAAAATATTTGATGTGGCGACGTAAATGTTGATGGATTAAAAAATTCCTTACATTGGCGGAGCTACCAAAATTGGAGGCGCTAGGGGTAGTCAGCTGGACTACATAATGTAAAATATCCCCAATCCAGTCGCTCATGGAAATATAGATACTGGCTTTGCTGTCCATAATGCGGTAAGTGCAGTATTTAGAGTAAAACGCATGTATTTTTTTGTAAGGGAAAACAAAACCATTAACCAAAATCGAAGACATTTTAGCAGCATAGCTATAATCGAATTTAATAGATTACTGGAACCAGGTGATATTTTAAAACATCTAATCTTCTTAAATTATGAGGTCGCTGAAATATTCGAAACCTCTCTTTGTTTTTTAGGCAGCATTTCCTAAAAAACCTGTTAGCTTCAAAAAAGAGAAAAACAAAAAATGTCAATTTAAAGAATATATTTTAAATTAGTTTCAAGATATGCGTGAGTTAAATTTAATGAAAAAACCAAAATAATAACCAAAAGATAAATGCATATTACAAAGAAAAAAATAGTAAACAATATAGTGGAGAAATTACTAAGCAAATATTATTAAAACATCTGAGAATAAAAATAAAACTCAGAAAAATAGTCAGTTGCACTAGAGGTATAATTGAAACTCAAGAAAACTGTGTAGCAATGGTTATAAACCTATCTCAAATAGTTAAGGAGCTTCAAACTTATTTGCTAATTATTTTTCTACCGTAGTTTGTAAAAAATTAGACCAGCATTCCCCAAACAATTTAGCCACTGAGTGCATGTCTTAAAATTCAGTCGCCTATTCTATGTTTTTCTTACCGGTTACGTTAAATTAATCATAAGAAAAATTTGTAACATAAGAATTAACACCAGTGTATGACATTTCTTACATATTTCTTTTAGAAAATAAATATAATATTTAGAACATTTAGTAAGAGGAAGCCACGAATCAAATTATTATGTGTTTACTCAGTAAAAACAAGCAAGGTATTCATAGCACCTCTGTAAGTTATTCGCTAACTCTCTAGAGATGTTTAACAAGGTGAGTATTTTTTAAAAAATTGCATAGATTTTTTAAAAATCACGTGTCTTTTATGCATTGAAGTAACAGAAATACTTTTGTTTTTTTGTTATAAGTACCCAGTATATTTCCCATTTATACACCTATGATAGGTACTTTATAGAGAGACATTAATAAAAAAGAAAATTAGGCAAAGGGAGAGATCTATTAAAATTAATAGAATTAATAAAAAAGAGTATAACTTTCAGATTTATCCCCTATAACTTTAAAGAACATGTAACATAATATATAGGCAGCTCTTTATCACACTCCCTCACCCATTTAACTCTTTATATATTTGACTCTAAATAATTATCCTTAAAATTAGCCTGAAATTAAGAGAAATTCTCATAACAGTTTTGAAATTGAATAGATTTACCGACCCCCCTCCTTTACCCGTTTTTCCTAAGTGAAGTCGCTCAAAAATTACATGTTTTTAGTGTTCCGTACGGAACACTTATAAGATCACTTCGTGTGTCTGTCTGTCTGTCTGTCTGTCTGTCTGTCTGTCTGTCTGTCTGTCACACCCGATTTTCTCCGAAACTATTTGACATAGAAAGGTGAAATTTGGTAGTAGTATAGGAATTGATGGCCTCATCAGAGCCATGTAGTTTTGAGAATTAAATTTTGACTTAAGGGGTTAGTTTTGGGGGGTGAAGTCGGAAGCGAAAAAAAAATTTTTTTACTAGGTCATCGAGTGTGGTGTCAAATGAAAGCTTGTGAAAACACGAGTAAAAAATATATATATAATATTATACTTGCGCGCACTTTTCTTTGTATTATTTTTAAAAATTCGCGAAAAATCGCTGTCCCGGGCCTTATCTCGAAAAGTACTTATCAAAAAATTTCGAAAAAATTCTGGAATATACAAAATATGAAAGCACTGAAGGGTCAGTTTCCTAAGAAGTTGAAATTTGTCTCTATAATTCCCACTGATAGAAAAACGATGTACAAGGCTTACAGAATTACCACCCAATTACTCTACCAAACACCCTATCCAAAATAATTGAATTAGTAATATTTGAAAAAATTTCCTTTTACCTTAATAAATTCAAAATTCTAATAGCGCATCAATATGGATTTTGTAGAGGGCGTTCTACAAAATCTGCTACTACAAATCTTTACAAGAATATATATATATATATATATATATATATATATATATATATATATATATATATATATATATATATATATATATATATATATATATATATATATATATATATATATATATATATATATATATATATCCTTTTTTTGACCTGTCACGTGCCTTTGACAGATTAAACTTAACTTTTCTAGTTCGCAAAATCAGAATTGTATGAAAAAGGGTTCGTTGAATAGCCTGATTGAATCTGCTTTAACTAATAGTAAATTTACTGCCAAGTCAAGAATTTGAAGAGAATCTGCAAACCTTGGCAAACTTCAGGGCAGTGTGTTGGGTCCTTTCATATTCCTTCTGTACATTTCTGTTTGCTAACGAGACACTGTGTTGTCTTTGTCACTAATCACGACAAATTTCGACAAAAAAATTAATTCATTCATTTTACTGTTTTCCAGTTACTGTACAGGAAATAATCTTATTATAAACTTTGAAAACCGAAGTGATACATTTCAAGGGTAATTTTAGAACTGGTCTTAATAGTTTCAATCTTGACTTGGTAAAGCACTGCAGTTTCTTCGGCAAAATTTCTTCTAGGAAGCTTTATTGATTCTCAATTAAATTGGATAGTAATTTATAGACCGGATTATATGCATTTGCATATTTAGACCATTCTCACCGATTATTGCATATTTTACCCAAAATCTAGTAATGATGCATATTTTCCCTATATTTACAATATTTCTCGGTACTACTAGGCAATTAAATTGCTCAGGGTATTGTTAATGTCGCCGTCTGGAACCGATCTCATAGTCTAAACATCGATTAGGTTATAGTGCCAAGGGAATACCCAAAATTACGACGGTATTTTATTCCTTTGCTTCTTGGTCGGGATATTAAGTGATAAGTAGTGAGTTTCTAAGAATATCTGTTTGAGCGTGCCTCAAATAAACAATTTTCTCGAAGACGAATTTTTATTTTAAAACAAGATATCAGTTTTAACATTATTGTTGACGCGCTTGCATCAGTGTAGTTTTTTTGCAATTTTTAACGTGTGTGTTAAAGGTTAACGTGTACCATGCCACCCGCAAAAAAAGTGTCTCTTCATGGGTAGCTGATTATCCTGGAACATTTACATACGACGGAAATGTTTTATATTGTCGAGTTTGCGAGAAAAATGTTTCGTACCCAAGAAAGTTTCAAAATGACCAGCATGTCAAGACAAGTCTTCATGCAGGATTGCAAAAAGAACGGCCCACGGCAACAACTTATAACAGCAGCAAGTAGCAGTGATTCCAGTTCTATAGGTAAACAAAAAAACCACTTTAGCATGGTTTAAGTGAAGCATTGCTTGCAAGTAATATTCCTCTACACAAACTTACAAATCCTAAATTCAAAGATTTTGCTTGAATCAAAAAATACCAGACGAATCAACACTGCGTAAAACTTACATACCAACAATTTACCAACATGTTCTGGAAGAAATACGTAATGAACTTAAGGATGACATTATTTGGATTTCAGCTGATGAAACTACCGACAGTTGTGGTCGCTATATATTGCGAATTTAATTGTGGATGCATCAAGATTAGAGGCTTTTTCTTCCTATTTGGTGGCCTGCAAAGAACTTGACAAGACAAATCATTCTACGATCGCCAGATTTGTGAATGAGAGTATTAAAAAAATATTTCCTGAATCTTTTCCAGCTGAAAGAGTGTTTATATTTCTCTCAAATGCTGCTCCCTCTATGATGAAGGCAGTCAAAGTCCTCCAAGTATTTTATCCAAATTTAATTCATGTGACGTGCTTTGCTCACGGAGTCCATCGACTCGCTGAAGAAGTACGATCCACGTTTGGAAATGTAAATAAACTGATTTCATCAGCAAAGAAAGTGTTTCTTAAGGCACCTGCTCGCAATAACGCCTATAAAGAAAAACTGCCAAATGTGCCTTTACCTCCCGAACCAATGGTAACTCGATGGGAACATGGATTGAAGCTGTACTATTTTACAATGAACATTTCGAGGCCATCAAAGGTGTAGTAAATGACTTCGATGGTGCAGAGGCTATGGCAGTTCGTCAATCCAAGGAAGCATTTAACGATTCTGATATTAAAAAAAAAACATAGCTTTGAATAGCACTCACTTTTCCCACATACCTGCGGGTATTAAAAAGCTTAAAACTCAAGGTTTGGCGTTGACCGAATCAATTCAGTTAATGAATAAAATTCGTCATTGCCAGATGCATTCCCGCGTAGAGTTAAAGAAAAGTTTGAAAACATTTTGTGCAATAACCCAGGCTTTGAACCTTTGTGTCAAATTGATAGTTTTATTAATGGGACGGGTGAACTTTTGCCAGAAACAAGCTGCTAACATAGCACCCAAATGGATATGGAACGGTCTTTTTCCACTTATAAAAATATTTTAAGTGATCGAAGACACAATCCTACTACCCAACATTTGGAACAATACCTTATTGTTTACGTGTACAAGAATACAAATGTTAAATAATTTTAAAAAATGTCAAATAATTGTTAATTAAATTTAAACATCGTCGATAACTTGTTAATTTTATGCTGATTTTAAAACTAAACTAAAAATGTATACTTTTATTATTATTTAATATTGTATATATTTTGACCCTTTTCATGCATATTTAAGCATTTTTCATGCTTATTTGCATGAATATTTCAAGATTTTTATGTTGCATATAATCCGGTCTCTAGTAATTATTGAGTTAATTTGCTCGAGACTAAACAAGCGCGGGTAGACGCACCTCTATGATCCGCTAGAGGTTAGGTCTACTTCAGGGATGCGATCTTGCCCACGGGAGCTTTGTTTTTCAACCACCTCCCACGTTCCATGGGGAAATCATGTCCTATTTGCATTATGTTCCTTATTCAATTTCCATTTTATCCATATCTCCACCCTATCTCCCTACCAGCCCGCATTGGCCAGCGCGGTAGGAAATTAGTCAAATTTTCTCTTCATGATGATTTATGAATCACAACAAAGGCCCTCAGTCTCCGGCAATTCGAAATCTATGGTAGCGGTCCAAAAAGCGACGAATGAATGGTGCTAAGAACCACCGGCAGAGACCGCTTCGACCGTTGTATGAGTCTACATACTTACCTTGAAATCTGGGAACCTATTTTATTATATTGGCGAAGAGACGAGAACACTGAGAAGAGTCGCTTTCTCTTTCCTCATCCACACGTCAAAAACATCTTAGACATTAAAATTATGAGCGCGAAGGCTATAGTACTGCTGTTCAGACTAAATAAAAGCTACTACTATATTGAAAGTTGGATAGGCATATGCTCCCTCTTCTAACAGCACTCTGTCAGAGATAGAACTTTTTTACGAGGATGTTTCCTAAGCTTAAAATTATTACTGAAAACAATACACACTTCTAACAGACGATTCTAAAAGTGGGGTAAAAAGAAAACGATTCAGAAACATCAATTGGCTATAGTAGTGTAGGCCAAAGAAATGAAAAAGAAGAGCATTGGTAGCATTTGCACTACAAAATGGATTACACGTTATGAACATTTTCTTCAAAAAGGAATTTAATAAGATAGGACGTGGACCTGATAAACTAACAAAAAATAAAATCGTTTTTATAACAGACAAGAAATGGATTATGCAGGACGTTGAAACGGTATATAGATTCTACATAGGGAGTGACTATTGGATAGTTTGGTGTAAAGTAAATATAAAACAGGAAAGGAAGACAATTATGACAAATAGCAACGTATGAAGAACGTGGATGCTATGGGAAGAACCTATTACCTATGAACGAGAGATTAACATAAATTACAACAATTATAAATTAAGTCTACAGAGGATAACAACAACAAAATTGTAAGTAAAGTCAAGGAAGCCATAAATAATTTTAGCGTCAGAGCAAACACAGAAAGTGAAAACAAAAAACTCTTAATGAAACGCCGCAGAAAAATGGGAATAACAAACAGCGAAGAACTAAGTCACTCAATAAATTCAGGGAGAACGTAAGAAAATTTAACATAAAGACAATAACAAAGGTAACAGAAGAAAATAAAAGTTAAAAGTTCTGAGAAAACAAATGTCAATTGGATCAAAAACCATATATAAATTAAAAAAGAATGTAGGAACCGTGAAAACAAATAAAGATGAAATAATTCACATTGTGGGAACCTTTTAGAGAGAACTTTATCGACGAAAAAAGAAAGAACATTCTTATGAACTGCCACCTATCCAGAATTAGGGTTCAAAAGATAATCCTAAATTAACCACCGACGAAACAAAAAGAACACACAATAGAATGAATAAGGGCAAATCCTCTGGAGGCGACGATATTATAGTGGAAGCTTTAAAACAAGCGGGAAATGAGTAATTATGGCTCTTAAAATACTGTTCAATAGATGCGTTCTAGAAGGTATAACACCAACAGCTTGGAATGACTCGACAATAGTCCTGATAGATAAAAAAGGCGATACACACAACATATGTATCTAATTACAGACCCATCAGCATTCTTTCTCATATATATATATATATATATATATATATATATATATATATATATATATATATATATATATATATATATACAAACTCGTCATGAAAATATTGGCTATCCGTTTAATAGTGAAACTGGAGTTTTACCAACTACGGGAAGATGATAGATTTAGAGCAGGCTATAGGATGAAGGATCATCTCCTCACAATCAAATTACTTATAGAAAAATGTATCGAGTATAACTAACCATTGGTCCTTATATTTGTAGATTACGAGAAAGCGCTTGATTCAGTCAAGCATAGCAGACTCTTTGAAGTACTTACTGAATGCCGTGTAGATTCAAGGTATATAAACATCCTGAAGCATATATACAATCACGCCACACTATCAGAAAGATTTGGAATATAGAGAAATATCCGACAAGGGGATACGATCTCCCCCATAACTTTTTATAACCCCTTTAGAAAACATGTTCAAGAAGTTGAACTGGACTGAAATGGGTATCAACATTAATGATGAAATGCGTAATCATCTGTGGCTTAGCGATGATGTTGTTCTAATAACAGATTTTGTAGACCATGCTTATAATATAATTCATACTCTAAATACAGTGTCGTCGCAACATGTAGGATTGAATATAAACTTTGCAAAGACCCCGTTCATGACAAATTTAGTTCTCAGTCATCCCATCTCAGTCAACGATAAGGAACTCGAACAGATCACTGCTTATAAATATTAACAGCACGAAGTCAAGATAGGCAGTGACAATCACACTGATAAATTACACCGTCTCTCATGTGCAGCATTTGGGAAATGGCGTCATATATTCAAATCAGACATCTCGGTGTGTCTTAAAGGAAAAATATTTGATAAGTGTGTGCTACCTGTTCTTGTATATGGAGCCGAGACACTAACACTAACTAAAAAATCGATAAATCACATAGGGGTAGCACAAAGAGCTATGGAACTTATCATACTGGCCATATCCCTAAGAGATAAAACTTCCAGTGCTATTATAAGAAGTCGAATAAAAGTGGTGGATGAGTGGATCGAATAATGAGGCTGAAGTAGAACTGGACATGTGATGTAGCGAGGACAATAGGTGGACGAGAAGAGTACTGGAGTGAAAACTCCGAAAAGGAGCCTGCAGTAATAGAGGAAAACTTAATACAAGATGGTCTAACAATTTGAAACGAGCTGCCGGAGACTAGATGCAAGCAGCTCAAGACCGAAGTCACTGGATTAGAATAAAGGAGGTCTATATCCAGCCTGGGGATTACAGGCTACGTGATGATGATGATGAAACAAGATTAGAAAGCATGCTCACAAGCGAGTCTTATTTTAGGTTACCACGCTCTAGTGCATTCTATTCTAAGTCAAAGTCTGCTGGGGATTGAGTAGCGATATCAGTCACGTTAAAAACGTATTATCAGGATAATATTTCGGTAGTCTTGTAGACCTGTATTAAGGGATTATAAATTGCTTACAGTGGTAAGCGTTTCTTTTTCAAAATACTTTGCTGTATTTGTAAGGCCAAAAATAGTTTACCAACTAATGAAGACTATCATAACCATAATACTCGAATAGAAACGAGCTTCATCTTGAACATTTCTATCACGCCTCGCCAAGTTTAAAAAAATTGCCAATTTTGCTGGTTCTTACTACTTTAACCCAGATTATTGAAAAACAAACAACCTTTCCTGTTTTTAAACATAATCTCAAGAAGCTGCTCTTTGAAATTAGGTTCACACCGTACAAGAATTTACTGAATATATGCGAAAATATCATTTGCGAATATCATTATCTATTTTTTTTATTTATCTATTAAATTATTTAATTGACATTATATTTTATTATACTGTAATATATATGTACATTTAGTTTTTTTGGAACTACTTACTTTATTGTCGGGAATGTGGAATCTTTGGCACAATGACACTACTCAATATATATCGCCACTCTACCAAAATTTATTGAAAAATGATTGTCAATCATCTCTCCTGATGAAGCTAACATGGTTCGCGAAACGCGCTTCTAGTGCAAAAATAGAGTGCTTGGTGTAGGGATAATATATACTGTGTGATGTTATTGTGCTAAAGATTCCATATTCCCAAAATAATACAAATAAATGAGGTTAGGGTTACAAAGCAACTTTAAGAAAGAGGTACTTTTCACTATACTGGTCGCAAATTAGACGCAAAACCGGAAAGGGTGATATATATATATATATATATATATATATATATATATATATATATATATATATATATATATATATGTTTTTATATGTTTTTTTTGTAAATATTATTTACTGTATTGTTAATTTTGTGAAGTTATATGTAATGACGCATTCTTGTACTTTATGTATGTATTGAATAACGGAATTTTAAATTAAACTAAATTATCCTGTTCGTTTTCAAAGTCGAGGAATCTGAACAGTTTTATGTAGAAGATATGGATAAAGTGATTTTGGATCGTTAAACATTGTCTAGTTTTAATAGTGTTATGAAAATATTTCCCAGTTTTAGTTTGGGATACTGGACAATTTTTAACATAATTATTTTACAGTAAAAGATATATGAGGCTAAAAAGTGGAGTAGGGGGTGAGAAGAGTGATTTACATCGTAATTTTGGGATTTTAGATGTTGAGATGTTGAGAATTTGAAAATTATATTCTCTTTTGTTTTATTTCCAACCTTATAAGAAATCTTTCATCTGTTGTAATACAACAATTAAGTGCACAAGTGTGGAAGATATAATTAATAGTAATTGATATTATGTTCCTTTTTACTAAAGAACTATTATCAGTAAAAATAAATTTAACGAAAAATTACGATAAAGGATATATATTTTATATATATATATATATATATATATATATATATATATATATATATATATATATATATATACAGGGTTACAGGGGAAAGTCGTCCTAGATAATTAAAGACGTTATAGTTTAGGTCGTTTCTGACCGATTTGACTCTATGACATGATGTCCTAAACTTAGCCGTTTTCGAGATATTGAAGTTTAAGGATTTTCTTTTTTTTTTGCTTTTATATCTTCTTCTTCTTATGATAAGACTGACGTCTTGTTCCTTCTTCAAGTTGCTAGCCCTAATCGAAACTTAGAGGTCCAGCTCTCATACCAACGACCTTCGGTCGTCTTCTGCGTGGTCTGTGTGTATCTGGTATACTCTGCTTTGTTGCCTTTGCAAGTCGGCTATCGGGCATCCTATCCACGTGGTCTTTCCACGCTCTCCTTCTGGTTTTGGACCATCTCACTACATCTTGGATGTTGCAGTTGTCCCTTATATCATTACTTCTGACCCTATCGTGTAGCGTATGTCCCGCAATCGTTCATAATGCTTTAATTTCCGTTGATCTCGAAAGTTGTTTGGTGGCTGATGTTTCTGCTCTTATCTCGGTAGCATACGTCATGATAGGTCTTACGCAAGTCTTGTAGATCGTCGCTTTGCTCTCGGTGCTGATGTGTTTGTTTCTTCATATTACATCTCGTAGGCATCTTGATATCATTGCCGCTTTGGTTGTTTGCGTTTTTACTTCTTTCCTCAAGTTTCTACCCCGGGGATGTTGATGTCCAGGTATTTAAAAGACATGACCTGTTCTACACTTTTGTGGTAGATGGCCAGCTTGCACCTTTTTGGTTCTCTAGAGATTGCGAGTGACCGCGTTTTTACCGCAGATATTGTCATATTAAACTTCTTTGCTACCGTTTCGAAACGAAAGAGCATTCTTTGCAGATCATCTTCATCCTCCGAAATTAATACGGCGTCATCAGCGTAGCCTTTTCCTGCCACCTTCACTTCTTCGATGATTTTGTCAATTATGACATTGAATAGTATCGGGCTAAGACTGTCTCTCTGTGTTTTATTCTCTTTGATACAGATACTTTATTCGATACGTTATTGGCCACTTTTATAAAGGTTGAATTTCCTGTATTAATTTCTTTAATGACAGCTAGTATATTGGGATCTAGGTCTCTGTTTTTTAGTAATTTAAGCACAGCTTCAAGTTTAACTCTGTCAAAGGCTTGTTGAAGGTCTATGAAACACATAAAAGCAATTTTGTTGAATTCAATGGCCTTTTCCGCTATCTGTCTTATGATGAAAATAGCGTTAATGGTGGATCTATTCTGCCGAAAACCTGGCTGTTTCTCACTGACTCCACTCTCCGTTACTTCTTCAGATATTATTTTCGTAAGCAGCTTAGCTGTTGTGTTTAATAAACATATTCCCCTATAGTTGTTTAGATCCTTTTTAGCTCCTTTTTTAAAGATTGGTATGGTTATCCTTTGTTTCCACTGTTCTGGGATCATTTTCTGCTTAAAATATTGTGTTGAATAAGATTGCTAGCTGTTCCTGCAGTGTATCCCCGCCATATTTCAGCAGTTTATGAGAGATATCATCCAGCCCTGGGGACTTTCGATTCTTTAGCTTCGGTAGCTGTCTCTTGTTATTAAGATCTCGTCGTTGCTACTATTTTGAGTGTTACCGAATCCTACTCTCATTAGAGTTTCCTGGTTGGTTCTACTGTACAGGGATTGAAAATGATTTTCCCATTCTTCCATTGTTATGTTGGTGGTATGCACATATTCATTAATTGGTTTTTTAAGATTTTTTAACATGTTCCAGACTCACTTTTGACCGCCGTACCGTACAGGTCGTGCTCGAGGTCTATAAGTATATTTCTCAAAACTGTCTTTTGATTGTCTGGATTCCCGTGTTCACCCTATTTCTCACCAATTTGTATTCATCATATGTGATGGATTTGCTTCGGAATAGGAGATATGACTTCCTTTTTTCCATAGCGAGCGATTTTATTTCCTTTGTGAACCACGGTTTCGTCTTATGTCTTCCACTATTTTTCACTTCTCGTGTACCTAGTGCCTTTTTTGCTGCTTTTTGTATGTTGGAGTGCAATTTTACCCATGCTGTTTCCACGTCATCTTTGGTTGATATTCCGTTTTCACCAATCGATTTAGAAAATCTTTACCTATAGAGTTCTTTTGTAGAATCATTATAGAGAGATTCTATAATGATCTTACTTACTGGTTCATTTCCGTTTTCACGAATTCTCTTTTTTGCCTCCAGGATCGTAGTTTTGTCATGACCATATCGTGGTTCGTTCCTATATTTGCAGAGCTCGATACTCTGACATCCAAGATCTTCGATGGATGGATATTTCGATTAGTGATGACCTAATCTATTACGATTATAATAGTAATATACTATAAAGATTTTATTGAACGAAATTAGTAAAACATTCTGTGTAATAATGTATGTTTTTTTGTAGTGCATGATAATCTTTAAATCAGTTTCTCTCGAAAATGGCTCATCTAATCGTAATCAATATTGAGTTTTTATAGTTTGACATAGACAAATATAATTTTTAATGTACAAAAAAGTTAGAACTGTTTTTACCTCCCCTTTCCCTACTCTTGAAGTCCCTTTTAAAGTCGACAATTGTAGTATCACGATTTTTCGTTAACAACAAATAACAATTATTTTCCAGGTCTCCCTTTGAGAGGCTGTAGTTCGATAATAAGGGGACAAAGCACAAAATTTTATATGAACTTCCTTCCCTATTTTGATCCGGTCTGCACGATTCTAAACTGTTTACCATACCTTGTTGGACACCCTGTACACATCATGCGTCTTCTATAATTTAAATATGATATTATTCTGTATATCATGATATAATATATAACATATATATTTAATACGGTAAGTATAAAAATTACATAAATTTTCCTAAAATGTGTAATTAATTGTGTAGTGGTTTTATAATTCAAATAGCAAGTCCTGCTCTATTATATCCGGCTACTGCCAAATATATCCACCAGCAACTTTACAATCAGAAAGCAGGCACTCGATGAAATTTATTAAAATATGAAATGGCGAGCGCTCTCTAGTAGTACTATATTTCGCTATATGAATGGGGCTATTTGGAATCGGAAAGATTGTCTTTCTGTAGCGTTAGTTCTATATTCTATGGTTTTAGTTTCTCAGTTCACGCTATATCATCTTATATGCATGCTTGACTGAGAAAGTCTCCAAACTGGCACATATTCTGGGAGAATTCGTGGAAATGATAGACATTATGTTTACTGAACTTATGAGTTTCTTACCATAAGGCAGCAAATAAGCATAATCTAGTACTTCCTTGTAATACAACAAAAAAATGTTTTCTTGAGTTTACTGCACCTGATAAATTGCAATATAAAATGCACAATCTATTTCCACGACATTTAGTACTACTGGTAGTTCTTGTTATTGGAGTTTCAGATGGAATTAAGAATACATTTCTAGAAAATCTCAAAACAAATCCTTCTTGCAGTATCTCAGCTAAGGCATAGAGATTTCTCATCCTTAGTCATTTTAAGGCCTATCCACATTACTCGTGCTTGGGCTTGTGCTCGAGTGACTTGCAAGTAATGTGGACGGAGTGACGAACCAGGTAACAAGTGGTGCGATCCCGTTAAGCTCATAGCTCGTGAGGTTCCACTCGTTGTCGGTACATCAAAGGGGTTCGCAACAAACCACGCGAGTTGTGTGGATGGCGGCGATCCAGTCAGCAATTGACACTTGGCATGTTTACGCTCTTCTGCTTAAAAATGGATTGGACCAACGACATTACCATTAAATTTATAAATATTTACTAAAAACATCCGGTTTTGTGGGAGGCCACCCACACTTTATATCAGCTAAAACACAAAAAAAAAACTTATGCTTAGAGTTCAATCGCAGCAGAACTCGGTATAGCAGTGACTGAATTAATAAAGAACATGGCCAGTTTGTTAGCCACGTACAGAAAAGTTCGAGAGAAGATCGCTACTTCAGGGAAATCAGGATCAGGTGCTGATGAAAGGGACACACCATACTTATTCGCATATAAAGTCTTCTCCTTTTTTACATCATAAATATCAACCCCGAAAAACAATCAACACAGCAGTAAGTAGCGACATTTTTTTTATTTTATAGAATATTATATCAATATTGTATCCCAAAAAAAATGTTTAATTATTATTTGTATCTATTGGTTACTTGTATGTTGAGTGAGGAAGTAACTAATAGTTAAATCTTGCGGTCTAAAAATTAATATTAATTTGATAGTTTTAACATCAAACTACGTTAGTCTACTTAGGCATCGACCGCTGGTGAGTGTGTAGAGACCTAAGTATGAGAAATGATTTTTTTGAATAGAACAATTTATTAAACCGTAAATCTTTTTTTCAGTTAATTTAACTGAGGATATTAACGCAGTTCGATGTTGCTGCCACCTAGCCGTCAAGGATGTAAGCCATTCATTGCACATTTTTACTCTCTCACAACAACGTTAGTAGATACAATAAAAAAAAATCCCGATCTTTAAATTATTGATAATTATCTTGCCACGGCACTCTCCCCTCTTCAGACATGCAATAAGCGGCAAATTCATCCCTAATATCTTGAGCAGTCTGAGATGATAGTCGTGGAATGTTTGTTAACGGTGTAAATGTTATAGCAGTAGTGATCTCATTTCTCCATGTTCCACGAGTTAAAGTCCCATTTTCTTCATGATCTAATTCCCCCTCCCCCCGGGTATAAATTAGTATGGAATCAAAACTTTTCCGCAAAAAAATCTATAGATAAGTGAAAGCCATAATAACACTTTGAGAATTGGCAGGCTGAAGTAACATGAGTTTTCTTAGTACTCGGAATACAGAAAAAAGTATTCCAAAAGCATTTTTCACGATTCGGCGTGTTCTTGAAAGCCTATAGTTGAAAATTCGCTTCCTTGAACCTCTAGGCTGCTGTCCAGAATATGGCTTCATTATATTGTCGTTAGCGGGAAAAGCATCATCAGCAACAATGACGTAGGGAACTCTAATTTGTCGTCCTGGGAGATTACGAGTGTTCGGAAAAACAATTGTACCATTCTCCATATGTTAAAAAAAAACTTTTATTTCGAAAAACGCCACCGTCTGAATTCAGCCTTGGCAGCTGACATCAGCGTAGATGAAAGAGTAGTCAACATCAACTAGATCAAAAAGGATAATACTGTAAAACGACTTGTAATTGAAAAGATCACTTCCAGAATTAATTGTACATTGTAATGCTCAATGTTTGCCATCCATTAAACCGAGACAACTAGGAAAGTCCCATTTTTTCTCAAATTGTTCAGCTACCTGTAACCACTCTTCCTGGGACCGTGGCATCTGCAATACAAAGATTACAGTTATTAAGGTACCAAGGGTATTAAGAGAAGAATAATGCTAGAGGTCGACACTGTGCGCCGACCGAAAGCGTTATCCCGATAATATTCGTGGTGCTTTCAATATTTAATGTCCGACCACTAGTAGAATTTTATTTTGAATTAAAAATTATTTTTTTTGCTTTTTACTAAAATCATGATTGATATAAAATAAGTGTCAAATGTCAATCATAATAGAAAATAACGCCCGAGGGTCGTTATTTTTTATTTTCACGGTTCTAGGGCGTTATTTCTATTGTAACGTTTCTATTGTATTATTTGACCTTTAACATACCTGGAAACATGTCATTATTTTATCATTACTTTGTAATTATTAGACTAGTCAGACATTAGAGAAAACAACAGTAAGAGGTACTAATATTCATCATGTGGGATGGTTTTTATTTGTTTAACATTTTCACTTGCTTTGCTAACGACCTTTGAATTTTAGGTTGAAATACTGAACCCCAAATTAAAGAAGCTCGTACGTGCAATGATGATATTGATATAAATAATATTATCGGTAACCAAGAAACAAATCACGTTCAATTAGAAGCTAAACAATCACCGCGAACATCTAAACGTAAACTGAATAAAGAGTTTCTGTCACCCACAACAAATTCAAAGAAAAAGCCTATACTGCTCTAAAAACTGCTATTGGCACAAAAGAGATGAATTTGACGCATATGGAGAGTACATAGCAAAAATTCTGTGACCAATGGATAAACCAATACGTGCTTTTGTTCAAAAAGATTTTGTGGACATAATTTTTAAAGCAGAAAGCGGTATCTATAAATCTCACTTGGGAATAGCATCTTCTGTCACTGAAACTCCAAGCGGCTATTCAAGGGCAAGCTCAAGCAATAGCAACTATAGCTACTCATCTCAGATGTCGTTCATGCCATCTCCTGTGCAACCAATTATTAGCAGCTCTGAGCATTCGGAAGCCCACCTACAGAAAGATTCTGGACAGATACCCATTTCCCATCCCGACGGAGCCATACCCGCAGATGAATTATTTTTTGTTAAACTTTAAATTTATATTGTCCATTTTATTTACTTTACCGCAATATGAATAAATATATTATTCGATGTATTATTATATTTGGATTTACTTACTTTTACAAACTCCTTTAAACTATCCATAATTGCTACACATACTTTAGGAACAATGTTTGATATCACATCAGCGTCATTGCTAATAGCTCTGCGATTGCGATTAAAATAGCTTTTCCAAATGTGCGTTTGTTATCTTTGGCCCAACCAAATTTATTAGAGCTTTAAAATCAGAAGGAGAATGTTTTAAAATACAAGTTGTCTATTTCCAAGTTATCTAGGAGATCGCTTCCACTATATATTTCACGGCTTTTAAAAACTCTGGTAATCCACCATCTACGTTTTCGCGGTAGCTTTTTGCATCTTTCTTTTTATTCCTTAGCTATCACACACATTACTAGGAAACTCGAACTACTCACTATAATATCATCCATTTTAATAACAACTGTAAAAAATTATAGACAATAATAGCCTAAAAAATTAGGAGTAAATACGCAGATCCTCACGAGCCGCAGCCTGAGGAGCAAATGAAGTAATGTGGACAAAGATGAAACGAGCCCAAGTAAAAGCCAAACGACTCTTCCAACGAGCTCAAGTCTAGCCAGCACGAGCACGAGTATGAGTGATGTGGATGGGCTTTGGAATAATAATAACTTTGCTCAAGTATCTAGAAATCTACTTTAACCAGCTCTAAAATAATACACGGATTTTGTAAAACTCCTCGTCAAGGCTGTATGCTTGATATTAAATATTAGGGACAATTTTTCTATTTTAAACAATAATAAGTTCTGCACCTAACTAGTCTTCCGTTGATGCGTTAAGCAGAATCAACTTTTATAAATAAAACTGCATTACTTTATAAAGCCTTCCCAATCCTATTTACATATATACGGTTCCCTTGTGGTACTTTTCTTGGTGTGGGAATATTTTTGTTAGAAACTCTGTATATGTTGATAGATAATGAAAAGAATATCTAGCCACGACAAATAATTTTTTAATTTGAGAAAAAAATGATTGGAAATCTAGACTTTGTTAACCCCTGAGTAGTTTATCTCCTTCTAAATGTCATTACGATATTGTATTAATTACTCTTAAAATAGGAAATCACCATAATAAAATTTCATTTTGTAGCCTGAAGCTTACAATAACAAAGAATGCAAGAAAATCAATAATTTAGAAAAAGTTCGTATTTTACTTGAGCAGTAGCCTAGACAAGACAAAAGGCTGTACGTGTTTTAGGGTAAAGTTTAAGATTGTGTCTTACGTGAGTGTCATATTGCGAGCGACGCGAGAGGTGCGGACGGCGTAGGCGACGCGGATAAAAAACATTAAAAAAATTGCGAATACTTGGTATAGTTCTAAGACTATATATATATATATATATATATATATATATATATATATATATATATATATATATATATATATATATATATGAATAATATAGAAAGTGTATGGGGAGCATATGCTTACCTCGGTTGTTGTTTGGCTCCTCCCGCTTTTCGATTTTAGTCCTCGTTGACATTTAAGTCCACCATTTGTTTTATCTGTTTCTCCTTAAAGAAGCGCGTTTTATGTCTCTATACCCCCGCCCCTTAAATCTGGCCACGTCATCACTATATTGAACTTTAACAGTTACTAGTACCATTTTGTATGATATATTGCTATCTGACTTATGTCAAACGTCGAATTAATAAAGTGGATGTGAACTTTTACAATGTAGTCAAAACTCAATATGGAGAGAAAAAATATATTAGGGATAATATTTTTTTATAAAGAATGGGAAAAGTGACACTGTTTTTAACACATGTACAAGCCAGGCAATCACCTAAATTAGTAATGATATAAGGGCATATTTGGTCATTTTTTCCTTTTCTTATAGTCTAAACTATTATTAGCGTTTATTACTTTTTCTTAATAATTAACGATTTATTTTTCTCTTGTTAACCCATAATCGGATTATTAACTGATCTCAAAAAACTTAAGATATTTTTAATTTACTTAATCTTTAACTGTAAAGATTTATAGATATATATATATATATATATATATATATAATATATATATATATATAGATATATATATATATATATATATATATATATATATATATATATATATATATATATAGATTTCTGTTTTTGGCGCCCCTTAATTGATAATTTAAAAAATAATTTAGAATAATTAACGTGAGTGTTTTAAGATTACTAATGTAATTACATATTGTAACGTAATTCACATTATCATCATCGTTAGCTTATTCCATCCAAAGTCGGATGTAAGCTTCCACAAGTTGTATCCAATGTTGTTTGCTTTTTGCATGCAATCGTATCCTGCTAATCTTTTTATGTCGTCCGTTCATCTTGGCTGTGGTCTACCTCTGCATCTTTTATGTTATTTAGGTCTCCATTCAACCATACGGCGTGCCCATCTGTTATCATTTATCCTTGCAATATGCCCCGCCTAATTCTATATTAATATTCGGCATATTACATATGTTACTGTTGATCTTCTTCGTATCTCGATGTTAATAATACGATATGGTAGTCTAACATTCAGCATTCTCCTCTCCAATTCACTAATCGTCATCATCATCATTGGCTTATTCCATCCATAGTCGGATGTAAGCCTACCAAAGTTGTCTCAACTGCGCTTTGCTGTTTGCTTTTTGCATCTAAGCGTCTTCTGCTAATCTTTTTATATTGTCCGTCTGTCTTGTCTATTGCATCTTTTGTGTTCTCTAGGCCTCCATTCAACTATAGGCGTGTGTGTTATCATTCAGCCTTGCAATATGCTCCGCTCAATTCCACCTTAATATACATATTCGTTGTATTACATCTGTCAATTTTGATCTTCTTCTCATCTTAATGTTAGGAATACGATCTTGGATTCCAATATTTAGCATTCTCCGCCCACTTCACTAATACCATATTTTAATTACCTATACTTATGTGTAACTTTTCCTAATTAGCCCCACTTTAATTATTTTTTTTGTTCAAATTTCTTTCCAATAATTCTCATTAATATGCCCATTTAATTTATATTTAAAAAGTTTTTGTTTAGTATTTTAACAGTTTGTTGAATAAGCTCTCAATTCTTAGTATTCCTAATAAATATTTATTATATATATTTTCTCAATACCAATTTTCAACATTTTTTTATTGCTTTAAGCCTAACTAAAAGTCTTATTACAGGTAGATATTCACCGCTATTAAACTACCTATATAAGAGTGATGCATAGGTAAGCCAACTGGCGTCAAAATATCATTTTTTTTTTAATCCGTTTTGAAACACAACTTAGTTCCGTAAGGATAATATAATTTATCTAAAAGTAAATGTCCAACGTGGGACCAAATTATGTTGGAGAAAAATATACATTCCTGCTAGCAGTTGCAACACTAGTGCATTGGCGTACTATTATTCTCACTCTTCTAATAGTGGAATTTTTTAAAATATGTGCTCGTAAAGTCAACAAAAATTTTTGAGTTTTTAGGATGTAGTTGTAATATCATAACGTATATTAGTGTCGTCCAATTTGGGTATTGTTAGATAAAAAACTTAACAGTTCATTTTCATGACTAACAGCTTAAGACTTTTTAGTGGTTTTGTATTTCATCGTACCTTCTTCAATATTCATAAATTCGATATTTGATTTACAAGAGCTTAGCTTTCAAGTTTAGTTATATACAAAATGGATTTTATAAATACACCATATGACCTGGTGTATTTAATGAAGCTCCATTATAAGGTTTTTTCTAGATTATTACTTTGTCTCTATGAGACGCAGGTATATTACAAAATTTTCAACGTCAAAATTTTCGAATAGATAAATTTACGGGAAACCAAATTTTCGAAAACAAAATTTTGACAGCGCAATTTTTAAATGAATAAATTTTTGAATAATTAAATTATCAAAAAACTAAAGTATCAAAGTAGAAAAACGGATTATTCTATTAAATTTTTAGTATAATCAGATGGATCTTAGTTAGTCTAGTTTAATTTAGTATTACTTGAAATAACCGCAATAATTCTCTGCCTGCGACTAGTCAAGCTTCATCTTTCGTAATTAGCCATTAACAAAGTGCTTAGTTCAATTTAGTTTAAGTAAGTTTAAATTAACCTACAATTGAGCCAGCACATGGATTAAATTTAAATTCTCAACTCAGGTTAATTCAGGTAAACATGAACTAAAATAATTAGTTAATTTTAATAACAATTAATTCAGTTATAGTTTAATATAAATTTAAGTGCACTAATTTTATCTTAAGTAGATTTTTTTGGCATGGTGAAGTAGATCTTAGCTAGTTAAGAGCAGAGAGAGCAAATTATTTAAATTGTAGTTTAATTTAAGAATACCTGAACTATACTGAACTAACTTCCACCCTATATCCAATCAAACTACTAACGGATGAACTTTAATGTATATTCAGATAAAGCTAACTTTAAATTAAACTACGACTAAATTATTTAATTATATTCATTCATTAATTAGCTAGTTGTAGTTTAGTATGTATTTAGCTGAACTCATCTTAATTTTAAGCTTACTTTTATAATTTTATACAACTTATACCTTTATAAGTGCCTAATACCGAATGTACTGTTGTCTGCCTTAAGTCAAATCAACAAAATAAATGAAAACTGTTATAAAACGTTGTAAGCCGACACAAAAAAGAAAAGCATATTTTTACATTAGAAACAAGAAACTGAAATAATAACATATGAGAAATATGATACGTTTTATGTAAAGAATAGTCAGACACTAAAAATAGTAATGGTATGAAGATCACAGAAGAAAATACTCATCCTGGGTACCCGGAATAGCTAGAAGTGAAGAAACGAGCGACATCAATAGAAACTTCTCGTAATATAACTTTGACTGCAATTAAAACTAAATCAGCAAACAATTCCCTTGAAGCATGGTAAGGCAAACACATTTTAATACATTCCAAGACAAGGCTTGTCAATACCAATATTTAATGAAAATCAAGAAAAAAAAAATCAATAATTTTGTATGATTAGAGAGATTATAGAACTTTTAACCAATTTGAAGAACGTAAATTTGAATATCATGGATTTTAAATATTCGGTTATGAAGATATCTGTTATTTCCACTTTTTCTAATAAACATATAGGAAGCTTACATCTTTCGGTTTGAAAAAGAAATGGCAATGGAATGCTTTTTTGCATATTCAATAAAATTAATAAAACCTTTGGGATTCTTAAAGAATTGTCTTGGAGTCATGGACAAGTTTCCTCTTATAAGGGGAAAAAATATATGAGAGAAATGCTGTCATTTGTAAAATATTTTAAAAAGTAGGAAAAACCGACAGGCGGGTTTAGCATCGAATTGTAACTAATAATCTAAGATTGTTACCAAGCAGTGCTCAAGTTACTGAAAGATCGTCATCACTTTGGAAGTTTCTCAATGAAAAAAAGATCGAACGAAACTTTACCGATTTAAAAATAACCAAAATTATGATCGCTGAGAAGCCCCCGATCTAAAAAAAATAAATTGGAGTAAATCAGAGATCATAAGTTAGTTGTATAATTTTTAAATAATTTTAATGGTAATGTTTTTGAATCGTTTTAAAAAGATTAGTGTATGTAAAATAATTTATTTTTGTAAGATTTAATTTGAAATTTTGTTACTTCACTTTAAAGTTTTTTTTAATAAAAAAAAATTATTTATTAATGTTGTTCCCGTTTTTTTAAAAAAAATTTTTCTAAAAAATTTGTATTCCAAAATTTAATGTTTAAACGATTTAACAACTGGAAAATTACATTTTCTAAAATGTTTTTCGAAAATTTTACTTGCGAAAATTTAGTTTTGGAAAAATATTCCAGGATCCACATGAGTTTACGTATGCGATAATGTTGACATAGTTCTAACTTTATGATCTATAATAGCCATACGAACTTAGCTATATCTTTTTTGCGTTATTTTTTGCTAAATTGTTACCGAATTCGTATCTAAAATAGTAAGATCAGTAAAACTTTTCATTATATATATACATATATATATATATATATATATATATATATAGATATATATATATATATATATATATATATATATATATATATATATATATATAACCAAGAGGGCTTTTAACTTACGGATAGCTTTTAGGATTACAGAGTAAACAAAAAGTTTTTAGTAACTGTAGTTTTATTCTAATATCGAGCTTTCGATGCCAGTTCGTACATCATCTTCAGGACTGAATAATCACAGTTCGCTCCTTGTTCAAGGCGAAAACGATCTATACAGTTGAGTAAAAGGAAGTGTTGGCGCATTTTAAAATAATAATTAACAACCAACTTATTTTCCTACACATAAATTTACAACAATAAACATAGGTTTGTTAATTAAATTTTTTCAGTTAGATGAAAATCATACTTGGGAATTAATAAAACTTTTAAAATCTAAAAGTTACATCAACAACTTTTTATCCCGTTCCTCTTCTATATATATATATATATATATATATATATATATATATATATATATATATATATATATATATATATATATATATATATATATATATATATATATATATATACACCTCTTTGAGCGACAAACTTTTAGGACCTTATTCTTTGTCATTGTTTTTTGCCGCTTTTTAAATTCCGTAAAACGACCAAGACTTGTAAAACACACGTGTGCAGCCAAATTAAAGCTAATGAACGTCTCGCTTTTCTTCAAGTCATTTATTTATGTTGCTTTCTAAATTCCGTGGAATGGCCAATACTTGTGTACCATACGTTTTGTTTTTTGCCTACCTATTTATCCTTAACCCTAAAATTACAGATTATCAATGTCAATCGCTAAGGAAGGAGTACTTTAGGATGCCAAAACGAAAAATTAAATTTTTGTCATTGAGTGACAAACTTAAAATTGTAAAGACATGCGAAGGTGGGAAGTCATAAATTGAGGTAATGGGTGAGTTGAGCTTGCTGGAGTCCACCTTTTATAAGATCATTAAAAACAAAGATTTCATAACGTCCCAATGTTTTAAGGGACACGGAAACATTAAAAGAATACGAGTTGTTGAATTTCCTAACGTTAAAAAGTGCCTTATGGAATATATTAAACAAACGCTTCATAAAAACATCCCCATAGATGGACGATTGTCGAAAGAAAATGTTAGAGACTTCGCCACAAAACTAGGAATACAAAACGTGTATGGACACCTCCCACTTCTCATCATCGAGAAACTCGACACTGTTGCAGATTGTATGAGCACGCCTACGGATAGAAATGGCAGCAAAGATGAAGATGATTCTGTGAACGGAAATATGGACATAAAGAAAAGTCAATTCTAAAAAAGCAAGGAACTTTAAATGCGTTAGGGGTGGTTTAGGGATTATTTAAATTTTTCGTGGATATTGATCAATCAATTTTTGATAATATTTCTGAGCTTGAAACGCAGGTTCAAAATACCAAAATAGAAACACAAAAGAAACTAACGGATTTTTTAAATAAATATATATTGTTATAAAATAAAGCTCTTAGATAAATATGTAAGCATGTACATAATAAATTATTTCTTGATGACCCGTACATTCCTCAACGTGTCCTTTTATACCTGTATGAGTTAGAGGAGTCACTCTTGATATCTTAAAAACCAACGTATTCCCTTTAAAGGATGATAGGCCAGCTCATAACTCACCAGAATATGTAAATATGAAAAATCGTTTATTTCTATAATTTTTTTAAATAACTAGCCAGATTAAATTGGTACATTTTTTTCTAGTATGAAGAGTCAAAGTTGGTTAATTAAAATGTTTTTACCAATGATTGCAAAAATGCTTTTTCCTCACAGGTCACTGTCAATATTTCCAAATCTAACAATTTTTCATTAAATTCATATTTTCATATCCTGGTGAGTTAAGAGCTGGCCTGTCAGCCCACGAAGGGAATACTTTGGTTTTTGGGGCACACTATATGTATATATATATATATATATATATATATATATATATATATATATATATATATATATATATATATATATATATATATGGGTCATTCCATACGAAAACGCAAATGGCTGCCGTCAGAACTGGTTAAATGATTTCGTAAAGTATAAGGGCTCAAATTTTAGCTTTTTTTATGTAGAATCGAATGCCGAGTGGTACTTTTTGAAATTCTCAATTCTTTGACAGTGACAGTGTCAAATACAAGTGAAGCTCGAAAAATTTTTCAATTTTAAGACCATATTAAATGAAAAAATACTTCTAAATACATAAGTAGGGGTTTTTGAGGTTGCTGAATACGATCCTGATAGAAAAAAAATATTTAAGTAATTGACAGCTGTCAAATAAGCTGTCAATTTACTCAAAATGCTATTTAATCATTATTTCATTACACTAAAACACTTCAAATATTAGCCCTTATATTTTCAAGGTCGCTGAATACGATCCTGGTTAAAAAAAATATTTTAGTAGTTGACAACTGTCAAACAAGCTGTCAATTAATTCAAAATGCAATTTAATCATTATTTCACCACATTAAAACACCATTTAAACATCGACTCTTATGTTTTCGAGGTTGCTGAATACGATCCTGATGTAAAAAAAAATATTCTAGTAGTTGACAGCTGTCAAACGAGCTGTCAATTTACTCAAAATGCCGTTTAATCATTATTTCATCACACTAAAATACTATTCAAACATTGGCCCTTATGTTTTTGAAGTCGCTGAATACGATCCTTTTACAAAAAAATTATTTAAGTAATTGACAGCTGTCAAACGAGCTGTCAATTTCCTTAAAATTCCATTTAATCGTTATTTCAGCACACTAAAACACTAAACATTGGCCCTTATATTTTCGAAGTCGCTGAATACGATCCTGATTCAAAAAAATATTTTGGTAGTTGACAACTATCAAACGAGCTGTTGATTTACCCAAAATGCCATTTAATCATTATTTCATCACATTAAAATACTATTCAAACATTGGCTCTTATGTTTTTGAGGTTACTGAGTACGATCCTGATACCAATAAATATTTTAGTAGTCGACAGCTGTCAAATGGGCTGTCAATTTACTCAAAATGCAATTTAATCATTATTTCACCACATTACAACACTATTTAAACATTGACCCTTATGTTTTCGAAGGTTACTGAATATGATCCTGATGATTAGTAGTTGACGAGCTTTCGATTTACCCAAAATGCTATTTAATCATGATTTCATCACATTAAAATACTAGTCAAACATTGGCCCTTATGTTTTCGAGGATGCTGAGTACGATCCTGATACAAAAAACATATTTTAGTAGTTGACAGCTGTCCGAGCTGTATATTTACTCAAAATGCCATTTAATTATTATTTCATCGTATTTAAACATTGACCCTTATGTTTTCGAGGTCACTGAATACGAATCTGATGTCAAAAAGATATTTTGACAGCTGCTAGCTGGGGCATTTTACGTCGAAATAATAATTTTTTTTTGTGGGGTTTTTCAAAAGCATACATGGTTTTTCTGTGTGCGATCGTCAATTACAAATGTAATATCAGATTTTAAATGTTACAGCTGCCAACTGTATAATTAGCTGTCAAAACAACGATATTCAGATGTTTAAATGATAAAAAGCGATTTTATTCTTAATTTTGTCATTTTGAGGTAAGTCATTCATATATTTAATATTCTTGGGATCGCTGGCTGCAAATGTGATATGGAATTTTGACAGCTGCCAAACGTTAATCTCAGCTACTGAATCGATGAAAATAAGATTTAAACCTATAGCAATTGCTGTCTATAGCAATTACTAAGTATATAAACTTTTCCAAAATATTTTTTCATTGCTATGACTTGAAATAATGTCTTTGATTTCACACTGACCAAATATAGATTACACAGCCCTACAAAAAGAAATGGATCTGATCCGCAAATGCGACTTTGATATTCTTATATAAACATAGATCTGCCATTAAAAAAATTCAAGTGATTTTTCTACCAAACATTAAAAAATAAACAAACATGTTGTAAAACGGGAAAACAGGTAATTGAAAAAAAAATGTTTTAAGTTGAAATTAGGCTGATAACACAGGTATACAAAATAAAAAATTCTCTGTCTTCTAAATGAGACATGTGTCTTCTTAAGTATTTTTTTATGCTGAACGCAAAAAATCATAAAAAGCCACGCTACGTAGCAAAATGCTATTTCAGAAAAGCCCTACAAAAAGAAATGTGCGAATGGATGAAATATAAAAAAATCTGCCATTAAAAAAATTCAAGTGATTTTTCTACCAAATAATAAATTTAAAACGGGAAAACAGGTAATTGAAAAAAAAATGTTTTAGTTTAGGCATAACACAGGTGTCTTCTTTTGAATGTGTCTTAGTATTTTTGACTTGACATCATAAAAAAAAATAGCAAAAATGCTATTTAAAATTATGTGATAAATTCATTGTTTTAATTTTTTTTATTAATATTTCTTTTATTTCAAGTATTTTGAAAATCCTGCTTTTAACATGTTCAGTTTCTGAATGTTGTTTTAATTGTTTTTTCGTTTTTTTTTGTTTTTTAATTTATTAATTTCTTTTTTATTTGTGTAAAATTTTAAATAATATAAGTATTTTTTCAAAGCTGTTTTTTTTTTAATGTTTTAAACTGTGTTTTTATTTGTATTTTTGTATTTTTGAATTGGTTTTTTTTTTGTTTTAATGTATAAGTTTATTAAGTAATTTTTTATGTTTTATATTTTAATAATTTTTTTTTAATTTATTAGTTTTTTTTTTAATTTTAATTTTTTTTATTTTAATTTTTTATGTGTTTTTATTGTTATATATATTTTTTTTTTTTTTTGTAATTTTTTTTTTTTTTGCTGTGGTTTATTATTTTTTTTTGTATAATTTGGTTTATTTTTTTTTTGTGTGTCATATTTATTACATAAGTATTTGTATTTTTTATTTGTTTAGTATATTTTTATGTTGTTTTATGTAATTTTATATATGTTTTTTTGTTTTTTATGTAATTTTTGTTATTTATTTTTCGTTTTTTTTGTGGGGGTGTGTGGCGTGTTTATGTGTATGTTATATGTTTTTTTGTTTATGTTATTTTTTATTGTTTCACTGGCGGGAAAATGATTGTGTGGGATGGTGGTTATGGAGTTTGTTTGTGTTTCTGTTGTGATTTTGTTGTGTGTAATAATTGCTTTATTTATTTGTTATTTTGTTTAAGTGTTGGTGTTGTTTTTTAATTTTTTTTTTTTACATTTTTATTTTAACATTATATTTTTGTTTTTTTGTTTGTAATAAGTTTTTCAACAAGAAAATTGCTTTTAACACTTGTCACTTTTTAAATATTTTGTTTTAAATGTGTGTTTCTTTTCAAATTTTATTTATTAAAAGTTATTTTTTTTGATTTATTTTTTGTTGTTAAATTAACGATTAATTATGTTTAAATTTTTTTTTTTTAAAATGTTTTTTTTATATTTATAATTTTGTAGATAATTAAAATTTATATTAATTTTGTTATTTGTTTAATTTTTATTTTTGTTGTTTATTTTAATTTTGTTTTTTAATTTTTTGTTTTTGTGATTATTTAATAATGGTTTTTGGTTTTTTTGTAATTATTGTTGTAGTTATTTTTTTTGTGTTTTTAATATTTTTTTAATATTGGTTGTTAATTTAGTTTTTATTTTTTTAGTTTTTTTTTGTTTTTAATTAACGGTGTTTTAATATTTTAATTTTTATTTTATGTTGGTTTAATGTAATAGTTGTTGTTTTGTGTTTTTTAGTAGTGTATTAAATTATTTTTTTTTTAATTTTTGTTAAAGTGCTATGTGGTTCTTTTGGTATTTATAGGTTATTTTTGTTTTTTTTGTTAATAGTTTGTTTTTTTGTTAAAATTTTTTTAATAGTTGGTAATTTTTAGTTTATTTTTTTTTTAGTTTTAAAAGTTTTTTATAAGTTTTAAAATTATTTTTTTAGTTAAGGTTTTGTTTTTATTATTTTTTTTATAATTTAGTGTTAATTATATTTTTTTTAATTTGTTTATAATGTTGTTTAATTGTTTTTTTTTTTGGTAAAATGCTTTTTTAATTAAATAAATGCAACAGCTAAACAAGAATCTTTTTTTTCGAACAAAACTATCATTTCTAGTAGTTTTTTAAGTTTCAAATTTGAATTTTATATCAAAACATGAGGAATAGTGTTGTGTTGAAAAAAAAATAACCGTTTACCATTTAGGAACAAAAGGTTGCAAAATGCAGTCTAATATATATCCCTTGACAGTTTTAAAAGTCAATTTTGTGGATAGATTGATTGAGTGAATATGGGAGAATGTGAATGGGTGAGTAAGGTAGGGAGTGAGTGAGTGAGTGAGGTAGTGAGTGAGCGAGCGAGTGAGTGAGTGTAGAAGTAAGTGACTGAGTAACTGACCGTGCAAATGAGTGAGCAAGTGAGCGAGTGAGTTTTGTTTACTATTAATAAAAATTAAAAAACAATTTTTTAATTTAACGGTTGCACATCTTTATTTTAAACAGCATTTTGCTACGTAGCTTAGTTAAAGGTGGTGTATGCGTGTTTTTTGTTAAACATGAACACTAAAACCTAATATTTTTAAGTTTTTATGTAAATGTAGATTCAGAACATTTAAAGATGTCCAAAATAATAGTTTCGTTCCATAATTTTAATGATTTTACAGTTTATATTATTTATTAAAATGTATTTTTGTCAATTTTATAGATTTCTGGCAACTTTAAGTGTGTTTTCTGAAAAAACCTCACGGTGGATGTCTTTTTTTATGATTTTTTTTGGATTCAGCATAAGGAAACATCTGTCTCATTCAAAAGACAGAACATTTTTTTATTTTGTATACCGTCTAATTCAAATATTTTCAAAAATGAAAATGATTTTTTCACCAATTTCTAAATTATGAGTTATAAAAGTTTTAATTTTAAAGGCTTAGGTATAATTTTATCTACCTCAGAGTGGAAATAATGTCTACGGATTTGCCATGTTATAATCTGATAACTTTTTTTACTTATTTATTTTACGTGTACAGGATTTATTTTCCATTCATTTAAAATGAATATCATTTTAAAATGACCGCCAATTAAACGGTTAAATGTGCTGAAATAATGATTTAATGTGATTTTTTGTAATTTGGTTTGATAGCTACAAAACTTTCTAATTATTTTTTTGGCATCAGAATTGAAAAGATAAGGGCCAATGTTTGAATAGTGTTTTATTGTGATGAAATAATGTTTAAATGACATTTTGAATAAAATGACAGCTCGTTTGACAGCTGTCAACCACTAAAATATTTTTTTTGTATCAGGATCGTAATCAGAGACTTCGAAAACATAAGGGCCAATGTTTGAATAGTGTTTTAGTATGATGAAATAATGATTATGCGGCATTTTGAGTAAATTGACAGCTCGTTTGACAGCTGTCAACTACTAGAATATTTTTTTTTGTATCAGGATCGTATTCAGCAACCTCGAAAACACAAGGGCCAGTCTTTGAATAGTATTTTAATCCGATGAAATAATGATTAAATAGCATTTTGAATAAATTGCTTGTTTGACAGCTGTCTACTACTAAAGTTTTTTTTTAATTAAGATCGTATTCAGCGACCTCGAAAACACAAGGGCTAATGTTTAAATTGTTTTAGCTGTAATGAAATAACGATTAAATAGCATTTTGAGTAAATCGACAGCTCGTTTGACAGCTGTCGATTACTTAAATATTTTTTTTCTATCAGAATCGTATTCAGCAACCTCAAAACCCCTACTTCTGTATTTAGAAGTATTTTTTCATTTAATATGGTCTTAAAATTGAAAAATATTTGAAAAATTTTTCGAGCTTCACTTGTATTTGACACTGTCACTGTCAATTAATAGAGAATTTAAAAAAGTACCACACGGCATTCGATTCTACATAACAAAAGCTAAAATTTGAGCCCTCATACTGTCCAAAATCATTTAACCATTTCTGATGGCAGCCATTTGCGTTTTCGTATATATATATATATATATATATATATATATATATATATATATATATATATATATATATATATATATATATATATTGAGCGAAATTTATCATTAGTGCATTACGCAATTTATCTGGTATAGAAAAAAAAAACTAGTTGCCCGCTAAAATGGTGAAGGTTTATTTCGTCGAAAGTTGTGAATTGAACCGGGAGTGATAGCTACTCCTTTAAGCATTAGGTACCGAGTGAAAATAATTTTATTTTATTTTTTTATAATTAAACAAATATTTAGGTAGTAAATATTTGTTTTAAACTTCTACCACTAGATTCTAGATTGAGATTGATTTATTGGCTATTAGATAGCTAAGATGCTATAACTATTACGCTTTATTGACTAAGAAAACGTGAAAATAAATCTTGGATCTTAAGATGTCACGGACGTACTTAACTTAGCCTAGGTCAGGATTTTATTTTAGTTTAAAAGCAATCACGGTACGGAACACTATTTTCGCAAGGCCTATTTGCCCGGTCTTTTTTATACCAGATAAATTATCAAACCTAATACACTCGCGATAATTTCCGCTCAACCTACACTTTATGGAGAATATTCCAGAATTTTTTCAAAATTTATTGATCAGTACTTTTCGAGGTAGGGTCGATATCCATTCTTTTAAAAATAATGCTAAGAAAAGTGTGGGCAAGTATTACAGCATATATATTTTTGAACTCGTGTTTTCACAAGCTTTCATTGGACACCCCACTTGATGACCTGGTAATATTTTTTTCACTTCCCATTACATCCCTCAAAACTAATCTTGAGTGAAAATTTAAATTTCAAAACTACACGGCCCTGATTGGGCCATCAATTCCAAAATTTCAAGTTTCTATGTCAAGTAATTTCAGAAAAAATCGGGCGTGACAGACAGTCAGACGGACAGGCAGACAGTGATCCTATAAGTATTCCGTACGGAACACTAAAAATGTTTACTGTGTCCGTGAGAGTTGCTGATAGGCACTGCTTGTCATCATGACACTTAAAATGAATAGAGGGCGGTAAGGTAAACATCAAATAATATAAAGACATATCTGTAAATCATAGAATCATTAGCCATAATCTTAATCTTATTTTCTTTAATTCTTTATAAGTTTATTCATTTGGGAATTTAGGAGATTGTAGTTATGAACAACTTATTTTTTTTTAAAGTTAGTATTGATTTCGTTGCCTTCGCCAGCTGTCAAGAATAGAACACAGGTTTGATTTGTCCACTTCATTTTAATGAAAAATAGTCCAATTTATATATCTTTGTGTTACATGTATATCGGAGGCTCTGTACATTTTTGAGTTTTTAGGAGATAATTTAACCTTCTGAATGAAAAGTTCGAAGGAGACTGAAATGAAGTACCAGAGATGACACAGGCCAAGGGTGTCACATGAGGAGAGACCGCACTCCGATTATACCAGGTCTATCTTATAATTAAACCAGATACTTTTGAAGACAGTTACAGGAATCCTTACCGAATACTACAACCTGAAAGAACATCTAACTCGCATTGGCGTTAAAGATGATCCGGATAGCAGATGGAATTTGCAATAGGAAGAAACGGCTCTTTATCTGATTAAGTCTTATTTGGTAAATACACATACGTGATAATTTCGCTTGGAATTTAGACCAGGCGTGTATTAAGGAGATTTACCTTGAAAGGCTGCTGTTTTGCTTAAGGACTATTGCCTTCCGTAAAATAAAGTAGGTGCACAACGAACCCTCAAAAGATATAACTGGTATAGATATTCAAGCCACCTGTCAGCCATATAACTATCCATCTAATCTAATCTTTGGAAGTAATAATTTTGATTTTTTTTTTGAATTTAGATTCTCGAATTAATAGATAATATTTTATTTCTCCTGGTTTGATATGATAATTTATTAGAGGAAACCATTAATTTCATTTATCACTGACACGGTTTTACTTGTTGAGGAAAAACTTTTTGGTGAAGTTAAAGTAAAAATATCTCGATATATAGGAAAAGAATATCTTGCATTTCCAGATAATAATATTGTGATACCAACGAACAATTAAATAGATATTCCCTATCCTAAAAAAAAGTGAAAGATGGATTCTGAAAATCACTAAAAAAATAGTATCTAGGTATTCTAGTTGATTATGACATTACCATGTACCTCAATTGACCAGAAGGGCCTTAATATGTACCTGTGTACCGTGTGCGAAGAGGTAATTACCTAGAGGCTACCTGTCTTAAGAAATAAGTAGAAGATTGAAAGTGAGGCCTGTGGTAATTTACCTGTGTTAAAGAAGTAATTACCTGTTTGAACAGGTAAAAAAAGGTAGATGACAAAAAGGCGATACCTGTCTTAGGATGTAATTAGCTGTTTGCACAGGTAAAAAAGGTGTCAAAAAGGAATTGTTTGTATTAGAGTGTAAAAAAGGTGTCAAAAAGGCCTTATTTTGGGCTTGGGGTGGATGCCAAAAAAGCCATGCCAGGGGGTCGTTTTTGAGGGTAAACATTTGAGAGGCTGTTAGCATGCAACTTAAAATAAATGTTTTTATTATAAGTATGTATAAATTAAAAAAAAAATAAAACACAATATTATATAATAGGTAGGCTGAAAGGTTTTTGGCCTATCTACTTAAAGCACTTTTTTTTTGCAAAATTCGACTTTATTCATCAATATATGTAGTATCCTTCAAGAACGATATAATCAGTCCAACGCTTTTCTAACGTTTCTATACTTTTCTTGTAGAAGGATTTGCCTTTGCCTTCAAAACAGGCCTCAGTTTTGGCGATAACTTCTTCACTGGAGCCAAATCTCTTTCCTGCGAGCATTTTTTTGAAGCCTGCTAATAGATAATAGTCGCTGGAGGCCAAATCTGAAGAATACAATGGATGATGAAACAATTCGAACTTCAATTCATGTAATTTTACCATCGTAACCACTGACTTGTGACACGGTGCATCGACTTGATGAAAGAGGACTTTTTTCTTAATCATTTGGGGCCGTTTCTTTGCGATTCCTGCCTTCAAACGCACCAATAACTTTATATAATATTCGCTATTGATGGTTGTTCCCTTCTGAGCATAGTCGATAAAAATTATGCCATGCGCATCCCAAAATACAGAGGCCAACACCTTTCTAGTTGGTTGCTTCGGGCGGCTTTTCACTGGCTGCTGTCCACTCAGCTGATTGCCTATTGATTCCGGTGTGTAGTGGTGATCCATGTTTCATCCGTTGTCACATATTGCATGAAAAATCCTTTTTATTGCGCTTAAACAAGTCCAAACAGCGCTCAGAATCATCAATACGTTGTTGTTTTTGGTCCACTGTGAGCAAACGCGGTACCCATTCGAACTTTCTCATGCCCAAATGTCCATGCAAAATATGACCAACACGTTCTTTTGATATCTTTAGGGTGTCAGCTATCTTACGCCATTTCACTTTACGGTCATCAAAAACAATTTTGTGGATTTTTTTATGTTTTCTGGTGTATACCACCTCATTTGGACATCCAGAGCGTTCAGCATCACTTGTATTTGTACGACCGCGTTTAAATTCAGCACATCAGTAAATCATGAGTGATTTTCCAGGGTCCCCGTAACACTCATCAAGCCATTGCTTTGCTTCAACGGTATTTTTTCCCATCAAAAAAACATTGTTTACGACGAAATTCGATTTTTTCATTATTTTATTTTATCAAAATAGCGTCACTGAAAACACTGTAACTTGTAAACTAATCGTCGAAATGTCATGAAATTTTAACACGTATCGTTTGAAGGATGGATTTTTTGAAATATATATATATATTATATATATATATATATATATATATATTAATATATATATATATATATATATATATATATATATATATATATATATATATATATACTATATATATATATATATATATATATATATATATATATATATATATATATATATATATATATATATATATTACATATATATATATATATATATATATATATATATATATATATATATATATATATATATATATATATATTATATATATATATATATATATATATATATATATATATATATATATATATGTATATATGTGTATATATATATATATATATATACATATATATATATATATATATATATATATATATATATATATATATATATATATATATATATATATAAGCGGTAATATTAACGGAAATCTTTTTATCTATTTCAAATTCTAATCTAATATCAACGCTGCCAATTTTTAAATTTTCGTTTTGTCTACTACAATCGATAACAAATAGAGAGGCTTTAATAAGAAAATTAGGTAAAGAGAGACATGTTTCTCTATTTGGTTTGTAATAATAAGATTGTTGAAAGTGGGTGTACATTTCATATAAAACGGAAACATTTGTTTTTCGCAAAATTCAAATTTAAATGATCAAAATGGCTCATATTTTTTGTTGTTTGGTTCTTGTTTCCCGGTTGAACACCGATAATGATAAATCTTGTTTTTTCCAATTGACTTGTTGCTTTCCCTTTCCAGATATGTCCCATGGTTTCTTGTAATAATGGATATGTATGTAGTGCCCAGCTTCGAAAAGCTATTTTCAAGTCTTTACCATTATCAATATACTCGAGTAAGCGTAGTTTTTCAACATCAGCTACGTCAAACTTTGGTTAATTCTATTTTAGGTTTATCATCGGCTTTTATGGTTGCTGCTGCATTTACATCAGAAGAACTCCTAATTAAAACTAATTATTGTCTAATATTAACAAGAATTTTTTCAAAATCTTCAGAAAAGCCTAATATATTTTTTAACGGAACACAAACACTAATATCCTTGGTCATCCACTATTTCTGGATATTCTTCACGTTTCCATGCAGCGCTTTTATATCTCATGATATCACTGTTTGTAGAAGAAATACTTGATTGCTGACGTTATATCAGGAATTCGAACTCTGTCAATAACAGTACCTCCAAGTTCTTACCGGATATCATCAAATAAAAATGTTATTCCATTATTTATAAATTTTAGTGTGGCACTTGATTTATCAGCACTATCTGTTAATTTTCCCTGGATATATAAGAAGCTTTGATGGGGTAGACTATATATGCCTTGTGTTTGAATTGGTAAACGAATTTCATCAGATTTATTTAATGTAATAGTAGCATAAGCAGAATGAGTATGTAGTTCTGAATTTGTTATGGAATTGTCCATTATAACATGTTCACCAATATGTAATATTTTTTGTTGTCTTTCTTCTAAGGTGATGAGGTAAGCCTCTATAATGGGGGAAAAGGCATGATTATACACTTTTATATACGAAACAATAGTAGTAATAGATGGTACAGCGAGAATCTCGTTCTGCAAATTATATAGAAATACCATAGTTAACTTAACTTTTGAAAATTGATATGATTTCCATCTTGATCTACTATTTTAAGAATAATCTCATCATATGCTTTGAATTGATGGGTAGGTAGATAACATTTGTAACTTTCCAATAATTCGATATTCGCTTGGGACTGTGAGGTAAAACATATGTAAAAGATGAGCAGTTTTACTGTTACTATATAAATTTGTTGCTAAGTTACATTTAATACATATCTCATTCACTTTTGAAATATTTATTCGAAAATCTGAAACGTGTTTTTTTTTATTTACTGCTAGTTTTTTCTTTTTAAACCCTAATCATTTTGCGATGGAATTAGGCTTTTCGAAATGTATTACTTCCTTACATGTTATTTCAAATCGTAAAGTATTAAGAGTCGATTTCATTTTTAAAAATACATTTTTTTCTTCCCTATTTTCACGAGAGCCACCTTTAGTTATCATTTTTTTTTTCATCCATTTCATGTAATTGTGTTTTTATACTATTTTTAATATCAGAAATTTGATTAGCACCTTCAGGTATTTTGTTGTTATTTATTTTAACATTAGAGATGGGTAACAAAATCAATTAATCCTAAAATATATTGTTTTTCTTCCGGTAAAACAATTGGAGGATATAATTTGCTAGATAATATTGAATCTTGAGCGGATAGCGTAAATGTATAAGAACACATGTTTACTGAATATAAGATATTGGTAAAATAAAACAATATGTAAACTTGAGCGATATATTTATTTTAAAAGAAATAATATACACAACTGACCACTATTTACAGATTTTTGATAAATATCATAATTATAAAATAGTTTGCAAGGTCCATTTGAGTAAAAATAATCTAAAACTCCTAAAGGCGGTTGAAGATTTCCATAACTATCAAAATAAGATACTTGTGAACCTTGTTTTTTATAAGCAGTCCAACGTGTACCAGGTCCATCGCCGTTATGTTCCAGGTTCGTTATGTCCGTCCGTTATGTCCATCACCTGTTTCATTTGTCCCAATTTTAACTGGCAAAGTGTCTCTCATAAAAATACCTCTAAAATGTGGAATATGGAGTGTTTTAACATAGTTTTGAATATCAGCATTGGTTAGTGGATTTGTTATTGGCAGTAATATCATTTTAGTGGTGAATTTAAGTATAACCCTCATCTACCCTTATATGGTTTTAAATAAATGCCTTTACCCATAGCTATTGTCTCCATGGTTTTATTATGATGTTGCGATTCTGTCAGTTTCTTTCTTGCCGCGCGTGCCTCATTTATAGCTTTCGCTATTAATCCTGTACCTAAACCGAGTTCTCCAAAGGCACTTAAATCGGCAGATTTTGGTATTAAAGGTAAAATACCACCCGACTTTGGAATTTTTATAATCCTAGATAATGCAATGTTTCTTGTTTTTAATTTTTTTTGCCCACTTTACTGCCATTTGAATAGCATCACTTAAAGTCTCAGGTTTTTTATGAACAATTTCCTTTTGCAGTTTTTAAAAAAAATGGTGAAAATTCAGATTGAGTTGTTTTTAAATTTTTTTTTTTTGCGATTAATTTTGATTTTTGATGACACCATTATGAAGGAAGTTAAAAGTTAACTGGTTAAATTGTTTTTAATATTTAGAATTAATCATTTCGTTCCTGTCAGTTAAATGAGATGTTTATTATAATCAAAATAATAAACTGGTTATCAAACATGATAAGAAAGTTCAAGCTCACTGTGATAAGTTGTTAGGTGAATACATTAGAGTTTAAAGTGATTAATTAGCATAAATAATCCTAAATCAACTTATAAACAGATGAGATAATGTTAAATAAACGTATTTTTTTACTATATTATTAAATAAGCCGTAAATTTCTTACTCCGGGTCAAATTACATCTGTGTGTAACTTAACCAAATAACTATAACGAAATAAGATGACCTGGGATTATATAATAGAAGCGAAAGGAGATAGATGTAATACTCCATTATGTCAATTTTTGGCTCTAACCAGTATTACAACCAAAGAGGGCTTGAATAGAATGTGTCCAAGCCATTGTTATTGTGTAAGTTGTTAACAGTTACAAGAACGTGGTCCCAGAAGAACTCGGTTGGCAAGTTACTATCCTGGACGAAGAGCCTTTATTTGCTATAGTTGTTGGGCTAACAATTGACGATTGAAAGATAAATTGTAATAGGTATAAATTTAAAAATCAAACAAACCATGAAATATTTTAGATATATATATATATATATATATATATATATATATATATATATATATATATATGTATATATATATATATATATATATATATATATATATATATATATATATATATATATATATATATATATATATATATATATATATATATATATATATATATATATATATATATATATATCTATATATATATTTATATATATATATATATATATATATATATATATATATATATATATATATACATATATATATATATACATATATATATATATATATATATATATATATATATATATATATATATATATATATATATATATATATATATATATATATATTAAAAATTATATTAATTAAAAAATTTTTTCACCTCGTTTTGTTTCTGTTAGAGTTGATATTTCTTTCAGATCTGGGTAGAAAGTTTTTTCACAAATTAACTGTACAACAAATAACAGTACATAAAGTTCTTCCCTAGAGTCTTCATCAATTACACCTGTTATAGAAGAATAGAAAATATTTTTTAGTCTATTATAATTCAAAAAATATATGTTTTTTAATCTTTACCTCCTATATCGATGAAGTGATTTATAGCCAGTCCAGATCTGGGAGCTATACGACCATAACAATTTTTAGGCAGTTCAAATTTTAGACCCGTGAAAATTTTAGACCTGTGAAAATTTTAGACCTATGAAAATTTTACCTTTTCTCATAGCTGGGACGATTATATTATTAAACCTCTTTTTATCATATCTTGCTGCTCTTGGGCTACCTTTACTCGGTGTATGAGCAAGAGCAGCAATTTGGAGGAATTTTAAATAGTGATCTTGTGGTTGATAAAGGTTGTTGTCAAGCATATTTGAAACTGAAAGATAATTAAGTTGAAAAGACTATATTAGGTGGGTAATATTTTTAAAATTTATAACCCCCAGTGTATCAGTTGATAAATAATTCACTATCCTTTTATCATCATATGGTGTAAGTGCACACTTTCCTTGATATATTGTGTATATCTGCTTTTTGCTTCGAATTAAATGTTCTTTGCTGTCAATTTCATTATTAAAAAGACAATTGTAATAATCCATAATTTAAATTGATTTTAAAGATGTGCCTCTTGCCTTTTGCCTTTTTAATAACGGAACCATTTGAATACATTTTAGACTTCAGACCAACAAATTCAACCATAATTTTACCATTTTTTTCACCTTTCATAAGATCTTAAGTCTGTTTATTCATTAAAGGTATATTATAATCATTATTAGGAGGATAATCAGAAGTATCGAAATTATGAATATTACTTCTAATATGTTCTTAAATAACAATGGTAAATCAGTACGTTAGTATCTATGTACTATAATTTACTATCATTATTAAATTTAGGTTTTAATGAAAATCATATAAAATTGTTTTAGAAATATCTAAAATGCTAAAGCATACATATATGAGTTTATTAATTTTAATATTTAGTCTTTTCATTTCAATGATAACTATATCTTCATCAAAAATTTGGTTTTGAAATATAAGTTTTTGCTCTATGTCGTCCTAACTGTCCTAACAAACGTATTCCGGAAATAGCGTTATTCATTAATTTAAAAAGGTTTTTTTCAAATTCATTTTGACTTAGTTGTCATAATTTCGTATTTAAATTGATATAAGATTTTAACCAACATAACTGTTCAAATTTTAAAATTCTATGAATTTTTGAAAGACGCAATCCTAAGTTAAGAGCCTGTTTAAGATTTTTATAATGAATTACATAATTTTTCTTATGAAATAAGGTTGTAAGTAATTTTGGTTGCTTGGAAGACGATATGGGTGGAATTAGGCATTCTGGACACAAAGGTGAATCTTTATGTTGCTCATGAAGATCTGGAGGATACTCAAAGTGTACTTCAAGAATATATCTCACATCTGAATTATCAGGTCTATTTATAATATTTTACGAATAAAATTCTGTATTATCAATTCACCTAAATTCACTTGTGGGAAGAGGTTGACTCATTACCATACAAATTGTTTACATTTAAGTATATTAAATAAGAAGAAGGAATATTAGAATCGTACTCATTCCCCATGTATTTACTGTTTGCTCTCCCATATCGATTACTACATAGTGAAATTCCACCTCTAATTCCCTTTTCGATCATCATTATCTGTTCTACACCTGTAATTAATTCCAGACAAACACCCGAATTAGGAGATATGCATTATATGCTAAACCTGGGGCTGTAAATGATTTTAAATATTTCAAACCGTATGTTTGCCAGCAAAGGTCTTGAAAATTTTTAAACACAACAGCCATTAAAAGTACATCGGTTTTTAAATAAATATCCATATTGACGCAAATTTTGAATTTTAAAATGATTCCGAACATTAACAGCATGTTGGTAATCCTCTTGTGATATATTAGATTTAAGAAAATGATTAATTATAGGTAACCGATTTTCACGTAATTTTTCTCAACTATCCAGATAATCATAGGGAAATATACCCTTTTTAGAGAGTAGCAGAAAATCTTCATTGTTTGGATGAAAACTCTCCATAATCTGTTTTTTGTTATTATCTAAATATGACCTTAATTTATTTAAACTACTTGATAAATCGAAACGAATCTAAAAATCGAAACTGGTTTTGAAGTATTTTCTATATATTTAGTAAATGAAATATATTTTTCTTTATTTACAGGTAATAAAATTATCTTGCCACGAATTTCTGTTAATAATTTTTAAATAATAAAATAGCCGTCCTAGCTAGTATTATGAAATAATACAGGTATCATATGTTTATCTCGACAGTTGAGATTGCATGTAGAATGAGCACTACCTCGATATTTCTCCGTAAAATGGCAATGATCTCTGACTTTTACTTCATCAGGTGTACATGGTAGTTGACATAAATAACAAATGGTTCAGTGTGGTGGTTTCAGGTGTTAATGGTAACATTGGAATTATATTACTAAATATGGAATTTAATTTCAACCCAGATTTTTGTAATTCCTTACAAAACCAGCTTATACAATTTTCACCAGTATATAAATTAAATTTTGAAAGACTATTATTATAACTACAAAATAAACGCATATGCAATACTACATGGTACATCTTTTTGTTGTTTTTTTTTTAATTTTTACTCCTATCTAAATTCTCATATTTTTTTTAATATACTTTTAATGTTTGTGTAAATGACAAATGGTACTTTTTATTTATGACTAAAATTTTTAAATGATACATATTTCTCTTTTTCTGTTGGTAGAGTTAATTTACATTTATTCCTTTTTCTACAAGTGAATGTGTGTTTATTTAAAATTTCTTGGGAATAAAAATTAATTAAGCAACTGTTACAATAATATTGTTTGTGCTTGATGTTACCACTTTGTCTACGAAGTAATCGTGATAAATCTTTAATTAATGCGAAATGGTGAATAGGTTTAAATTTAAATACAGAATTAATAAAAGAATTATCATCATTATCCTCATTATTCATATTTTTTGTTGCTATTATTAATAAATTAATAATAGTTAAAAATTGATACTTAAATAATCTAGAACAATATCCTATCTACTAACATTATAAACGTTAATTGAGATATTATTCATTGGTTCAATTTTTTTTATATCTTTCAGAGTTAGAGATATTTTTGAATTTCACTAAAATGAGGATATGAAGATATTCTGACTGGATTTTGATTTGATTGACATGGATGTAGAGCAGCCAGAATAGACCAAAGAAAGCAATATTCATCATTATTTTTAATATTCGGAATTTTTTTAATATTTGAAATAAATTTTGGAACGGAAACAAAAGTTGAAATATCACCATTAATGGGCGTATAGTTCTTAAAATTAATTTTTAATTGTAAAATTTCATATAGCGTCCAGCCTGAAACGCATTTTTGAAAATCTTCTAGTTGTGTTAAAATATTATTTTTGATATAGTCATTAAAAAATTCTTTTCAATCAACTATACGGTTTTTAGTAGTAAAATTTTTTATATTACTTTCATTATGTTGAGGTTTTAAAAATTTTGCTAAAAATATTACTTTAATTTTTAACAGTTCTTCTTTTACTTTGCAGACAAAATATCTTGTTGAACAAGATGTTTGGTTCCTGAATACTTAAATTAACAACTGCACATTTAAAACATGATTCCAAATTAATTTTTTATTTTTATTTTTGTTAGAATTTTTTTTTAAATATAAATTGCTCTCGATAATTTTTTAATAAACTCAAATTTGATTCAATTTTGGTTTAAGAGAGTTCTTATCATTACCAGACACACCACTTTTCAAATACACTTTTAAAGTTAAAATACTTTTGTTTAAAAATTTTATATACATATTTAATTTTCGATTTAATTAACTTACCAACTTCTTGAACACTTGACAACATACGATCACTTAATTGCGCAATTTCCGAAGACATCCAACTGTTGTGACTACTATTAAAACTTAACCATTTTACTAATACTTTATCCTTTTTCTCTTTTAAAATTATCTCTACAAGATAACTTTTTGTAGCTGCTCTTGATAAAATCTACCTAATATATCTTTATTGTTATAGTCTTTTAATAATATGTAATTCAACTATTGAATTAATTTCATTCATGTCCTGTGTGACCATCTGCTTGTGATGCTAGGAGCAGACGTAATCTGACAACAAATTCATTGGGATCATCCCAATGAACGTAATCTAAACTCCTGGACAAAATTAACGCAACAATCTGAAAATTAATTTATCTTTTTCTTATGTCAGTTTTAAAGTTTATCGAGTATTTGAATAGTAGGCTATGCATATTTTGTTTCATTTTTCATGACAGAAATCAAAACAATTCGTTTAGATTTACAGTTTTAAAGAATTTTTTAGAAGATAAACAATTTTCTGTAATAATGCGATAGATTTTCTTTAAAAGTAAGCTTATAAATTGTTCCCTTTTTCAAAGTAATACGTTTTTGTGGTAGACTGTTTTATTTTTGACCCCGAAGAATTAGAAAAATGAATCGAACAAGGAATTTAACTGAACACGAGGTAGTGCGAGCCTCAGTTTTATTGGACGAGGATATTGTCAGAGTTATGTTGCCAATTTGTTAGGCAAACATCGTTCCACAATAAGTCGTATGGTAAGACGCTTGAATGAAGTAGGAACTTATTCTAGAATGCTAGGGCAAGGGCGAAAACGATGCACTAGCGCCCTAGATGAACCTTTTATAAGACAATATGCTTTAAGAAACAGGACTGTCACTAGTTCTATAATAAGAAACGAAGCCGAAGCTGTTCGCAATGTCACAATTTCTTCTAAAACAGTTAGAAGACGGTTAAATGAAGCTGGATTAAACAGTAGGAGACCAGCCACTGTGCCCTTGCTTACTAGAGAGAACAGAGTTGCCAGGTTACGTTTTGCTTGAAATCACGAAAACTGGTCTGTGGAAGATTGGAAACAAGTTTTCTTTACAGATAAAACTAGGGTTAGTCTAAAACATCCAGATGGTCGTAAGCGAGTATGGCGAAGACCAGGAGAGAGGTTTGCTCCTTGCAATATCTCTGCAAGGATTCCATTCGGCGGTGGCCCTGTTATGTTCTGGGGTGGCATCTGCTTTGATGCTCACACAGAGTTAGTTCCTGTCCGTACGAGATCCATGAATGCTGACTACTATCTTGAGAATAATTTCCTGTTTATACAAGGCAACGCTCGACTTCACGTGGCTAGGGAGGTACTCGATTATCTTAATCAAGTTGATATACCGATTATGCAATGGTCACCAAAAAGCTCGGATCTGAATCCGATAGAACATCTATGGGATCACCTTAAGAAAAATGTGAAACGTCATATACCTGCACCTAGAAACCTGAGGGGCTTGAAAATGCAGTTATCACAGAATGGGAGCAAATTCCTCAAGATTTTATCCAAAATTTAATTAGAAGCATGCCTAGGCGCATAAACGCTGTCATCCGAAGTAGAGGAGGCAACACACGCTACTAGTGTCCCAGTCACACCATTAATTTTGCTACTAGTGTCCCAGTTTATTTTTTTCATTATTACATAATTTCAACGATTTTGTTATTAGGTCTTAGGGGTAATTTTAATTCGAATCTTATAGAGAAATTTGGTAGCTAATTCACTTTTAAAGTATCCGAATAAGTTTTTTCTAACTTTTAAAGTAACCAATGTTCATAAAAAATTATTAAAATTAATTCATTATAGAGATTTGTATGATTTAATATATTGTTGCGTTAATTTTGTCCAGGAGTGTATTTTATTTGAAGACACTTCCATTAATATGCTCTTTCCAGTTTTTATGGGAGCTATAATTTTCTTATATTTTTTAGTCTACTACCATAAATTTGTTTATTTCATTTATAATGTCGACGATTAGCATTAGTTTTACTCACTATATGCTGATAATTTTCCTCATCTTGTCGTGTATAATTTGAAGGGTTCTTCTTAAATAAAAGTTCGTACAAACCTTGAGTACCTTTGTAACGTTTATTTTTAATTATAATATTTAAGTTAGAATCACCAATCAAAAATTTCTCGATATATCTAATGTTGTGATCAAATTTTTTATTTTCTTTATCTTGATACATTCCATTTATATATCTTCTAGGTAATAGGTCAATATATGATGATTGCACAATATCTCTAAAGGGTGAACGTGGATTATCAATGACTCTCATTATCATGAATATTTTCTAATATAGATCTCTTTTTTTCGCTAACTTTACAATCATCATCAGTTTGAAAATTTGGTAATGATTTTGTTTGCTAACTTCATAGTCATCGCCAGCATCAGTTTCAATATTTGACGGCGATATTGTACGCTTTTCTAGTAAAGGAGGTTGTACTAATTTCGAATAAATGTTTTTAAATGTTTTGTTATAGGATCTAACAGTCTTTGTTGAGCCAACTCCCCACTTTTTAAATGTTCCAATTTTTGTTTAATATTTTTTCGTTTTTCAATAAGTCGTTTTTTTATTTTTTATTTAATCATAGTTTCTCATTTATCAGGTCTCAAACAGGTTTCAAACCAGGTTTACACAGATTTTAAACAGGTTTGAACTGGCCTGTTTGTTTAGTTGAAAGAAATAAAGGAGTCAAAATGATTTCTGTATCTACTCTTTGATATTTCGTTATCTTGAAAAATTGATAAAAACACGTAGACTTTACCCCAGGCTAAGGAACATATTTGTTGAAAAAAACATCAACCGTTATATCGGTACCAATATGATCGGTATATACATGTTTTAGATTTAAATCAACCTCTTTAAATAATACTAAACAATTTCCATTATCTCGTATTAAATGCTTGGAAATTTTTGCATAAGTTTGACATAAATAAAATGAATCGATTTTATTATGTCTACTGATACTGAAATAGTCCCGAATTATATCCTGGTTATCACAAGCCACATCATCAAATATAAATGTAGAGTTTGACTTTGCATCAGCTGGATGTAGTATATTATCACTTGCGTTAAGAGAATAGGAAACTACTATCCTAATAGGTTTTAATAATTTCTCTAAATAAATAAATTTTGGTTGATGTAATGATTTTGAGTAAACGTATACATTTTCGAACTTTAATCCATTAACGTGTTCAATCATATTAAACATCACATTTGTTTTATCACAATTTGACGGTCCCACAATAATACATCTCAATATTGATGGAAAGAAAACACCAAGTGTTTTAAATCTCTCATTATCGCCATAATTAAAAATATTACTCTCTATTTGTAATGTTATAGGTTGCTTTACAACTTTCATTTTTGTTATTAAACTATCACTCTTTTAATATATTAATTACAAAATGTACATAAAAGATAAAATCAAATATCTTTATATTTTAGATTTGAAACGTGTTATCATGAGGATCTATTCTGGACACGGTTTACTAAATACTGCAATCAATAACCTACCTACTGAATTACATATACCTGGTTATCAGTATTGAGGACCAGGTACTACCATAAAAAACGACTTGCTGGAGATGATGAAGGTATCAATGATCTTGATAAAGCATGTAAAGATCATGAGGCATTTTACTCACAAGAAATAAATAAATATATATATATATATATATATATATATATATATATATATATATATATATATATATATATATATATATATATATATATATATATATATAGATATACATATATATATATATATATATATATATATATATATATATATATATATATATATATATATATACATATGCAAAAGCACTCGAACGGTTTAGATCAAAGGACACCTAATTTAGTTAAAAATGAAGTGCACTTGGAGTTGCAGGAGCCATGAAAGCTAAAGTAAAGCTGGATATAAGACTTGGAGTTAAACATGTTATTCCAAAGGCTCTTAAAAAAATTGTAAATATTAAACTCTTACTAGATAATTGTAGAGATATGCTAAAGAGCGCTCAAAGTTGGTCAGAAACTTTACATACTAAAAGAGAAAAAAAAAACAGTTAATAGTAGAAACACTAAAAAGAAACAAAAAACAAAACTTGAGGGATATTGAAATCTCCGAAGATGTAGATAATAATTATAAGTATGATGATATGGAATGAAAGAGAATAAATAATAAAAGGAAAATGACTGATGAAAATTATGTAAACTATAAGGTAAAACAAATTCAATTAACCGATCCTATAATATTAGAATCAAATAGTAAAAAATGAAAACATTTTGAGTCAGAACAGGACGAATCTTTGAAAAAAATTAAATTAAATGTAAATGTGGATTCTCCTACTACATCAAATAAATCGCAGAACAGAAAATGTCATAATGATGACGAGGAAAATTTATAAATTCTAATAGTTTTTATAATTTCTAATAGAAATAAAATAAACTTTTGATATATTATGTTTTATTTTTTTAACTTAATTTATAATAAAAACATTTTAAGTTGCATGCTAGCAGTCTCCCAAATATTTAAAATCAATTACATGCATGCTAGCAGACTCTCTCTATATATGAATATTAAATTCTCTAATGTATTCACCTAATAGCTTCTCACCCACCAGTTTGAACTTTCTTATCATATTTGCTGACCTCTCTCATTTATTATTTTTGATTACAGTAAACATTTCATTTAACAATTTTATTCAACTGTCAGGATGGACTAGTCGTATAGAATCCGTCTTATATACAAAATGTTGGCGGTTTGTATCCACTTCAGGATTTTATAAATTTAAATAAGGCCCCAAAACTAAGGGGTTAGTTACCATAAAAAATTTTTTTACCTTTTTTACATCACACCAAAACTACCCCTAAAAAACTATCCCCTGGCAAGGTCTTTTTGACACCTATTCCAACCCGTAGATAAGGCCTTTTTACACCATCATACAAACAATGCTTTCTTGACACCTTTTTTACCTGTGCAAACAGTTAATTACTTTTTAAGACAGCTACAGCCTTTTTGTTACCTACCTTTTCTTTTTCCTGTTCAAACCGGTAATTTCTCCTTTAACACAGGTAAATTATTGTAGGTCCCACCGTCAATCTCCTAATTACTTCTTAAGGGAGGTAGCCTCCAGGTAATTACCTCTTAGCACACGTTACACAGGTACACATTAAGGCCCTTCTGGTCAACAGCCTCTGGTCAACTGCGCCATTGTCGACCACTTCTTCAGCTCCCCAAGGCCATTTTTTGGTCCCAAGGTGCCCCCCATACTGCAAGAACCAGGGCCGCACCCCATCTGTGGTTTCTGCTGATGGACATGCTTCATCCTCGGCTACAGAAGAACAGTAGCTACACTACTGATATGATCGGATGTACTTTAGCTTATGACAATATTCTGAAAGCATTTAAATTTGTTCAAAAGCCTTGTTACAAGGATATTTTACATAAGTCAGTTGAAAAATGTCGTCTTAAACGATAATATCATCAATAGCACAGGGGAACACATGTTTTGGTGCCGAGAAGTTCTAAGCTAATTTTAGGTATATTTGGTGATCTGAATTCAAATATAAAACTTTTTAAATATGACAATAGCCTGATTTAGGTCACTCTACCCAAATCGGGCTTTTGGTTCAAAAAAATAAAACATAGAATATTCAAAGATATGGGATACGTTCTATTTTCTGAGCATTAAAAGGACAAAAACGAAATACAGTAGCGTTAAGATATCCACTACGGCGACACTTATTCTTCAGAAATTAAAAAAAATGCCTAATGAACATTGTTGAAGCAATTTCTTTAGCAATTCCAACAGTAATCTGCCATCATGTGTATATCCCATCTTTCCTGGTAACGGCCCTCCATTGTTTTTAGATCTTGGTGAATCCTCTCGCCCTGGTTTTCGCTCTTATCGCCCAAATTCTCAGAGAAACGGCTCAAATGGCTGTGTAAGTAATGAAACTTTATGCTCATATTTCATCCAAGTTCTTTAAAATCAACTAACATGTTATTTACAAGGTCAGCATAATTATCAGCTTTGTGATTGCACAAAAAGTTTTTGACAAGTGTAAATAACGTCCAAGCTCTTCGCTCAACGTCAGTCATTGAATTAATAATATCAGGATACTTTAGAAGTAATTTTATTTGGAGACCATCAAAAATTACAGCTTTAAGTTTCTCTCTACTTAGTTCAGACATTTTTCATCCTATGATCGTAAAGTATGATCCATCCTTATCACGAGCCTTCACGAACTGTTTTATAAAGCCTAGCTTAATATGCAAGGGGGCAAGATGATTTACTCTAATTCAACTAAGAGTTTATAAATCTCATTTTTTTCCTCGATAACCATGGTTTATCCCAGAGGCCACTGTCTTTTTTCCTAGTGGTCTTCTTTGGTCTACTATCCAACAGGCATAAGAAGCAAGGAAATTTTGTGTAACTACTTTGCTTACCAAAAATGATCTTTTTTATTACAAAAGCTATATTATCATATTCTTCTTTCAGTTTAGTCGAATGAGCAATAGGTACTGAACCATATTTGTTACCGTTGTGCACTGCAAACTCCGCTTAGAACAGACAATGAAGAGGCGCCGATCACTAGGAGATTATTTGGGGAGACCTATTTTTATCAGAATTCCCTTAACATCTTGACAGAATACAAGGTTGTCTTCCTGAGAGAAGAAGGGTAGCAAATCCTTTTCCTTTTTGAGGTAGAATATGATTTTTGTTACACTGACAAGTAAATTCTTATCATTGAACCTCGACACAAGTAATTCAGCGCCTTTTTTAAAAAGATCGATATCTCGGACAAGGTCATTCACCTCCTCTTGATTAAAACGTTGAGGACTTGATGAAGTTTCTACATAATCACTGTCACTGCCTCGGCCCAGTTTACTCGGAGTATTAGAGAGAATAAGTTCGTCCTCAGAAAGATCTGGTAAATGGTGAAATGTTGGAACTGGCATTTCTTCTGAATGAGGAATGTCATCTTACTGATGCTAAATCAGGATATTCCAATTTCCCGCAATTATTCTTATTGATGCCAAAGATTTTTACCATACAAAAATAGCAGTCATCATAGTGATTCACAGGTTCCTTCCAAACCATCGGCACACCGAATTTCAGAGGAGTTCTTTTCCCAGTTATCCACTGTCGTAAATGTTTCTTACAAGTTTTACACAGAATGTGCCGAGCCCACATTTTATCTTGATCACCAAGCTTAACACCAATGTATCCAAGATGCGCGCCATAGGTTTTCAGTTATTTTTTAGAATAATGGACTTTCTACATATGTAACAAAATACATCCGGATGATTATCGCAATTTATTTTTTGACTGGAAGCCATTCTCACGTTATTTAATATGGAAGCACAAAGGAAACAATATAAATATTTTTCGACCGTACACTTTTTACACTGACAGATGGATGAGATGTGTTGTTGCAGCGATGATGGGAGATTTCCTATCTTCTCGCATCTCACGTCGTCATAGAGTGTCTGGATTTGAATATCCGTAACGAGAGCGAGTGAGAGGTGAATAGACAGTGGAGAAGAAATACTGAAAATTTCCAGACAAATGGTGACGCCAGTAGATGCAGAGTAGCAAATCTCCCATCACTGTGCTGCAGGATGCCAGCCGACCAGCGCTGCGTGAGCATGACGGGCAGGCAGCACGATCGCAGCGGCGAGCTATTTCCTCGCGTCTCAACTGACGCAAAAATGTGGTAAGTAAATCCCAAGAAATAAGATCCTACCTTTTTGCTTTTTTCGATGGGGCCATAAACGACCCAATTAAGGTTTTGTGCATAGTTACCAGGTATTACGATAAACGTATTTTTATTTTACGTGCTTTGTATACCGCCCTCACTTGCACCTGCAATCATATTGGGTCTATTTTTACCTATATATTTACTACCTGGTAACCCGGTTTGGAGCTCTTTAAGTATTTTATAATATAGGCCTAATGACCACAGCTCCTCATTAGGATTCGAAAGATACTTTTAATTATTTTTATTTTTAGTTTTACTTACAACTTAAAACGTAGACGGTTCTATTTTAATTATGTGGCGTCCTTGGAAAAACTGCAATAATGGCTATCGCAAGAGAAAACATTTATCACTTGACACTAAACAAATAGTGAAAAATGTTTACGACAGTTTGGTAAAAAGAAATTTGAATAAACAAAATGCTTTGCAAGAAACCAGTGAACTAACAAAAACCCCAATTTCTACGATTAAGGGTATTGTAGGAAAACCATCACTCAGGAACAGGAAAAAACGAAAAGATTTTCAAATGCATCATGTAGACGATTGTGAAAAAGACGTCATTAGGAGAAAAATATATTCTATCAAAAAAGAGCAGTTGGTGCCGACACTAGACCAAATAAAATTAAAACTAGTGCAGGACGGGACCAATATACATTGTGGCCGATCAACCCTTCACAGGATTCTCTTAAGAATGGGATTCATGTTCCGAAAAATCAACAAAAGGCAAGTAGGAGTCACAAAGATTACGAATCTTGCGACATATTTATTTACAAGAAATTAAAAATTATCGATCAGAGAATTAGCCAATAATTTACCTTGAAACATGGTTCGATACCCATGACACTGTGCAAGAAGGGTGGGTTGACAGCAGTACAAAATGTCAGACTAACGCACTTTCAAATAAAGGTAAACGAATAATCATTTTACTTGCTGGATCTGAAAAGGGCTGGGTTTCAAATTGTCTACTATTATCTGCAAAAAACATAAAATATTCTAGTTTGGACTATCACGAAGACACGACAGCAGAACTTTTGAAAATTGGTTTCAAAATTCTCTTTTGCCAAATGTTCCCTAACAGAGTGTTATAGTTATGGACAATGCAAGTTACCATAGTCGCCTACTAAATAAGGTTCCTAATGCAGCCAACACCAAATCGGAAATACAGGAATATATGTTAGAAAATGATATTTATTTTGTTTTTAGTTATAAAAAATGTGATCTTTTGGAAGTTTTAAAAGACTATAAATTAAAAAAGAAATATGTTTGTCATAGTATGGCTGAGAAAATGGGACACACTGTTTTGCGGCTTCCTCCGTATTATTGTGTGTTTAATCCAATTGAACATATTTGGCATCAAGTTAAATCAAAAGTAAGGGCACAAAATGTTTCTCCTACTTTAAGCGTGTCAGTGGTTGAATTATTAAAAAAAATTATAAGTGATATATATATATATATATATATATATATATATATATATATATATATATATATATATATATATATATGCCTTGTGAAAGCTTGGAAGAATTCCATTCAGCACGTTGTTAAAGTTGAAGATTCATATATTTATGTAAATAATATAAAGCCACTGATAATTACCTCAGCTGATGACAGTGATAGTGAAACCGAATTAGGCTAAAGTTAAAATATATTTTTATTTATACACTCTTGTAAACCCCATTCATTCAAACTGTATATTTGTACTTCTTATCCATTTGTTCTTACTTAAAATAAACATCTCCAAAAAACTTATTTGCATTAATGAATAAAATTCTTAAGTCCATCTCTGTAACCTATCATAAACAAAAGATCAGAATTTTTATATTGCCCACTTAAAACGGCAAAAATCAGGATCTTATCTTTTGGGACAGGCTATACTAGCATTGACAAAACTACAAATGTTTATTTGATTATGTATATCGAATTAATAATAATCGAGAGGTTTCACTCTGCCCTATGGCTAAGCCTTGACAGATTGAGTAACCAAAGAGATCATAAAGTGATGGCGCTATATCTCAGAAACTAGACCTGATAGAAAAAAATGGTTTTATCATTTGAAATTAGCAGCCCAAATATAGTCGAAATTAGCTATAATATTTCAGGCACCAAACTTGTGTAATCAATTGATATTTACAAAGAAATTGATACAGATAAGTTTTTGTAAAGAACTTAAAAAGATATAATTAAAATAGTTTATTGATAACTCTTTTATTACACTATGAATTTAATATTATCTATTTTTTATACTAAAGAACTATATCTTATAAGATCATTTCGGTGTCTATCTGTCTGTCTGTCTGTCTATCAGACCAGATTTTCTTCGAAACTATTTGACATAGAGAGTTGACATTTGGCACTAATATAGGAATTGATAGCCTCATCAGAGCCATATAGTTTTGAAAGTTAAATTTTAATTGGTTTTGGGGAAATTGGAAGCGAAAAAAAAAATTTACCAAGTCTTCGAATGGGTGTCAAATGAAATCTGGTTCAAAAATATATATAATGTAATACTTGTGCTCCGTTTTCTTTGTATTATTTTTAAAAAATTGCGAAAAATCGTTGTCCTCCACTTATTTGGAAAAGTACTGATGAAAGAATTTTGAAAAAATTGTGTAATATTCTCCACGTGGGTGTAGATTGAACAAAAATTATTACGAGTGCATTACCTTTAATAATTTACCTAGTATATAAACAAAAACAAAAATTTTAAGGTCATCAGTTTTCAGTAAATATCGGAAAAAAATCTTCGTTGAAAACTCATTTGGGGTGTGTTTTGTGAAATTATTGATCATTTTATACGCAAGTCTGACTTGCACTTGGCCTTTTTTTTAACTAAAAAGGATTCAAGCATGAGAAAGTCTGATGATGCTGGTATTATTATATTTTCTAAAGCCTCTTTATTTATAATTTTTAATATGTATTTTATTATTTGTCTTCTTGCATACATGTTATGAATGAACTCCTTTAAAGTTCTTTCAGAGTAAATCCCACAGAGACACAGATTCGAATTTGACGGCATACTTTGGTTTGGAGTATATATGTTCCTTAGTATATATTTGCAAGTACAATATTTGAATAAATCTTTTGTTCGTTAATTAGTGTAAATTAAATATACGAATAAATGAATAATTATAATAAACGATTTTCATAACACAGGATTACAATACCGAAATAGACCCATGATTTTTAAATTCTTAAAGATTTAATACTTTTCCATTTAGTTTTATTATCATAGATAAATATTTCCGACAGGTTGATATGCTTACGTGTGTAACCTATCAAAAAGATAAAATAATACCAATGTATTTAAGTAATTTTAATGGACGATGATATCGTGATGCCAAGATGCAAAACGTATTTAGTAAAGGGCCATGTTTTATGGAATTTCTCTCTGACGGACCATTTTACCAGATGTACAAGTATGAAATGCTGATTTCAGACAACAGATGATGCACCAATGCAGTTTGTGCTATAAAGATTTCACAATGCGCCATTTTGTTGTGTCATCAACAAGTGTCAGATGCGCACGAGTGATAAATTGGAAAAGTAGGTGCATAGTGTTGTGTTGTGTTCAATATGTCGAAATTTATACCGAACAAAGAGCATTCGCGGACAGCATTAATTTTTTGTTTTCATTTGAAGAAAACTGCTGTTGAATCATACCCATTACTTCGAAAGGCTTATGGTGAACATGCTCCATCGCAAGATACGTGTGAATGATGGTTTCGTCGTTTAAAAAGTGGTGACTTCGATGTTGCAGACAAGGAACGTGGAAAACCAAAAAAATACTGAGATGTGGAATTGCAAGCATTGTTGAACGAAGATGATTCGCAAACACAAAACCAACTCGCCGAGCAATTAGGCGTTAGTTAACAAGCTGTTTCTAATCGGCTACGAGAGATGGGAAAGATTCAGAAGACCGCTAGATGGGTACCACATGAGTTAAACGACAGGTAAATGGAAAAGCTCAAAAACACGTGTGACATTTTGCTCGCTCGGTACAAAAGGAAGTCGTTTTTTGTATCGTATGGGGAAACGGTCAATACTAAAGGTTACCAACAACAATTGACCGATTTGAACCGTTCGCTGCTTGAAAAAAGACCAGAATACCGAAAGAAGAAACACAAAGTAATTTTTCTTCATGACAATGCTTCATCACATACGGCAAAACCAATTCGCGACACGTTGAAAGCACTCAGCTGGGAAGTTCTACCCCATATGGCTTACTCACCAGACTTGGCTTCTTCCGATTACCACTTGTTTGCATCGATGGGTCACGCACTTGCTGAGCAGCGCTTTGGTTCGTACGAAGATGTGAAAAAAAATGGCTCGATGAATGGTTCGCAGCAAAGGGAAAGATTTTTACTGGCGTGGTATTCACAAATTGCCCCAAAGATGGGCAAAATATATAACAAGCGATGGAGCATACTTTGAAGAAAGTACTTTTTATCATTTTTCCGAATTACACATGTTTTTTTTTTAGAAAAAAAATCCGCATTTCATACTTGTACACCTGGTTACTTTTTTTTAGAATAGTTTTTTGAAAAATTTCAATCTATTTTTGACAAAGTGGCTTTATTTAGAGAGTGCTACATCCCGATAAAGATAACTTATTGCAGCTACCAGTGAATGGATTTTTGTGAACCAAACATTGGCATTAAATTGTTGAAATTTTTTTATACCGTATAAATAAAATCGCATAATTACAGTTAGTAGTAAATAAAGTTGGGGTCCGGGTAGCTTTTTCACCATAAAAAATAATTTTCTATAAACAATATAACAATGAATATTTATTGAAACACAAATTTCATAAAAATAATAAATTTAAAATACTTTATAAATCAACAACAATAATAAAATAATTAATACACAATTAGTCATATGTAATTTAATAACAGTAATTAAAGAACTTAAAATAAATGTTTGATGTTAAGACAATATTCATTAATATCTGCGATTTTCAAAAATCTACCAGCATATAAACAAAGTCTTTTATGTAACCTTCCCCTCCAAAATCCCAGCAAACATCCAGTTATCTCAACCCACTATTTTTGCAAATTTCTATTAGACCTAGGGCACACTTGCAATTTTTAATTGAGCAACTGTTTAGTCGCAGTTGCATCGTTTTGGGCATACTATTGCAACCAAAGAGCAACCAAACAGTTTGGTTGCTACGTATGTGCACACATGGGGATGGAATTAAAAAAGTAGTTGCCAGATGGACTTCATAGAGGTGGCTGCGTTGTGTGCCCTTGAGATGAGAAGGAGAAATAAACCAAAAAAGCATTTTTGGCTTCATCCGTTGACGGCACAGCGTAGCGAGAAGGGCAATTCCATATGCAGATTTAAGAAGTCACCCAGTGAAATTTTTTAAATACTACCGAATGAGCTTGAAAACCTTTGACGAGCTTTTTGAGCTTATTTGTCCTGATATTACTTGACGGGAAACGAGAAGGAGAGGAAGTATTACTCCGGAAGAGCGGCTTTCAGTTACACTAAGGTAAGAAAACTATTTAATAAATTCCATACCTATTAGTTTCTGCATACTCAAAAATTCAAACGAACTATGGGGTAAGTTCAACAAAAGTGATTAATATTTCTAATCATGTGATATTTATTAAATAAAAGCATATAAGAATTATTAGTAGTATTATAACAAAATAAAAATAAAGTAATTTTGATTAGCATATATTATTGCATATCTGGTAAAGGAGCTCCAATTGGAGTTACAGACCCACTACGTTCGTTTGATGTATTTTCACTTAATATGGGACCTTGCCAATGTTGAGTTTGCGAGAAGTATATATCTGCTTGATAGCTGTTTTGCTCCAAATAGCTGGGATATAAAAATTGGCGATTATAATTTTGACATAGTGGAATTGTAATGCGCTTAGTTGTGACAAGAAAATCCATTTTTGCCTCTAGCTTTTGAGCACAATTCATTTTTTTAAAAGCGGGTAACAAAGACAACAAGAAAGATTTGTCCTCGTCCACCTCCTCATCTGCTTTTACGCCCCAATATACCAAGCAACCTGTCTTCATACGTTTGTTTTTTTCTTTTCTCGCTAGAGGTAGTGTTGTCTTTTTGTGAGCCACCAAGTCCCAATACATTTTCTGTCCCTTTCATTGTTGAAGGGTCGATATCAATATCGGTTTCATGGGATGAAACTGAAACAAGTGTCGTCCTCCCTTGTTGGCCTTTCTTCCATGCATGGAAGGAGAAACAACAGGTCGTCAAAATGTACGTACTTGCGGCGCTTAACATTTCCCTGTCCAGACTTTCCTTTTTGTTTCTGTATTTCTCTTCTAAAACACGTCACAAGCTTTCTCCATCTGTTTTTCATACTTTTCTTTGTGAACAAATAAACTTATACTAGTTATACTTACATTACACATTACAATACCGAGAAACTTTCATTCCCTATATACAAGCATGACTGAAAACATGTTTTTTTTCGTTTGTTATAGGTATTTCGCTACAGGAAACAGTTTTTACAATCTATATTATGAGTTTCTCCTGGGAGTATCAACAATGAGGTAAATCGTAATGGAGACATATAAAGTAATATGTAAATATTTGAAGGCCAGATAAGACAGAAGAAATGTGGCGTCAAGTTGCTGAGAAATTTGCTGCCAAAACACAGTTTCTCCATTGTTTAGGTGCGGTTGATGGCAAGCATATTTGCATAAAGAAACCAAACAACACATGTTCTTAGTTCTTTAACTATAAAAATCACTGTTCGATTGTTCTTATGGCAGTTGTGGATGCAGACTATTGCTTTATCACTGTTGATATCAGAGCGTATGGTAGTTCTAGCGATCCTAGAGTCTTTGGAAATTCAAAGTTTGGAAGAAAGCTGAGTGAAGGTTTACTTAACATACCGATCAACCCTTACCTGGCGATGCCCTATGTTTTTGTGGGAGACTAGGCATTTACATTATCAAAACACATGTTACGGCCATTTAGAAGGAAAAAAATGACTGTTGCAAAAAGGATTTACAACTACCGCCATACTAGAACAGAAGAATAGTGGAGTGTGCCTTTGGTATTCTAGCAAGTAAATGGAGGATTTTTCTGAGGCCAATTGATGTCAACACTTCATTCTGCGATAACATTGTTCAAGCTTGTTGTACACTTCATAACTTTGTTAGAAAAACAGATGGTATAGCATACGAGGACACTTTGTATAAATGCTCTTGGAAATAATAATCCTAATAATTTGAGAGGAAAAAAAGAAGGTACTTGGTCAAGGAATTACTTTGTAAACTACTTCACAACACCGGAAGGATCAGTTCCCTGGCAATATGATAAAATCTAAGTACGAAAGTTAAATTAAATAATAAAAAATAAATAATTTTCTTTTCTTACCTTTTTCTAGCTTTTGCTTTGGCATAAGTTGCTCCCATTCGACAATGATTTGTTCGCAAATTTCTGTCCAGTATATCTGTATTGATATTCTGTTACTATGTTCGGGTAAACTTTTGTTGTATATTGCCGGCCCTACCCGAATTAATTCAATGAATTTTTCTGTCCAAGAAATGTCCAAGAATATTTCTGTGGAATATATTTTTATTTAAACTTTTTAGGTATCTAATTTTATTTTATATTTTTACATTATTTTAAATTACTCTATTATTTATTTTGTAATAAATTATAATATTATTGATAAAAAACAAAAATTAATTATTAATTAAAATATTTTAAAAGTTAATAGTTTAGTCACTCACCTACCATTTTGTCGAAGGAATATTTGCAAATGTTGTAAAATCTGCAACTACACTACTTAAAATCTGCTGCAACTATTTGATTGCAAGTGAGCTCACCACCATTCAATCCAATGTGTCACAAGGCGATGCGCAACTAGATGCAACTAAAAAGTCTGAGGTAAAACATAAACTGTTTAGTTGCTGAAACTTGTAATTTAGTTGTAGTTGCATATGTGCACAGGCCTATAACACTCCATATGACACAAATATACAACCAGGCAGTTGCTCAACTGAAAATTGCAAGTGTGCCCTAGGCTCTAAAGAAATTGATAATAACGCTAGCATGATAACCAGAAATACCGCTGCACATTAACCCAGTTGATTTTTTTAATACCATTAGAAATATAACTCAGTAGTTTTGTCATCTCCTTTCGCAAAGATTAAATAATATAATGTACGTTCTGTCTCTTTTTAAAGAAAAATGACCTTAAGATCAGATTCTCTTCAATTTAGCCCTATATATTTAATGATAATCTCGACTGACTATGTGTTCCTATAAATTGAGTGTGTTATGTGGTATAGTATAAAAGTGTTTACTTTTATTCTGTTGTTCTTAATTTTCTTTATAAATCTTAATCGAAAAACGTTAAAGTTAAATAAAATATTTAAATAAAAATGAAATTGTTTATAGATATAAAATATGGGGTACACGTATTCTGAGAATTCTTGAGGAGAAGTTAGACTCATCGCTTATACAAACAGAAGGTTTGTTATTACTATAAATTATATTAGAGAATTACTATTTTATAGAAACTTTTCACGCCATCTGTTTAAGATGCCAAAAAAAAATTAATGTATGAAAAGTTAGAAGATTTTAAATATACGATGTGCCACAAGAAACATTACTCTTTATCACTTGATCAAAAAACTATATAAATGAGCATGTTTTAAGAAAGTGCATCCTAATGGTTTGCAGAACTTTCACATAATGTTATTTTAGCGATTTCTTTTAATACAGCAAATATTGTAATTTATCTCAATATGAACCAACCTATATATAATAAATCGGTACAGTGATTTACTCAGTAAATTTTAGAACAACACAAATAAAAGATACTGAGTTTAATTTAATCAACAATAACTTGATCTGAGATCTGAGGAAATATTTCAGATAATAAATACTCACATTTTTCTCTACAAGAAAATTGGAGTAATTGGAAATAAAACGATTTTTAAATTTCTCAATGAACTCTCAAGGAAACGTATACAAAATTATACTTTCTGCCCTACCTCAATAATAAATATTAAAAATTATAAGAAGTAAGATAGACTTCAGATTTCTCGACCCAGGAAAGAATATATCAAAGAATATCTACCCAGCAACCCCTCGAACAATCTTCCACATGCTTTTAAATTGTTGTATGTTTGACTGTATATAACTATGCCTAAATTTTTTTAGGTATATCAGCCGAAAGGAAAAAAATATATCGTAATGATATGAAATATGAATAAAAATTATCGAAGTCCACCCCTTTCACCTATTTCTTCTAAAACAATATCGCTCGAAAACTATAGGTTCTATTTTTCCTTCAAGTATTATATGTGGCAAGAGGCAGACAGACTGAAGGACATATGTTCACAGAGATGTTTCTCATAATTTAGGGATTCTGAAACATGAGGAAATGCAATAATCTCAGAGGGTGGTTTTTTCACGAATACAATATACGTATGTAAGGAAAGTAAAATTCAATGAAAAATTTTAATTACAATGACTGATCTTTTTGTTATCATTATAATTAACGAGTTGAAAATCACTTGCTTTGGTGTGGCTTAGTAAATGATTTCTGTTACGGTCTTTCCTTGAGTCATTTTCTTTGGGTTATCATAATTGGAACCACCTTTCTTTTTTCGGAATTTGTTCTATCTGAAAATATTTTCCTTTGAAGTAATCTCCTTTCTGAAACTTGACATTTTCTGAGACACAATTTTAGTCACACATTAAAAACTGCAGTTTTACATTCGGCTTAATAATTGCAGCGTAACCCGCTTAACTACTATTGATTTATTTATTTTATCCTTTATTATTGACTTAGAGCAACTGCCGAAACATTCTAAATTCTGCACTGAAATTAACAATATTTTGGCTAATTAAATGCGACGATGGAGTTTTGTCCAGCATTCTGGTATCTTATTCTCTTCACGTCGTCTTGTATATTTATAATATATATAAAATGCAACGTCTCCCTGTCTTTCTGCCCGTTAGTGCGCTTATTACTCGAGAACCACTTATCCTATTTATGTGTTTTTTTTTTAAACATACTTATGTTCTCTGGTCAGGTTATAGGATATATTTTATTACGTTAGATAATATAAGGAATAAGCAGTGACGATAATAGTGAATAAAGTTTGCCGCTAGCGCGTTCTCTTACCATATACTGCCTAAATCATTAAATATAATGTAGGAAAGAATATAAAATATATAAAGTGCAACGTCTCTGTCTGTCTGTCCGTTAGTGCGATTATCATTTGAGAACTAATTATCGGATTTAGATGTTTTTTTTTTTAATTCATACATTTGTTCTCTGGCCAAGTTATATTTAACCTTCTATAATGTATATAAAATGCAACGTCTCTTTGTCTGTCTGTGTGTTTGTCCGTTAGTGCGCTTATCACTCGAGAACTGCTTATTTGATTTACGTGTTGTTTTTTCATACATTTGTTTTCTGGCCACGTTATATCTTCTTATATATATCTTCTATAATATATAAATATATAAAATGCAACGTCTCTCTGTCCGTCCTTTAGTGCGCTTATCACTCGAGAACCACTTATTCGATTTACGTGCTTTTTTTTAAAACATACATATGTTCCCTGGCCAGGTTATAGGATATATATTACGTGAGGATTATCATAAGGAATAAGCAGTGACGATAATAGTGAATCAAGTAGGAAAAAGTTTACCGCTAATGTACTCTCTTGCAATACGCTTCCTAAACCATTAATTATGGAACAATATCATGTAACAAAGAATGCAATATATATAAAATGTAACGTCTCTCTGTCTGTCTGTCTATCTGCCTGTCCGTTAGTGCGCTTATTACTTATCCGATTTACGTGTTTTTTTTAAATTCATACATATGTTCTCTGCCCAGATTATATAGTAATAATAATAATAATAATCTATATCACATCCTTATACGATCTCAATTCACCAAATACAGGAAATTACACCCCAACGCATGCAAAGAAAAAGACTTACCATCGAGAGAAAGGCAGGAGGAAGAGGAATTATAGACATCAGATCATTACACACAAAACAAATACAAGCACTTAGGAAATTCTTTCACACCAAGCAAACCAGCCTCCATACTGCAACAGTCAAAGCAGACAAAAACTATACCTCACTCGACTTATCCCGGGTAGACCACCCAGCAGATACACACAGTCACACCCAATTACAACAGGAAAAGATGAAAATGTGGTCAGAAAAAACACTCCACGGAAAACACAGATACCACATAGAACAAGACCACGTAAATAAAAAACAATCATACACCTGGTTACGGGATGGGCAGCTATTCCCGGAAACAGAAGGCTTCTTACTTGCCATCCAGGATAAAGTCATATTAACCAGAAACTATCAAAGGCATATCATCAAAGACCCAACTATTACAGAAGACAGATGCAGAAAATGCCACCAGCAGAAAGAAACGATCGAACACATAACAAGCGGATGTAAAATATTAGCTGGAACGGAATACACAGCCAGACATGACTCAGCGGCAAAAGTAGTTCACCAAGCACTAGCCACAACATTCAAGCTCATAGAAAACACAGATCCCTACTACAAATACACACCAACATCCGTACTTGAAAATAAAGATTACAAACTCTACTGGGACATCATTATCCATACAGTCTCCGCCAATAAACCCGATATTACTGTTCAGTGCAAAAAAAAAGTCACCTATCTAATTGACATAGCTGTCCCCAACGACACAAACATCCAAACGAAATACACAGAAAAAATTGCCAAATACACAGACCTTGCAACGGAAATAAAAAGGCTATGGAAACAAGAAAAAGTCATCATTGTCCCCCCTCATTATATCAGCCACAGGCCTTACACCAACAACATTCACACCACACTTAGTACAATTAGGACTCAACACAAACATACACAAAAACATCCAGAAGTCAGTGATTTTGAAAACATGTAACATTGTCAGGTCATTCCTTAATACACAATGGTAATGCGTTTGTGCTGACTTGGTTTGCGCCCGTCAGCCAAACATGGAACCACATTGACCAAATGTGAGAAAGAAGAACTTTTTTGTAAAAATAATCTATATAATATATATAAAATGCAACGTCTTTCTGTCTGTCTGTCTGTCCGTTAGTGAGCTTAGCACTCAAGAACCACTTATCCGATTTACGTGTTTTTTATAAAATGTATGTGTTTTTCATAAAATACATATGTTCTCTGGCCATGTTATAGGATATATTTTATTACGTTAGGTAACATAAGGAATAAGCAACGACGATAATAGAGAATCAAGTCCACGTGACCTGAACCGCGGGCACGGCTAGTTACTTGTATATTTTAATATGTTAGATTATCGACTGTCACCGCAAAATGTAAAATTTTAAAAGTAGCATTTTAAAAAACATATTTTATAGAAATATTTTGTTTGATGCCTCCGTTTATCGTAGAAGTACTCTAGCATAATAATAATAAATCGGTCTAGCGCAAGTTGCACGTGTGCAATTACTGTTCCGTACTGTAATTGCCTTTAAAATAAAAATTTTTATTACAGATTTTTTTAAAAATTTTTCGATCAGTATTTTTCAAGGTAAGGGGGGACGTCGATTTTTGTCAATTTATACAAGGAATAGTCTGCACAAGTATTACATCATGTATATTTTTGAACTCTTTCTTTTTCACTTTTGATTTCAGCGCCCCAATATACCATATAAATGATCAAACGAAATGCACTCGTGATAACTTTTGCTCAATCTACACTGTTTGAAGAATATTCCAGAATTTTTTCAAATTTGTTTGATCAGTACTCTTCGAGATAGGGTGGAAGGACAGGTGCGCAAGTATTATATCATTTATTTTTGGACTCGTGTTTTCACAAGCTTTCATTTAACACCCCAGTCGATGACCTACTATTTTTTTTTATTTCCGATTTCACCCCCAACCCTTGAGTCAAGATTTAACTTTCAAAACTTCACTGCTCGGATTGGGTCATTTGGGAAATAAATTTATAGTGGATTTGGAGATGAGAAAGTACTCGTATTCTTTATTGAAATCTACGGGTAATTTAAAATATTAATAGTAGTATACATAGGTAAGGTAAGTTTGTAGCAAAACATAGAAGGAACAAGCAAATCTCGAAATAAGCATTTTTTATTTAATTTTATTCACTTAGTGCAACGGCCATAAAGTGACTCTAGACCTTTCAAGAAAAATTCTTTGTCTTGGTTTGCAAACCAACCTTCTACAATATCTATTTCTTCTTCATTCGTGTGTCACTTTAAACATTTTTTCACTTTCGAGATTAGGTATATGTTTTCCGAGAAAGCTAATTCAGAGAAATCTAGAGGATGATCCATCAGTTTAAAGTCTAATTTGTTTATTTTTTGTAAAAATTATCAGCGATTTGTGGTCCAACAACTGCACCTCTAAATATTCTTTACATCGGCGTTTGTTTACAATTTTTTTGCGTAGTTTAGTGAAAAATAAAGAATAATTTCTCCAGTTACTCTTTTGCCGTGACTCAAGAAATCTGGGAGAAGTATCCTATTCTTATTTCAAAAAATGGAAGCAAGAACTTCTCCTACTGATTTCTGTAAACGAAATTTCGGGATGTCAGGTGAGTTAGTATGTCTCTATTACTTCGACTATTCCTTTTTCTGTGAATTATAATGATGGACCCACGTTTCATCCATAGTTACCATTCAATCCAAACAGTTAGATAAATCCTCTTCAAATCGGCTACAAATTAACTTGAATATTGTGACAAAACGGACAATGTGAAAAACGCGTTCGTATGAAACGTTCAGATTCGCTTATAGCCCCTTTTAGCCTAATTCGTCGAATCTCCAAAATCGTTCCAAGCCTAGCATCAACATATTCTCGGGTAGACCCAGGAACAGGTCTTCCAACACGGTGTTCGTTACTTATGTCAGTGCTTTCTCTCTTGAAATCCGCATTCCCTTTTTTGATAGTGGTGGACGAAGAACTTTTCAATGTATTAAGCATTTCGTTATAAATTTCTTTTGTAGACAGTCCTTTCAAAAAGGTGTAATTTATCAACGACCTAAATTCAGTTTCATTGTGGCTCAAATGAAGATATTGATGAAGCTCGACAAATCGTACTATATGAAAGATATTTAAATGTTGGAAGATCGTATATCGCTCTTGAACGAAACTATGTTAAAGAATAAAATCGATTTTTGGCAAAAACACTGTTTTTTCTTCCAAAGTCTCAAGACTTTTCACCTCATGTAGTAAATATGAACCGCCAGCTGATAAGAAATACTTCAGATTCATATGCATTTCATTTTGTACCAACAACATAATTTCATTATTATAAAATAAGACTTTCGTGAAAATAACACTAGTATATATACGATCGATTATTATGCCTATCAGACCAAATCTATGATCACGATGAAGTGTAAACGTGATCCCTTAGAACTATCTTCCAGGAACAAGAGAGTTGAATTACTGTGAATTCCAGAATATTCGGGCATAAAACGTAATGAGAAAACGGACAAATTAGCATCATTCGGTGCTACAAAACCATACAGGGGTCCAGAACATCAAAAGAGGTGATAAAAATAACAATCAACATATGATCATATGAACAATATCCAGATCGTTAGCTTGGAACGTCTGGTCAAAGACATGCGACAGACGTAATTGGCGGCCCTTCAAAGAAACTAACAACTGACGTTTTTCGGTTAACAAGGTCCTAGACTAAAGTAGTACTGAAACTGATCACTGGCTACTGTCAACTGAGGAAACACAAGGAAATTTCACATCAAGCAGACTACATGGTGCAGAGGAAGAAACCCCTATGCACGTCCTATATGAATGTATGCAATCGACGTTAACTGTTCGGAGATCTACACCATGGCGATAAATTACCATATGAAGGACTTAGAAGGAAGCTAATAAATCATCTTAAAGGAACGACGCTCATGTAGCCAAGTGAGGACACCACATTAAGCCAAAAGGCTGCAGTGCGCAGGCACAGTCGCCTAACCCGCCAACAACTAACCAACCAACCAATATAAGTAAAGGTGTTTTTATTTCAAAAGAACTTGTTAAGTCCATCAATAAAAATGATTCGGCTAATAAATAGCTATTTGCGGTATATGAACGATAATTGTACTACCTCTACTATCTTGTGTGATTTAGCTAAGTCTTTATCTCTCAATTAATAAATATGAACAATGTCTATATTTCCACAGCGACCATTGTTCACTTATCTGTCAATCTATCTCGGGATTCATTTCGACCTATCACAGCTCGTCAGCACAGCAAGGATCCAGAAATAAAAGATCAAACTTCAAAATATGATCTCAGTGCTAGCGTACTGGCGAAATATTGCAATAAAATACAACGAATTGTAACTCTGGCTCGCGACAGTCTGAAATTTAAAAGCACATCTGCTCTCCATCATTGTTGAAATATATACTTCGTTTTTAGTAATTTTTATTATTGGGATAAAACCCTAACGATCGAGCTGCCTAGCGGTAATTGTTAATAATAATTCCTCTGCCGGTCAATTTCCTTAAACAGCCCCGATGGACTTTTACACATCACGTGTTTGATATCTTTCTAATTGAATTGAAGAAACCATAACATTTTATTTCTTTTTTTAAAGCTTACATCGAAATAAAAGTTTGAAATTATAGAAACCTCTAGCCATATAGTACTTTAAAAAAAATCGTTTTATTCACACCAATATTACACTTAAAATAAGCTAACCTAAGGGCACTTAGAGTAATATTATTTTTATAACTTTCCCGTTATTCTGCCCCTGAACAAAATTTTACCGAAAGACAAGAGCTGACAGTAAAAAAAGAAAAGAATTTAGTCTATTCTGATTGTATTTACTAATTAAATTAAATGCTTTTTTAAATCTAAATTCTATATGAATGTGAGAGTTCAGTGTACGAATATTTTTAGTGGACTATCAAACTTTTCACTTTTTTATGAGTTTTTAGGCCACCCTTATTTTCTTTATGAGATACTTTTCCTAATAAAAAATTACTTTCTGACTCACTCGTGGTTTTCAACGTTTTTTTAAACTGCCTTGAGAAAATTTTAATATTTTACTTCATTTTTGCTGCCCTAAAAATGGCAGGACTTTCTCCTTGGCGTCCCCTCTTACTAAACTTCACTATTTAATAACTAGTTGAATAATTTCCTTTACGGTTTTTTTTTTAATATTATTTAGGTTCATTTCCATTTTCCTTTGATATTTAACATATTGCTTTTTTTATTCGTGATTGCGCAGCTGGAAGAAGTTTAAAATATGTCCCGTATTCAAAAAGGGTGAAAAATTGAAAATTACAGACCTGTGGTAATATTGAACAATTTTTCAAAGGTTTTCGAAATTGTGCTGTATGACATTATATTTAATCATGTTAACCTTTTCATAATTGAAAGCCAACATGGATTCTTTCCAGGGCGTTCAACCATTACCAATTTAGTTACAATTACTCAATTTATTTCGGAAAGTATGGACAATGGAGAACAAGTCGACGTTTTTTATACAGATTTCTCAAAGGCTTTTGACCAGCTTGACCATGGTATTCTGCTTGAAAAACTCTCAAACTATTAAACCTGCTGAAATCTCATTTAATTGGTCGTCAACTGATTTTGGTTGATGGTTTTGAGTCGGTCGTTATTAATGCTACCTCTGGTGTACTCAAAGGTCTATTCTAGGACCGTTATTATTTAACATATTTATAAATGACATCACCAGTGGCCTTAACTCGTCCTCTTTGCTTTATTCTGACGATCTGAAAATATTCCGATGCATAGACTCTCTCCATGATCGTGTAACTCTTCAGGATGATCTAGATACTTTAAATCGTTGGTGTATGCATAATAACTTATATTTGAACACAAAGAAATGTTTTTCTGTATCATTCACTCGAAAGAAAGTACCAGTAAATTTTTTATATAATTTAAACCAAATGATCTGGAAAAAATGTTATCGTTTCAAGAATCTTGATATAACGTTTTATGCTAAACTGAGTTTTGTGGACCATATAAATGAGACCATTGCTTCTTCTTATAAGTGCATGGGTTTCATCATGAGGAATTCTAGACACCTTTCAAACATTAAAACCCTTATCACTTTATTCAATGCTTTGGTTCGTTCTAAACTGGAATATGGTTCAGTTATCTGGTATCCAACATATGAGATCCACAGTAATCACATTGAAAAAATCCAAAGACGATTTGTGAAATTCCTCTGGTTTAAATTAGATGGTATTTATCCACCATAGGGTTTCCCTAATGATGTTCTATTGAGAAGATTCAGTATTGTTAGCCTTTCTCGGCGTAGAGAATACGCTACAATCTTGTTTTTATATAAAATCTTGAACACCAGAATCGAATGCCCTTGCACCCCCTCAAGTATTAGGTTCCGTGTGCCCTCTCAACATGCTCGCCTAAACCATTCCCTTTTCTACATGCCTGTTCCAAGAACAAACTTGTGGATGTACTCGCCGCTATACATTATGTGCATGAATTATGAAAGAGTCAAACATATAGTTGATATTTTCTGTTGCAGTATAACATTTTTACGTAGGTCATGTTTAATTGTGGATTAGGTCTCTCTTTTTTTTTTCTTTTTCTTTAGCTTGTAGTGTAGTTATTAGAATTATTAAAATACTAATTTGATAGATACTTATCTATTTGTATTTGTTATATTTGAATGTCCCTTTCCTATAATTGGATTGTTCTGTAGGATAGTTGTATTAAATAAATAAATAAATAAATATTGCATTATATTATATTTTTTTTATTATGTATTCCTGATTATTTTTAATAGTTGTTACACAATATATCAACGAGATCAAATGAACTTACTGTTGTTTGTGAATGCCAAATATGAGTGAAACAACTACATATGATAAATTGTGTGGTAATTAGACAGATCTTTTACTTAAAATGTCTGCGAAAATATTTATTAAAATTAGCTTTAAAAATATATATATTCTAGATCATATCCAGCAAATAAATTACTTAATACTGTTTCAAGGCTTAGGCCTTTTTTCAACTTCGGTCAAATATGTGTAATAATAACTAACAATGGCTTATTTATATCTTTGATAGCTTTTTCATTACTGGATGTCAACATGTAATTTTTTATGTGTATTCAACAAGGTTAGGCAAAGTTACTATATTATTAAAAAATCTTGGAAGTTTAGAAAGTTTAAGTATAAAAATACAGATTTCTTAAATTATTCAAAATAATTACGAAGATCAGTATCTCCAGTAAAAATTATAATTTATTTTTCTTTGCCCAATATTGCCTCGACAAACTTGTTAAAGGGCAATCTAAGAGCAGTTTTTATGTATGAAAGTTCTTAACTACTTATAGGAACATATCGTATCGTTACTTTTATCATGATATGTTAATAAATTTCTCGATGAATGGCTAGACTTGAGGAGCAGTTTTTTGATGTTTCTTGGTGGTTTAATGGATAAACTTCAAATAGTTATTAAAAGTTTGATTGTGATTCTTTCCTACTGGAATAAATATACATATATACATACAGAGTGATTTGTTGTTGTGAAAAATTTTAGGAGACATTTTTTTTTTATGGGTCTAGCACACGTGCTACAGGGCAGTCCCTAAAGCGCTCCAGGAGCTACATGTGTGCGGAAAAAAGCGATTCACGTTCTTGAATCGCTCTAAATTGTACTCGGTGGGAAACACAGCGCTGGGCAAATTAATCCAATGAGATGATGTTCTCCATATAAAACACTGCTTGAAAAGCGTTGTACGCGGAGTAACAAGCTGAACCTCATACGGATGTGAAGCACCATCGCGACATGTATTTCTACCATGCACCGCTTTGGGAGGAATTAAGCGGGCTACATCCTTCGAACACTTTTCATGAAAATATTTGTAGAACAGAATTTAAGCTTTCTAAAGAATTAACAGTTGTTGTGGGGTGTAAAGCTTTCTGGTTCGAAATAATATTCCCAACTTTTGAGAAGCTCTCCTTGCTTTACCTTCAACATGTTCATGCCAGGACATATTTGCTCCCAAACTAACGCCCAACAAATTGAGCGACTATGCTAAGGGAATGGAGTGCCTCGACATAACTATGTCGGGTTCAGCAACGTTAACTTTTTTAGAAAAAACTGCCGCCTGAGTTTTTGTAGCGTTAAATTTCACTTGGTTACTGTCACCCCAAGATAGAATTTCTTCCAGGTCTTTGTTAAGTTGAACGTCCTGCTGTCTGCGGATGTTCGCCTGAGCAGCCGATGTCCGAGCGTTCACGGTGAATGAAGAGACAAGCGTACTGTCATCTGCAAAGCTGTAGATTGGATTTCCGGTCTTTTCTAGCACATCGTTAATGTAAATGAGAAAGAGAGTAGGAGACAGTATGGAGCCCTGGGGCACACCGACGTTGATAGTGAAGGTGTCAGAAAGAAATCCGTCGACCGCCACTCGTAAAGAACGTTCTCTGAGGAAACATGAGAGCCACAAACAGAACCTTTTAGACATACCATAAGAGCGTAACTTAACCATATTATTAAAGATTATTTATACTGTCGGAACCAGATAACATTATGTCGAATTTTGTGAATCGTCACTAGGTATATCTTACAATCTGTAAAGTCCGTCCATACATATAGTGAAGTGACTAAACTTAATCCTTAAAGGGTAAGAACCATTAACCATAAATAAACAATGAAATACGAAAAGGTTAATCGCGGACCGTACTTAAAAATTTGATATCTGTTCGTTTTACCTGCTTGTAAACAACAAAGGTGTATCTTAAATAATTATTAATGAAATTTTAATATGATTTTAATGGTGGTTATAAAACATGACATTTACTCGAAAATAACTTGCATAATCCATATTAGCACTTACTGTCTAGTAATATAAATACAGCCGCCACTTAGTTTAAACTTTGTAATTATTGTTTCTTCGTGCGCGATAGAGCAGCTTAGTCATGGAAAATATTTGCGAGTCAAGTGTATCTCAACAGGTTACCCTGCTCAAAAGTAGAAAAACACTGATGACAAGAAAAATTGTAAAGAATGTTTATCCAACCCTAATGGAACGTGGTAATGTTAGCAATCAAACAGCGCTAGAAGAAACCGCCACATTAACGAACATTCCAACATCAACGGTATGGAAAATTGTAAACAACCCTATTCTAGTGAGAAAGAAAAGAAGTGATGCTGGCATTTCTCAAGGATAGATGGAAGTGATCAAGATATAATACGGCGTAAAATTTACAAGATATACGAGGAACAAAGTGTGCCCACATTGGATAATTTAATGAAAAGGCTTAAAAGAGATGAAACCGTGATTAAAGGTAGTAGGACAACATTATGGAAGTGTATTCAACACATGGGTTTCAAATTTAAAAAACCTAATAAAAGACAAGCTTTAATGGAGACCAAGAGAATTCAGGAATGGCCACTCTAATATTTAGAAAAAATAAGGTTTTACAGAGACGAGCAAATGCCAATTATTTAATTGGATGAAACATGGTTCGACACATACGATACTCTGGAAAGGGGTTGGGTTGACTCGAGTGATAACTGTAAAACAAAAGCACCATGAGGACACCACTGCCGAATTATTTGAAAATTGGTTCAAAAACAAGCTAATTTCGAACATACCTTCAAATAGTGTAATTGTGCTGGACAACGCAAGCTATCATAGTAGGCAGTTAATCAAAGCTCCCTGTTCGAACGATACAAAAACAACAATTCAAAAGTACATGTATGATAATGACATTTACTTCCACGAAGACTATACCAAACAGCAATTGACAGAAGTTTTGAAGAGTTTAAACAGAAAAAATGAATATGTCTGTGACAATTATGCAAAGGATATGGAGCATACAGTTTTAAGGATTCCACCATACCATTGTATATTTAATCCTATAGAGCATATTTGGCATCAATTGAAATCTGCCATTCGTCGTAATAATATTTGCCCCACTGTTAATTTCGGTGTATTGAAACTTATGGAATACATGTTGAAAAAGTTGAAAAATCATGTATCCATATTGCAAATAATATAGAAAAGCTAAAAATTAGAACCGATGATAATGATAGCGATAGTGATATTATTTTAAGCGAATAATGTGATTAATTTTAATGAGTAAAGTAATTTGTATTTGTAATAAAAATATTTGGTAGTAATAAGATAATTTGAAATAAATATAAATAAAACATAGTATAAATATTATTTAATGTATTTTTAAAAACCAAAATAATTAAATTCTAAGCAAAGTACGGACCTGTTCAGTCATATTTGAATTTTACAGCTTGCACTAATAGGAATCAGTTAGTCACTTTACTATATGTATGGACGGACTTTACGTGTGACTGTATGGGCGTTCGATTAATATGTGACAATGATTAATCCAAGTTCCAAGCAATTTCATCTGATTTTTTAGCTTTACTACTATATACATCAGTAGTGAAAAATATTGAAACGGAATCCAAAACATCGGAACAATTATACCAGTATTAACAAATACTTATCCTGAACTATCAGAAATTGGAACGTAGTAGTAGATATAAATATTTATTACCGATAGTGAATAGGTAAATTCATTTTACTAGAATATATTGTGACAATTTTTATTCCGTTGTTTATTCTACTACATATATAGAAGATTCTAAAATATAATTCTAAAATATTCGTGCTTTCTCTTCGCGTATTTATTCCTACTTCTCAACCAACTGAATATAGGGATTTTCTGAAATTTAGTACTAAGTAGATGCTGAATTAATATAATAGGTTACTTTCCATTTATATACAGTTTTTACTTTTATTACATACAGATAGGAAGCCAGGAATCTTGGAGTCTTTCTATTACATACAGATAGGGAGCCAGACATCTTAGAGTCAGAAATTCGACACCTAGTAGGGAAACTAAATAAGTCAGCAGGAATAGATAATATATTGGCTAAAGAATTAAAATATCTTGGAAATCGGGGAATAAAAATCATATATCAGATATGTAACCAAATTTGGAAATCTGAGAAATGACTTACTGACTGGGAAGAATCCTTACTGTTCCCCTTACGTAAAAAAGGCTCCAGTAAAACATGGGAAATTATCGTACAGTTTCTCTCATCTCCCATGTAAGCAGGATTCTGCTCTACGTAATCAAGGAAAGACTAAAATCGTATCTCCAATGGCAGATACCCAGTGAAAAAGTTGGATTCGTCAAGGGCCGAGGCACAAGAGGACAAATTGTAAACATAAGACAGACGACAGAGAAAAGTTTTCAACACCCCGTGCTCCTGTGTTTTATCAACTACTCCAAAGCCTTTGACTGTGTAATATGGAGATACCTGTGAACATCTTGTAATACTCATATTCAACTTATGTACATATGGTGAACCTACAGTCAAAGTTAATAACGTTACATTCAAATTATTTAAACCGTAGAAAGGAGTCCGACAGGAATATATCCTGTCATCTATTCTGTTTAATATTTATAATGAGCATATAATGAGAAAGGCCTTCGAAGGATAGAAGGGTGGCATTCTGGCAGGGGGTAAAAAGATTAGTAACTTGTGATACACCGATGACATTAGGATATTTGCAACTACTGAAAAAGAAATGACAGAAGTCCTTAACAGAATAGAAAAAGAGAGTTAGTTTGTAGTTTTTTTGGATCAACAAGGTTAAAACAAAATCATGGTAATTGAATTGACAGAACTGAACAACTGATTTGTACCGGAGAGCCGTCTCGCCTGGAAGTAGTTTAAAAATTTGTGTACTTAGGATCACAGCTAACCAATGAAAGAGGATGTGCAAAGGAAAATAAGAAGAGTATAGATGATTGAATCAGCAATGAATAGATTTACAAAAATCTGGCAAGACCGGAATATCACAAACCAGACAAAAATGAGATTTGTACAGAGTTTAATCTTCAGTATCTTCCTCTGTGGATCCGAACCATGGATAATTTATAACGGAGAAAAGCAGCCCTTGGAATGTAGTGTTGGCGACGTCTGTTTCTCATCCCTTGGACAGCCAAAAAAAATAAATCCATACTCGAACAGCTAAATACTGAAACAAGATTGTCCACCATCTGGATAATTTGGAGACGCTGGTCAGGACTGGAAAAGGACCACCTGACCGATCAACTAACTGCTGGGCTGATCAGGTAAAATCAGTAACGGGGCTTAGAGTGACCGATGGCCGGAGGCAAGGAGAGAACAGAGACAGATGGCGAAAATTAGTTGCTAAAAAAACCAAAAACTGAGAAGATATACAGGGTGTTTTAAGTGTGTTTTAGTAAATTTGAACTGGTACGGCTCTGTAGCAAAAGCGGTTATAGAAAAACGTTAATCAATAGCATCCCTTAATGCTAGCACTTAGAACTACTGAAAAAAAGACTTTTTTCCAAAATCATTGCTACCACGGTCTGATTAACCCTGAATTCAGAATAACTAACCTATACCATAGAATAATCATAAGTAGAACCATGATAGAACTATCTACAAACCTATTTTAGTGTTCAAAATAGACATGAACAAGACAACAACATCACCAAAATTATTTTGTATGGCAAATTTATAATATTTCGTATAGTATATTTGAAGAGGTAACCAAGAGAGTAAATGCCTTAAACAGCTGATGACTGCTCGGTATCTCTCTTACATCGGCTGAGAAACTTCCTGCCTCTCTCACTAATATATATTGAACCTTAAAGTTAATGGCGGCATAATAATTTTTTGAATTACGTAGTCCAGTGCTTCGACTAATTTTCAATTATTTCTCAGTTTATAATTTTTTCAATACAAACCCTTCGATGTGATGCAAATTCTTATTTTTAGTGTTCCGTACGGAACACTTATAAGATCACTTCGGTGTCTGTCTGTCCGTCCGTCCGTCCGTCCGTCCGTCCGTCCGTCCGTCCGTCCGTCCGTCCGCCGGTCTGTCTGTCTGTCTGTCTGTCTGTCTCTCACACCCGATTTTCTCCGAAACTATTTGACATAGAAAGGTGAAATTTGGTAATAATATAGGAATTGATGGCCTCATCAGAGCCATGTAGTTTTGAGAATTAAATTTTAACTTAAGGGGTTAGTTTTGGGGGTGAAGTCGGAAGTGAAAAAAAATTTTTTTTACTAGATCATCGAGTGTGGTGTCAAATGAAAGCTTGTGAAAACATGAGTAAAAAATGTATATATAATATTATACTTGCGCGCACTTTTCTTTGTATTATTTTTAAAAATTCGCGAAAAATCGCTGTCCCGGGCCTTATCTCGAAAAGTACTTATCAAAAAATTTCGAAAAAAATTCTGGAATATTCTCCACGGGGTGTAGATTGAACGAAAATTATCACGAGTGCATTACCTTTAATAATTTATATGGTACATAAAAAAAAACAAAAATTTCAAGGTCATCAGATTTTAGTAAAGATTGGAAACAAACTTTGTTGAAAACTCATTTGGGGTGTGTTTTGTGAAGTCACTGATCATTTTATACCACCGTAACATAAATTCTGACTTAAGGGGTTCATTGTGAGGGGTGAAATCGGAAGTGAAAAAATTTTTTTTTACTAGGTCATCGAGTGTGGTGTCAAATGAAAGCTTGTGAAAACACGAGTAAAATATATATATATATATATATATATATATATATATATATATATATATATATATATATGTATATGTATATATATATACATATATATATATATATATATATATATATATATATATATATATATATATATATATATATATATATGTATATGTATATATATACATATATATATATATATATATATATATATATATATATATATATATATATATATGTATATATATATATATATATATATATATATATATATATATATATATATATATATATATATGTATATATATATATATATATATGTATATATATATATATATATATATATATATATATATATATATATATATATATATAATGTAATACTTGCGCACACTTTTCTTCGTATTACTTTTAAAAAATCGCTGTCCCCTACCTTATCTCGAAAAGTACTGATCAAAAAATTTTGAAAAAATGCTGGAATATTCTCCACGGGGTATAGATTGAACGAAAATTATCACGAGTGCATTACCTTTAATAATTTATTTGGTATATAAAAAAAAAAACAAAATTTCAAAGTCACCAGTTTTTAGTAAAGATTGGAAACAAACTTTGTTGAAAACTCATTTGGGGTGTGTTTTGTGAAGTCACTGATCATTTTATACCACCCTAACAAAAAATTTTATTTTAAAAACAATCAACGTACGGAACACTAATTGTGCAAGTTCAACTTGCACTTGACCGGTTTTTATATTTTTATTTTTGAACTAACATTTTGTTATGCCGCTTAAGGTTAAAATCTAAATTGCGATGGCTTTATAAGAGCCTCTTTAAAATACATGTTATATGTGTGATTACTTAGGTCATATGTTTGAAAGTGCTCGTAATTTATTAAAATTGCAAAAGAATATAGAGGATCTTCTTTAGTAAACTGACTAAAGTATAAGATCCTGAGAGTAAGAATAAAATAAGTATCCAAATACCGAAATTGCCACCCTGGGCGACTTTAATGTCCACAACATTAACCGGCTTAAGTATTTAAATAGTACCGACGCACGAGGTCGTGAAGCCGAATCATTCTCAATCAGTTGTGGCTTAACTCAGCTTATTGATGAGCCAACACGGATCCCTGATCCGGATGGAGAGCTTGTCAGTCTTCTTGATCTGTTTTTAACCACCAATCCAGGGATTTACACTGTTACCGTAAATCCGCCGTTACGTTCTCCCGACCATAAACTGCTTTCGATATCCAGTATCCTACCAATCAATGGCAGAGAGGCGTCTAATTTGTGCAAGATTTGGCACTACAAATCTGCTAAATAGGAAGAACTTATGGAATATTTTCGAACTTTCATCCCTTTTTCGAAGAAATGCCCTTCCAACGACAAGCCTTGGTTTGATCGAAAATACAAAGACGCTGTTGTTTACAATGGCGTAAAATTCCCAACGTCGTAAATCTTAACATCTTTGTTTGTGATCAGAACAGATGCCAGGAAAGTATCGACGAAATCAAAGAGGCACACAGTCAACGAATTAGAAACAAACTTCTTACTTTCACCAACAATTTCAGGGCCTTTTGGTCAGTCGCTAAAGCAGTTAGTCAAAATTTCACCAAATCCACTCTACCACCACGACTAGATAATTCTATTGCAACAAAACCTGTTGAGAAAGCGAACTTATTAGTTGAACTCTGTACTTCATATTCTACTGTTGATTTCTAAGGAAGAACACCTCCTACTATTAGCATAGTGCAGTGAAGGATGCCCGATATTGTCTTCAGACAGCGTAATAAAACGTATTTTAATGAATCTAGACACCAGAAAAGCCTTGTGCGCTGACGGAATACCTGCCATAGTCAGCATCTTCTAAAATATCTTAAAGGATTCAATATTATTAGCGACCATCAGTATGGTTTTCGTAAACATAGATAAACAGGAGATCTTCTAACTTATGTAACACATGTTTGGAACAACGTAATTGAACACTGTGGAGACTCTCGAGCTCGTGATATATCCAAGGCATTCGACCATGTTTGGCACGATGGACTGTTGGCTAAGCTACGCTCTTATGGTATGTATGAAGAGTTTTGTTGATGTCTCAAAGAGCGTTCTTTACGAGTAGCAATCGACGGGTTTCTTCCTAACACCTTGTAACATTAATTTTTTTCCTAAGTTTTAAGATCATGCTACAAAACCGTTTTTTCTTTCTTTAATTCATGCAATAATTGTTAATTTAAGTTAAGCAGTGAATTTAAATTTTATTACATTTTTCATATTTGATTAGGCAGTGCAATTCAACCAGAACTAGGCGCATGTGATCGATTTAACTTATTTCATTTGCATTGAATATGTATGGATTATGATTAGGACCAGCATCCTCGGCCCTTGTCTATCAAGTTGCAAGTCTAATTCTGTCTGATTTTCCGTTCCTAAAGTGAACCAGTACATTTTAAAGACTTCATTTCGAAGGAAGGAGAACGAGAAAGGTATATAACCAGCCATTTGCAATTTTTAGGGGCTTTTTCCGTCTGTCATGGAGTGATTGCTTTTTCCATCCTATATATAGTGAAGGCTTCCTTTTTGCCGTCCATGATATAGTGTGGTTTTTTATCATCTAGCAGTTCCAGAAATATCCTACTCATCCTCAAACATTTAGGGTCAAGTGTTGATCAATCATCCAAATGAAAATGAGAAGGTAGTGTGTGAGGCAATATTTTGATGGGAAACTCACCAGGAGAGACCAAACAGTTGATAGAAAACCCACGAGGAAAAGTCAAGTAGTAAGTCGAAAACTATACCAGTTTAAATATCTCAGTTCCTGCTTACGACGTGTGTTCCTGAAGACTACGTAACACGTGTGATCCCGAAGTCGGTTTCACGGAAGTGAACCTGGAACGATCTTTCTATATCGTGCCTTTTTAAAGCCATTTTTTACTCTCAAAACTAAGCGATACGAGAAACTATACTACCTTCATAATTCTAAGTTAAAGACTATCTGTGCACTCTCATAGCATAGAGGATTATTAATCTAGTCTATTTAATTCTAAGGGTGTAATACATGTAAGAATGTTTTTTTATTTGTTAATATATTTTCCTTAACGTTAGCGTAGTGTTTCACCGAACTCCTGTTCTATCTTACAGGACGTATAAGTTCAGTTTTATATCAACAACTAAATAACTCTTCAGTGTTTTTTCATTTTTTTAGCTGAATTTAGATTCTTTATATTACAAAATGAATGGTGCCCAAAACAATATAACTAGGCTTTAAACAACTGTGGAGCCTATTTTCAAAAGGCGTACAAAAATTACCTTGTCTTCACATCTCTTCAAAAAAAAAAACGGGCTAGCTGATATCTTAATTCTGTTCTCTCTCAGTATTAATATCCATTCAATCCATTCGCAAAAATTAGAATATACATAAGGGGCAAATAGCGGCTCTTATTTAATAAATAAAGTATTTATTAAAATATAAAAGCCGGTGAGCAGCAGGGCTCCATACTCTCTCTTTCTCATTTACATTAACAATCTGCTGGAAAAGACCAGGAATCCAATCTACAGCTTTGCAGATGAGAGCACTCTTATCTCATCACTCACTTTGAACGCTCGAACATCGGTTACTCATGTAAATATCTGCAGACAGCAGGAAATCGTACAACAAAGACATGGAAGAAATTTTATCTTGGGATGACAGCAACCAAGTAGAATTTAACGCTGCAATAACCCAGGCGGCAGTTTTTTCAAAAAAGTTTACGTTGCTGAGCCCGACATAGATATGTCGAAGCACTCTATTCTTCTAGCATCGTCACTCAATTTACTAGGCATTAATTTGGTAGCAAATATGTCTTGGCATGAACATGTTGCAAGCATAGCAAAGAGCAACAACCGTTAATTCTATACAAAGCTCAAATTCGACCAACGATGGAATACTGCTCCCATGTATGGGGTTCTGCTCCCAAACATACACTACATTTGCCAGATTCTATTCAAAAGAGAGCTGTTTGCCTGAATGGTGATCCGGAATTGGCCAGTAACCTTAATTCATCGGAACATAGAAGAACGGTTGGTGATTTGAGTCAATTCTACAAGTATTTTCATTGAAAGTGTTCGATGGATGTTTAATTTCTCCCTAAGCAATGCATGCTAGAAATACATGTAGCGATAATACTTCACATCCGTGTGAAGTTCAGCTCGTCACTCCTCGTACAACCCTTTTCAAGCACTCTTTTATATAGAGAAACTCATCCCTTTGGAATAATTTTCCCAGGACTGTGTTTCTGACCGAGTAAAATTTACAGCGATTCAAGACCAACGTGAATCGCTTTTTTCCACGTAGCCCTCCCGTAGCGCTTTAGGAATTTCCCTGCAGCACGTATGCTAGGTCCATAAAAAAAAGTAATCAAATATAAAGTGGCATAAAACTTAATTTTATGAAACTGGAGGGAAACATTATATCCTTTGCTTTTATATTATTGTAATTCTCTAGCAGATTTTTTAATAGAAAATTAACAGACGAAGGTTGTTCTAACGGTAGAGTTTCTGCTAACTGAAGACGTCTACATATCAACCACCACAGCACAATGGTAGTAGGCCATCAAACGGTACAGGTTAACAGATGAAAACCTGAAGATGTGTACATGTTGAGCAACACTGTACAGAATGATATCAAGTCGTTCAAAAATCAAGTATGTAAGGCATTGGGTATCTATATAAACATACACAAATTCTCGAGGCATGCAAAGTAAAACAAAACATATGTAAAGCATTTGGTACGTAATAAAAACATACAAAAATGTCCGAGAAAACAAATTTAGAAAAAAGTATGTGAAGCATTTAGTACGTCACAACATACAAATTGCTCGGGGCATAGGAAGTAGAAAGAAAGTACGTAAAGCATGCCATATGTGATAAAATCATACAAAAATGTTCGACGTATATAAAGTAAAAAAAAGTATGAGCCGCATTTAGTACGTAACATAAACATACAAAAATACTCGAGGCGTACAAAGTAAAAAGAAAGTATGTAATGCATACGGTATGTAATAATCTATACATATAGAACTGCTGGAGACTTACAAAGTAAAACAAATGTATGTAAAGCATTTGGTAAGTAATATAAACATACAAAAGTTCTTTGGGCATACAAAGTAAAAAAAAAGTATGTAAAGTATTCGGTCTGTAATATAAACATAAAAAACGCGCACAAAATAAAAAAAGTAAGTTAAGTATTCCATATGTCATATACACACACAAAAAACTCGAAGTATTCAAAATAAGAACGAAGTATGTAAAAACATTCCATATATAATATAAACATACAAAAATGCTCAAGGTATACCAAAAGAGAAAAACACTCTCCATATAATATACAAAAATACTCGGGGCATACAAAGTAAAAAAAAAATATGTAAAGTTTTCGGTACGTAATATAAACATAAAAAAAAATGCCCGAAGAATTAAAAAAGTATGTTAAGTATTGGATATATAATATAAACATACAAAAATGCTCGAGGCATACAAAATAAAAAAAGGTATGTATGTAAAGCATTCGGTATCTAATATAAACATACAAAAATGCTCGAGGTATACAAAATAAAAGAAAATTACGTATTGCATTCGCTGTCAGGTTAAGACAAACAAAAATTATCGAGGCACACAAAGCTAAAAAAATATATATATAAAGCATTCTATATGTAATAGACATGCATGAGACACACGTAGTTAAGTATAAAAATATAATGTTTTTTTTTTTTTTTAATAAATATATAATATAAAAAATAAATATATATATATATATATATATATATATATATATATATATATATATATATATATATATATATATATATAAATATATATATATATATATATATATAAAAATATATATTTATATATATATATATATATATATATATATATATATATATATATATATATATATATATATATATATATATATACAGTGTGACAATTTAAGTCTGCATCATATGGGACTTTTTTTTAATAATCACTTTAGCCCAGATCTGGTTATGGCATCCATTTGTGCTTCAAATAATATCAGAAATAAAGTAAGTCATTTTTACGCATGACGTCAAACGACATTTTCATAAAAATTTTTGAAAAAAACGTATAATTTGGCCAAATTTTAAAAAAAGTTATTAGGCAAAATGGTTTATTTTGTGATTCTAGATCCGATGAACAGTTCCGACCCCTCCATCTACAATCTGCGTAGACGCCGACCTATAAACGACGGCGACCGCACGTCGGTGTCTCAGTTAGCTTCGAGCAGCAGCAGCAAGATCACAGTATCGAGTGGCAGCAGCAGCCAAATTAGATTTTGACGAAACGTCGCACAAATTCAGTGTTAGATGAATGGATTGAAACCCGGAATTTTAATGTATTACATTCCACCATCCGTGATAACCTCTATTGTAACATTGTATATGTTACAATATGTTACACATATTGTAACATATATATATATATATATATATATATATATATATATATATATATATATATATATATATATATATATATATATATATATATATATATATATATATATATATATATATATATATATATATATATATATATATATATATATATATATATATATATATATATATATATATATATATGTATATATATATATATATATATATATATATATATATATTTATATATATATATAAATATATATATATATATATATATATATATATATATATATATATATATATATATATATATATATATATATATATATATATATATTGAACATGTTGTCAGGTAAAGATACCGAAATCATGATTGGAAAAGAATTGAAGGTAAAGACACAACTAGAAGAGGATAAAAAAAGTTTGTCGGTACCAGTGGGATTCGAACCCACAATCTCAGGATATTCGCCTCCGCACTTTACCAACTAAGCCAATGCACTAGCTTACCTTGTGCTGCTGGTCGGAGATCTTACTCGTTTCTCCCACCTGAATCGAGCACCAATCTTGATTCCTTTGACGTCATACACATTGACATCCTCAGTAATAAGCTCAACGTCGAAGCCACCAATTTTGGTGTTTCGTCTGTTAGTGAGTCTTTATAATACACAAATTCAAATTAAAATTCAAAACATTCCTTATTATTTCCAAGTTATTTATACATGTTATTTGTTAAGTCTAGTTTGTGGAGGATATACAATGAACTATGCAAGGTCCATTCATATTCTACCTGAATACCTTTCGGTGATACTCGGTGTTTGAGTCTTGGTAAGGCTTAATATGCTTTAGTTAAATTTCGGTTGGACTTTTTCCGTCATCTTTAAAGTACGTTTGATGTTGTTTGTTTCACTAAAACCTGTGTTGCAATTTTATTTATTTATATTTATGGTGGCTTTATATGTGGCTTTGCTGGAAAAAATTGAATATAAAAAAATAGCTCCATTTATGATATAAGCTAAAGAGTACGAAAATTATACAATTAAGTTGTATTGAAAGTAAACGATATTACTTAAAGGTAGCGAATCCATAAGAAATGAGGAAAATACTTTAAGCTAAAGACACAACCAAAAAGAATTAAAAAAGTTTCTTGATGCCGGTGGGCTTCGAGCCCACGACCTCAGGCTTTACGCCCCTGTACTTTACCAACTATGCCGTAGCACCAGCATACCTTGACTTGCTGCTCGGAGATCTGTCTTGTCTTTTCCCTCACCTCAGTCGAGAATAAATCTTAATTCCCTTTACGTCACGCGCATTGGCATCATCAGTAAATAAGTTTAACCTCGGAGCCACGAATGTTACTGTTTCGGACGTTTGTGGGTGTTTATACCATACGCTATCATATCACATCATTTCCTCTCACTAAAACTTATTTGTATAGTTTACGTACTCCTTAGCGTGTATTAAAATGACCGACGAACGGATGAAACAGTAAAATTGGTGGCTCCGAGATTGAGCTTATTTATTGACGATGCCAATGCGTGTGACGTCAAAAGAATTAAGTTTGATTCTCGACTGAGGTGGGAGGACGACGGGATAGATCTACGACTAGCATGTGGTAGGCTAAGGTACGCTGGTGCTATGGATTAGTTGGTAAAGTGCAAGGGCCGTCGACCTAAAGCTGACGGCGTGTCAAGTCCTCGTAGGTATATTAACAACAAATAAAAATGAACTATCAAGACAAATAGAAGTTGAAAATATCAGTGAATAATAACACACATCAAACTAAATTAAGGGGTTATTTACACCTCGAATTTTCAAATATTCGATTTTCTTTTTTTCACGAATTTTTATTCTTTATATTTCTAAGAAATATTCGAAAAAAAAAAAGATTTAGAAAATTGCATTCCACTAAAAAGTTATACAATTAAATGTGATCTGGCGTCGGAATGGGACCACTACCTGTCTCAATGCAATGTCTGCAATATTACTCAATCAGTTGTTAATATATTTTAACTTTTTTTTTTAAATCTTAATAATTACTTTTCTACAAAATGTCGGAAGTTTTTTAATTTTTCCATATAGACAATTTTTTATAAATAAATAAACATAAATTTTCGAAAATTGCATACTAAAGTTTGAAGCACCGTAAATTTTTTTATTTTTGAAAAAAAAAACCCTTCGAAAATTATTAACTACTACATTATTTTACAAGATTAATTTTCATTTTTTCAGATTGGATTATTTCTTGTGAAGTTATCTTGCAGACCAGGAGGCGCCATAATTTTCATTAGTGCTTTATTTAACCCGATGAAAAATTACGTTAAGATTTAAAACATATTTGAAAAAAAATATTTCTTATAATTTAAAATACAATAAAAATATAGTCGCCATTCTTTTGTATTATTCACTTAATAACCTTTATAATATTTTTTAAATATACATACTTTTTGCAGCGCCCAGATGCATGTAACCCCTTAATAACACAGGACCATAAAAATGTTTTTTAATGTGCCGAAGACAAGACCTGGTCTCTTATGGTATGTGTTTACGAGGTCGCTGAAAACGAATTCAGTTTTAGTTTTGCTCTATCACTTCTCATTTTTTCTCTAACCTCAAGAAAAAACGCTATTTTAGAGGTTTTGAAGTACATCTATAACCACAATACTCGAGGGAAACGTGGATTTTATGTATCAGATGACCAAAACTATATGCCTGTGAGTTAATAGGCTTCCATGAACCAAAACCATCCAACTCCATAAACCCATAATTTCCAAAATACCATGAACCCAGGTATGAAGGCATAACCATGGAATTCGAGAGAAATGTGAATCTTATAAATCAGATGACAAAACAAGTGAGCCAAACCAGCAGACTCATATAAACGCATGGACAAGAAAGCAAAGATAGCAGATGGAGAGATATATAAATAGACACACATACATATATATATATATATATATATATATATATATATATATATATATATATACATATATATATATATATATATATATATATATATATATATATATATATATATATATATATATATATATATATATGTATGTATAAACCCATGGACAAGAAAGCAAAGATAGCAGATGGATAGATATATAAATAGACATACATACATTCTTTCCTAACAGCTTCATTTTTTCCTAAGTTTTAAGATCATGTTACAATACCGTTTTCCTTTCTTTAATTCATGCAAAAATTGTTAATTTAAGAAGTGAATTTAAATTTTATTACATTTTTTATATTTGATCAAGCAGTGTAATTCAACCTGTACTAGGGACATGTGATCGATTTAACTTATTTCATTTGCATTGAATATGTATGGATTATGATTAGGACGAGCATCCTCGGTCCTTGTCTTTCAAGTTGCAAGTCTAATCCCGTCTCATTTTGCTTTCCTGACGTGAACCATTAAATTTTGAAGACTTGACTTCGAAGGAAGGATAACAAGAAAGGTATATAATCAGCCATTTGCTTTTTCGTCAGCCAGACGGCTTTTCCCGTCCTTCACGTAGTGAAGGCTTCCTTTTTACCGTCCATGATTATAGTGTGTTTTTTTTTATCATCGAGCCGTTCCAGAAATATCCTACTCATCCTTAAACATCTAGGTTCAAGTGTTGATCACTTACCCAAATGAAAATGAGGAGGTAGTGTGTCAGGCAATATTTTGATGGAAAACTCACCAGAAGAGGCCAAGCAGTTGATAGAAAACCCACGAGGAGAAGCCAGGCAGTAAGTCGAAAACTATACCAGTTTAAATATCTCAGTTCCTTTCCACAACGTGTGTCCTTGAAGACTACGTAACACGTGTGATCCCGGAGTCGGTTCCATCGGAAGTGAACCTGGAACAATCTTTCCATGTCGTGCCTTTTTAAAGCCATTTTTCATTCTGAAAACTAAGTGATACGACAAACTATACTACCTTCATAATTTTAAGCTAAAGACTGTCTGTGCACTCTCATGGCATAAAGGGTTATTAATCTAGTCTATTTAATTCTAAGGGTGTAATAAATGTAAGAATGTTTTTTATTTGTTAATGTACTTTACTTAACGTTAGCATAGTGTTTCACTGAACTCCCGTTCTATCCTACAGAACATAGTTGTACTTTATTCATTTTTATACCAACAACTAAATAACTATTCAGTATTTTTTCATTTATTGACCTGAATTTAGATTTTTTTATGTTACAATATATATATATGTAAATATATATATATATATATATATATATATATATATATATATATATATATATATATGTATATATATATATATATGTATATATACATATATATATATATATATATATATATATATATATATATATATATATATGTATATATACATATATATATATATATATATATATATATATATATATATATATATATATATATATATATGTATATATATATATATATATATATATATATATATATATATATATATATATATATATATATATAGATAGATATATAGAGGATGTCTTCTTTGGTTTGGAAAAAAAAGAAGACTGAACCAGTTCTTTTGAGAGCTGCTGTATCCCAAAGTGAATTCAGTGACATTTCCTTTGCCTATTTTGGGAAGACGGTTTGAAGAAGATCAGGATGATTTTCCTAGGTACCGACGAAACTTGACAACGATATGAATAATCCTCGGGATGAAGATGATATGGAACTGGACATAAATGATAAGATCAACGGAGGAGAAGCAATCCCAATGAAATGGATAGAAGATTTTTCAGTTAAGGAGAATTGAGCGATCTAAAGGAAGTGCTGAATTTTTAACTTCTCGGTTGAAAGAAAAATGCTGCTTAGCTTCAAACACAAATGTCACTTTTTAACGAAATCCAGATAAGCATTTCTGTAAAGGTTCTGTAGAAAATGAATTAGGGTAAAATAATGATATCGAGAGTTGATTGGACGTGGGGAAGGGGTGAGATTCATGGATACTACCTAACCCACAGTCTTAGCATACCGTGGTCATGTAATTAAAGAAGTTTGCACGCCCCTAATTATGTGGTTATAGAAATCTGCACGCCTAGGGTTATGTGGTTATAGGAATATTGGTCGATCGGGTTCAAGGAGGTTAGGGGGTCAGGGGGTTATGGCGTTATGGAGTTATGTAAGTCTAATGGTTTGGCTCACTTGTTTTGTTATGTGATTCCCTCGAGTTCCGTGGTTATACGTGCTTTCATACCCTGGTTTATGGTTTTTGGGCTTATAGGATTATGGAGTTGGATTGTTTTGGCGTCATGTAATCCTACTAATTCACGGGCATATAGTTTTGGTCATCTGCTACATAAGAGCCACGTTTCTCCCGAGTTTCGTGGTTATACATGTATTCACAACATTTTTTTTAAGTTGGGAAAAAAATGAGAGGTGATGAAGCAAAATTAAAATTGAATTTGTTTCCAGCCACCCCGAAAATATATAAGAGACCTGGTTCAGTCTTTAGCACATGAAACAATATTTTTGTGGTCCTGTGTAATCATTATTAAGTGTAAAATATTGATTAAAATAGTGCCGTGAACAAAGTGTAAATAATGTAAAATAAAAAATTTTAAATACGTATTCTACATAAATGTAAATATAAATTAAAGAAAAACTATTCTATAACTATATATATATATATATATATATATATATATATATATATATATATATATATATATATATATATCAATATTAAATAAAAATGTAAAAAGAGAAACTACATAAATGGAGTGAATGGGTGCACATAGGCGTTACACAGATGCAAGAAAGAGTGAGTGAATAAGATTAAAATAAAAATAACCAAATCTAATTTTAAATAAACATACGTAAATTGTAAACATCAATGTAAGTAGAGTGAAAGAACACTAAGATGCGAGAGATATATGAAAGAGTGAGAGATGCGAAAGAGAGAGACAATGCGACCAAAAGTGTAATAGTTTTAAGCCAACCTTGTAACACACATTTAGAAACAGTAAAGAGTTTTGAATTTGAATTTTGGTGACGTGCAGAGGCATATACCCTTAGATCGTGGGTTCGAATCCCACCGGCATCGAGAAACTTTTTTTAATTCTCTTGTGGTTGTGTCTTTCCTTTAAAGTGTTTTTCTGATTACACAGGACTACAAAAAAAAGTTTTGTAGTTGACAGGTGAGATACCATACCTTATGTTTTTTGGTGTTCTAAAAACGAAACCGAGGTCAGAATTGACTCATCACCCGAGGATTTTGATATAACATCAAAAAACATCTAAAAAATGTCCAAAAATACTTTTACAAATAAATTAAAACTGTAAAGGAGCAAACCATCATATCTATACGTATTTTTGGGTGCTAAAATCGAATTCAAGGTCAGAATTTACCCATCAAGCCAGTATTTTGGCATAACCTCAAAAAACACCTCAAAAGTGGTCAGAATTACGTCTGTAAGTAAATTAAAAAATTAAGTTAGACATGCCACCATATCTATACATATTTTTGGGTGCTTAAACCGAATATGCTAAAAGAATTGACCTATTAAGTCAAGATCTTGAAATAACCTCAAAAAGTCCCGTCCTTTCATTCACAGGTTGCTGGATTAAGGTGAGTCCCCCTCGCTTCTCGCCCACTGGATGCTTTATTAAAGTGAATCTCCGATGGTGAGAGGCGAGGAGACTCACTTAAATAAAGCACCCCAAGGGTGAGAGGCGAGGGAAATTACCATAATAAGGCACATCGTGGATAAGAGACATGGAACTCACTTTAAAAAAGCACCCCGAGGGTGAAAAACGATGAAACTTACAATAATTCAGCATCCTGTGAATGAAAGGACTGAACTAATTGAAGATATTTCAAAATCCTGACATATTAAGGTCAATTTTATTGAGGCTTTCAGCGACCCAAAATACGTACAGATATGGTGGAATGCTCTTTTTTTGCATAATGTTATATTATGGTTATAGTTTAACCTTCTTAATGTAAGTTTCTTCTATTAGCTTATATTAAGTTTAGAGTTCTTGGTGTAAATATTTTGATATAAATTGCTTGCTATGTTAAGTTTAGTGTTTTTGGTGTAAATTTCTTGCATTGTGCTATGTTAGGTTTAGATTTCTGAATGTAAAATTCTTCCACTGAGGTGGGAGGCGAGGCGAGTCACTGTTATTCAGCATCGTGAGGGTGATGTACGCGAGGAATCACTTTAATAAAACATCCAGTGGGCGAGAAGCGAAGGGACTCACCTCCAGCAACCTCCGAATGAAAGGACTGGACTTTTTCAGGTTATTTCAAGATCTTGACTTCATAGGTCAATTCTTTTGGTATAATCGGTTTAACCATCCCAAAATACGTATTTCTGGTTATTGTTGAGATTATGTCAAAATCCTTGGGTGATGAGTCAATTCTGACCTCGGATTCGTCAACATAGTATAAGATAAGGGAAGATTCTGACTATAGTAGCTTAGAATTTGTATCTTAACTAAACTAATATTTTATATTTTAGAATAAAAATGCCCAGCCTTTTAAAACCTTTTTCAGTATAGAAAAAACTTTTATAATAAGAAAACCTGTTTTTACGTCTGTCGTTCTAAATGAAACAAAGATAGGACTGATAAAACTAAAATAAAACAAACAGCCTTCCTATCAGGAGTTCAAAGCTTGGGGCAGCCCTTGTTTAAATTTAAAAGAACAATCTTTCCCAATCTGAGTTGCACAAAAGTTTGATACTATAAAAGAAAAAGAAAAAGGGGAGTTAAATATTCCTACGTTTCCAGACCAAAGTTTAAGGTCATTGTTGTCACGTAGAAAACTTTTAGAGAACTTTCTGTTTCGTACAGCTATTCTTTATTTGAACAGATAGAATGCTGATACATACACCAAGAATTTAGATAATTAACAGAAGGAAAATTAAATCTAGGGACTTTTGTAACTATAAGTAGGAAAAAATATTTCTAGTTAATTAATTAATATAATTTCGAATCTGTATATTTATTACATTTTATAAATATGTGTTCAAATTCTACGCAGGCGGGCAATTCTAATTAATATAGAAAATGTTGCAACTCTCTAATACTGGCATTAAATCGAGTATTGTGTTCGATAAAAACTTATTATTATAATATAATAATTTCTTTGACTACCGCCCTAAAAAAAACAGTCTTTCCAAAAATCTTTTCCAAAAACTTTTTGTAATATCCCTTTATCCGTTAGGCTTCAACAAGCCATTAAAGTAGTTTATAAAATGAAATATAAATAAAGTAAGAATTTAAGTAGTATTTGTTGCACAGCATTACCACGGAGTACTGTGTCAATATTTTGCATTTGTCATGTAATTTTTGACAAACCATTAATAATTTATTCAATTATTTCTTATATTAATATATCTGAGTGCACAAAATGCCTTTGACGTCGTCCTGAAACCACCTGAACTTCACTGGAAAGATTATTTTTAGAGTAATCACTAATAAACTATTGGTAGCACTCGTCTCATATAAGTTTTTTTTTTGTACTCAAACTAAACAAAATAATCTGATCAAACTTCTTTTGGTCTCTATTTCTGCTATGCTGAGTCTAGTTTTCTAGAAACTAATTTATTGACGCAATTCAGTAATCGTAACATTCCATAAATCTTAAGTAGGATTTTGTTTGAATTTCCAAAACCGCAAAGAGAGGAATGATATACTAAAATTACTATACATTTCTGGTTTAGGCCATTAAGACCGAGTGTTTTTGTAAATTATTCTTTTCTTGTTGAGAACGCTAGTATCCTAGTATCTTCGGTTTTCTTTTTCCACAATTCTGCTCCTAGATTGAAAGGTTTAGTGCTGCTAAGGTTAGTCCCTAAAATTAGTTGTTGAATGATATCACTTAAGATAGGGTTTCTAAATCTTGGTACTGTCGATAAGTATCACTTTCCTCTTTAACCAGCTAACGATCTATAGAAAGAGACATATCATATAAATTAATTGATAACTGATAGTCGATATGCGTAATTTATTTAGAATTTTGGCCTTTCAGTATTTTTAATGAAAAAAAAACAGAACCTATTGACAGTATTTCTGTGCAAATTCACTACATATTTTTTGTTTATTCTAAATAAACAAAAAATTTATATTTCATTTTTTTCTCCTAGATTTTTATTTCAAAGTTTAATTGGCTAATGTAACCTAAAAAGTTGTACTTAATTTCCTCTAAATACTGATTTGGACTACCTTATGGTCACAGAGCTTTTGGTACCAGATAAATGTTCTAATTTGTAAACTGTTATCTCTACTACTACTACTACTTAAATACTTCCATGTATACTTCGTTGGGTTATTAACAAGTACTAACGAAATTGGCCCATTCACCTTGGATTATTAAAGAAATGTTATATTCAGAAATAACAGTAGAATGCGCAAACATCATCACAAGAGTGACAGCACCTGGTTCTGAATACCCTTTGGAAATTAATGAAATGTCGATTTTTATAACGGTAATAATATTATTAACCAGTATTTATTTCAGTATCTATTTAATGCGTGGTGTACAAAATGAGTATCTGCTTCAAAAAACAGGCCTTAGATACCGCAATGAATACCTATTTGTTAATGGTATTTATTTTGTTATCGCATAACAAAATAAGTACCATCACCAACATTGGTACTCATTTTATATCTGGTTTACATCTTATTACCAAGGTTGACGATATGAACTGGTTCATAGGCATAGTTTTCTTACCAATAGCAAAATAGTAATTTTATGCTCACGATGTCTAAATCACCTAAGAAGTCCTGTGATTTACCATCATGATATCGCTGTCAGTATATATCACCAAAGAACAATATAGAGGGTTCAAATAGTTTGGATAGTAATGTTATAAACATTATGCAGAAATCAGTGAAAGTTTCCAAATTGTCGTAAAGTTGATTGCTACAGAAATTATCAATATGGCTATGATATCCATGAATACGGTATGTAGTATACGTTATTACCTTAGTGTTGGTAACAATGGAGATGATGAACAGCCAATATCAACACAGCAGTAAGATATAGAATCAAAATAGTAGTAGTGGAAATTCCCAAGTTTTTAAATAATCAAAATGATTAAGATGGAAGCACAGTTTTTTCTTATTTAAGTATGATTTTAAGTAATTCCAAAGATCTTGTGTTTTGTGTAAGAGTTGGATAAACCTAGCTTCATAGTGAGTTTACGATTTTGGGAAAATAATTACTTTTTATTGACAAAATATTTTACCAGAACAAAAGTAGGTATACAATTAAGGTTGTTAGAATAGTGAGATATTTCGATGGAATTCCGAATTTTCCTAGGATAGAACAAGGATTTTGTTGCAATGATCCTTAACTAGGAAAATTCGAAAAATTTATGGAAATATCTCACTCTTTCAACAATCTTAATAATGGCACTGGGCTTTACCTCTCACCAATCTATGAACAGGTCATCCACGAAGCCCTGTCCCTTCAGCCTGGTCCTCTAATATAAAAAGGCGTGTGCAAGCGCAAATAAATCAGTTTCTTGCTATATTCCGAAGAAGTCAATTCCCGGAACAGGCTCTAAAGAAGCTAGTAGGATAATCGGCAAAACGGTAGAATCACTTAGTAAATCAATACGAGAGGAGTCCAAGAGAATTATACTTATAAGTTCTATAACTTTAGTTTTCCTACCAAAAAAATATGTTACTTATTTACAAATTGTGTATTTTCTGTTATTTTGGAAGATCATTGTTTTTTGTACCTAGTCTATTAAATGCTAGTACCAAATTAACAAACAAATTTGGTTTTCCAGGCAGATGGCGAATATATTCAATTAACGAAGTTGCTATTTTTAGTCCTTTAAACAAAAGAAGATTATGTTGTGGATATTGAAATACACTGATAGGTTTTTTTTGTCTAGAAACAATTCAGCCTATATCTATCCATGAATTATCCTATTTATCTACCTTTAGATGTCTTGTTACCTCCTCGCTACTACCTGATGTTTTGAGGAAACGAATCTGCTCCAATATTCCTAAATAGAGAATACAAGCTGGTCTATAATTTTGGGATGGGAAGATTTTTTTTTAATTATTACAATTCTGTCTTCCCAAAGTCACTACGAAAATGATTACTTCTCATATAACAAGGCTGTAAATATTTTGACTAGATGCTTACATGTACAAAGGGTTTCTTTCTACCAATAATTTAGTTTAATTACAGCTGGCCAAAGTGCCAGAAAATTTTATTGAGTATGCACTGAACTACATCTACGAATTAAGCTAAACTAACTACAGTGTGTGGAAAATAGAGTGTCTTTTGCGTATCGTAAATATTTCTGATGAAAGTAGTAGAATGATTAGAAGAAGGAAGGGAGTGAATTGATACGGTCTGGTTTTCAAAGAAAGGATGGTTGTATCAAGAAACCTAGCCACCTAGTGAAATGATTTTCTATTGCTAGAAGGGACTGTAAACGCTCTAATTAACGTTGTTTTAACTTAAATAATTTATCTTTAAAAAGTGTGCAATGAGTAATACGTAATTTGTTAATAATTATCCATTTTTCTTGCGTGAAATGATGTGTTATTATCTATAGACTGAATACGAGTGACAGGTCCTTTCTCCTGAATTGTTCTTGAGACTTGCCGGATTTGTTTTTATTTCCATTATTAATATATATTTTAATGAATATCTGCATAATTGTGCTTGCGCAATTTTTATCCCAACTCTCGTTAGCTTTAAATACATCTTGCACTCTTGCACACATATACAAAATTTACCATATATCTTGATATCTTTTTGTGATATTTCTGTCTCCCACTGGTGACATTTGTGGCTTCTTGAAGGTCGCTGGAAGTAACATCTTGCCCCGATGTGGTACATATTATCTTTACACTACAGCTAGTGGAATTGCATTGATTTTAATAAGTAAATATTAGTTTTTTCGACAGCTGTACCTAATTAATATTTCTATAAAACATTCTAGTTTAGGCTTTTCTTTATGCTTCTGATACAATATTCGTTATTCTGCTACTTTAGTAACTGTCTTAAGTCTAACAAAGAATATTGATCTCGTCAATTTGTTGTTCGATAACGTCGCTCAAGTTCCCGCTGCGCTTTCCATTGCGTTTTCCACCGTGCTCTCCCACTGCGCTTTCCACTGCCCTAACCATGCCATAGACTACGATACAATAAGGTATTAATCACCCCATCCTGACAAGCTAGTAGAAATTCCTTGATCTCTGACTTAAAACTTGCCTGCACGAAATTTAACGTTAATTTCTTCGATAGTTGCAGCGAACTTTTCTGTAAAATATTCCATGTTGAAGTTTTTCTGTATTTTTTGTCTATAAGGATTTCAATGCTCTTTTATTGGGTTAAAGACTTTTGTCAAAATAATTGATTTTCCTCCTTTTTTGAGTTAGACAATGGCACGTTTACCTAATGCAAAATCTTTACCAAAATCCCACGAGTATTATTCAACTACTCTAATTAGTTGATTTAGGTTCCTATCTGAAGCAACGTAACGTTTAGGTCAACTATATAAAACAAGTAATGAATTGCGTCGAAAAAATCTTCTTGTAAAATCACCGACTCCTTCTGTACCTTTGATTATCTAATGTTAGGGTCAGTTTAATTTTCCAGAATAGCATTAAACATTGTATGTAGTTAATTAAATTGGTCTTGTTCTTCTCAACACGTAAAGAATTAGTTTGTCACATATGTAGAATGCTTTTTGATAGTTAGTCTCTGCTATGGACACGCTTCTCTGAATGGTGTGGAATTCTGGGTGATACATCTATTTATAAGTAATTATCCTTTTAAGCTCTAGATCCTATTTATCCTCCAATCTTCTTTCTTAAAGAATTAGTGTATTCGTCATAGAAAATTCCAGTACTATTTTAGAACAGGAGTTTAAATACAAAATCAGTGTATGGTTTTTGGAGTTGGCCATGTCGCCATTACTATTACTATTATTGTTATAGTTACTGTTATCGTTACCATTACCATTAACCTTATCATTACCATTATCATTGCCACTGCCATCTCTCTTGCCGTTACCGCTACCGTTACCATTACCATTACCATTACCATTACCACTACCACTACCACTACCACTACCACTACCATTACCATTACCATTACCATTACCATTACCATTACCATTACCATTACCATTACCATTACCATTACCATTACCATTACCATTACCATTACCATTACCATTACCATTACCATTACCATTACCATTTACCATTACCATTACCATTACCATTACCATTACCATTACCATTACCATTACCATTACCATTACCATTACCATTACCATTACCATTACCATTACCATTACCATTACCATTACCATTACCATTACCATTACCATTACCATTACCATTACCATTACCATTACCATTACCATTACCATTACCATTACCATTACCATTACCATTACCATTACCATTACCATTACCATTACCATTACCATTACCATTACCATTACCATTACCATTACCATTACCATTGCCATTGCCATTGCCATTGCCATTGCCATTACCATTACCATTACCATTACCATTACCATTACCATTACCATTACCATTACCATTACCATTACCATTACCATTACCATTACCATTACCATTACCATTACCATTACCATTACCATTACCATTACCATTACCATTACCATTACCATTACCATTACCATTACCATTACCATTACCATTACCATTACCATTACCATTACCATTACCATTACCATTACCATTACCATTACCATTACCATTACCATTACCATTACCATTACCATTACCATTACCATTACCATTACCATTACCATTACCATTACCATTACCATTACCATTACCATTACCATTACCATTACCATTACCATTACCATTACCGTTATCATTACCATTACCATTAAAATTACAATTACTATTGCTAGTACTAGTGCTATTGCGGTTGTTGCTGCTGCTACTATTGCTGTTGTTACTGCTGCTGCTATTACCGTTACCACTTCCATTACAAGTATCATTTCTCTTACTTCTGATACATTCTTATTAATCATGTCATTATTTCTGTGTTCACTAAGAAATAATTTTTGTAGCGAAGTAGCATTTTTTATGTCGAAAAGGGGTTCTGTAATTTTTGAATTTTATTGAAGGTAATATAATGTTATTTTTAAATATAACGAATCATTTCTGTCAATTCAGTAATTTTGAATTCTTCGCTGTTGTTGGTCTATTAGAAGAAGCTAAAAATTGTATAATTAAAAAATGAGATGTAATTTCTTCTTATGTAGCAATTCCGTATGATTATATATAATCTTATTGTCAAACTATTCAGTTTTCAGTAGCTTGTAATGAGCTGTGGGAAGAAAAATATAATGAAAATTTTCTTGCTTGCTGATAACAACATGTGTTCATTTTATTGCATTGTTATAGCTATATTACTTTTTTACATAAAAAAAATCATAAATTTATAGGTGGAAAAATGAGAAACGACTTTACTAAACTAACTACAAGTTAGTACGTTGTTAACATGTGTCACATGGAATGCCGCAGCAGGAGGTGAGTTACCATTTTTCGTAACCTTTACATATTTCTATGTTACAAATTTTATAAATATTTATGATTGTTATTTTTATGACACAGAAATTTGCTCGGCAATTGAATCAAATTTGACAAGGATACAAGGTTCCCTAATTAAAATTTTTATATTCAATGGTAATAAATAATTTTCTACTAAAAGTTTAATAATTTCACTTTAGTTTATGAAATGTCCACAATATCAACTGGCTTAAATATTCCAATACTACCGACGAACAAGGTCGTGAAGCTGAATCATTCTCAATCAGTTATGGCTTAACTCAGCTTATTGACGAACCAACAATCGAGACGGGGAGTTCGCCAGTCTTCTTGACCTGTTTTTAACCACCAATCCGGAGATTTACACGGTTACCGTAAATCCGCCGTTAGGTTCTTCCGACCATAAACTGCTTTCGACATCGAGTATTCTGCCAATCAGTGACAGAGAGGCGCCTAGGCCGCGCAAGATTTGGCACTACAAATCTGCTAAATGGGAAGATCTTATGGAATACTTTCGAACTTTCCCTTGGATGGACATTTGTTTTCGATCCGATAACCCATCTGACTGCGCCAGGGAGGTCTCCGATGTTATTTTGGCTGGTATGGAAGCTTACATCCCTTTTTCGAAGAAATGCTCCTCCAACGGCAAGCCTTGGTTCGATCGAAAATGCAAAGAAGCTGTTGCTTCTAAACATATTGCCTATCGACAATGGCGTGAAAATCCTAACACCGTAAATCGTAACATCTTTGTTCATGCCCGGAACAGATGCAAGGGAATTATCGACGAAACCAAGGAGGCACACAATCAACGAATTAGAAACAAACTTCTCGCTTGTCCCAACAATTCCAGGTCCTTTTGGGCAGTCGCTAAGGCAGTTAGTCAAAATTTTACCAAATCCACCATACCACCACTCACACGGCTGGATAATTCCATTGCAACCACACCTGTTGAGAGAGCGAACTTGTTGGCTGAACTCTTTGCTTCACATTCTACTGTCGATTTCCAAGGAAAAAAACACCACCTACTATTCCCATATTGCAGTCAAGGATGCCCGATGTTGTCTTCAGACAGCGCATCATAAAGCGTATTTTAATGAAGCTAGACACCAAGAAGGCTTCTGGCGCTGACGGAATACCTGCCATAGTTCTCAAAAACTGTGCAAGGGAACTAACACCAGTTTTCTGTAGACTTTTTAACCTATCCTACAGAAAGGGAATATTTCCGTCCTGCTGGAAATGTGCCACGGTTCAGCCGATACCTAAAAAAGGTAAGAAGACCTTGCCAAATAACTACCGACCAGTCGCACTGCTTTCAATAATATCGAAAGTCATGGAAAAGGTTATCAATGAGCATCTTCTAAAATATCTTGAACGATTCAATATTATTAGCGATCACCAATATGGTTTTCGTAAACAAAGATCAACAGGAGATCTTCTGACTTATGTAACACATGTTTGGAACAACGCAATTGAACATTTTGGAGAATCTCGAGCGGTTGCTCTTGACATATCCAAGGCATTCGACCGTGTTTGGCACGATGGACTGTTGGCTAAGTTACGCTCTTATGGTATGTCTGAAAGGTTCTGTTTGTGGCTCTCATGTTTCGTCAGAGAGCGTTCTTTACGAGTGGCGGTAGACGGATTTCTTTCTAACACCCTCACTATCAACGCCGGTGTGCCCCAGGGCTCCATACTGTCTCCTACTCTCTTTCTCATTTACATTAACGATCTGCTGGAAAAGACCGGGAATCCAGTCTATAGCTTTGCAGATGACAGTACGCTTGTCTCTTCATTCACCTTGAACGCTCGGACATCGGCTGCTCAGGCGAGTATCCGCAGACAGCAGGAGGTCGTTCAACTTAACAAAGACCTGGACGAAATTCTATCTTGGGGGGTGACAGTAACCAAGTGGAATTTAACGCTACAAAAACCCAAGCGGCAGTTTTTTCTAAAAAAGTTAACGTTGCTGAACCCGACATAGTTATGTCGGGGCACTCCATTCCCCTAGCATCGTCGCTCAATTTGTTGGGCGTTAGTTTGGGAGCAAATATGTCTTGGCATGAACATGTTGCAGGCATAGCAAGGAGAGCTTCTCAAAAGTTGGGAATATTATTTAGAACCAGAAAGCATTTTACACCCCACAGCAACTGTTAATTCTTTACAAAGCCCAAATTCGACCAACTATGGAATACTGCTCCCACGTTTGGGGCTCCGCTCCCAAACATACACTGCATTTGTTGGATTCTGTTCAGAGAAGAGCGGTCCGTCTGATTGGGGACCCGGAATTGACCGGCGGCCTTGATTCGCTGGAACATCGAAGAACGGTTGGCGACTTGAGTCTGTTCTACAAGTATTTTCATGGAAAGTGTTCGAAGGATGTAGCCCGCTTAATTCCTCCCAAAGCGGTGCATGTTAGAAATACACGTCGCGCTGGTGCTTCGCATCCGTATGAGGTTCAGCTTGTTACTCCGCGTACAACGCTTTTCAAGCAATCTTTTATATGGAGAACGTCATACCTTTGGAATGATTTGCCCAGCACTGTGTTTCCCACCGAGTACAATTTACAGCGATTCAAGAACAACGTGAATCGCTTTTTCCGCACTCGTGCCGCTCCTGGAGCGCTTTAGGGACTTCCCTGCAGCCCGTGTGCTAGACCTATAAAAAAAAAAAAGAATAGTCTACTTATGTTTCGAAAAGATACTCTTTCTTGTTAATTTCCTTTGTAGCTTAAAAAATTTTATATAAAATTTCAAACTTTGAACTCCATATTTGTAATATGTGAAACCGAGTACTTAAGTTCTCTCTAAACCCAGTTTTTTTGGCGTTAAATATTAATTTTTACATTGTAATGTACGCTCGATACTTTTCCATGTGTCAGTATATTTACATTTATTTACCATCTATCAGCAAAATCCAGAAGAAACTAATGTCTATTATCTAAAAATATCTTATATTTGCCACTCACTGTGCTATTGTCTGAATTCTTATTCATTACCAAATTTGTGCTACCTCATTTGTTATACTGCGGCTTCAATGGGTGCATTACATTAAGAAACAAAATAGAAAAATATTTCATCGCAAAGCCTAATGAAAATTTGAGTCATACGGATAGAGCCACCCTAGTATATCTTCGCCACGTGTTTTTTCTTTATAAATTTTATGTCAGTGCCCCTTTTGAGACCATTGTGTTCATTTCCTATATATCATAATCATTGGCTAGTGCTAAGATTAATGGAATATTGATTTAGACTGTATTTCCCATTATATCGGATCTTTTATAGTTTTACCCATATCCGTATATTCTATTATAGAAAGATTGTAACAGCGTTATAGGCAATAATATGGTATATTTTTTTTGTGTACGTTTGATGCTAAAAGATAGAGAAGAAGAGGATAGAAATATTAAACTGCAAGTTTTCAATAATATATGTATATATATATATATATATATATATATATATATATATATATATATATATATAAATTTGTTTTGCTTTTTTCAACCTTGTTATTTTCGTTAATTACGTTTATTTTTCTATTATTAGGTATTTAGGTTCGATAATGAAACAATTATTTATTTTATTTTTGATGTTTTGCCCAATTTTTTGGGCATTTTCAAAGTTTCGATTTTAGATATTATGACTGAGCACAGTCCTAATGATGCTAACATGGTTTCCAAACGCCCGACGAGTACAAAAATAAACTGTTTTGTGTAGTAGTGATAAGTGTCGTGTAGCATCATTGAATGGTAAAATGCATTATTTAATGATCAGTAGATCACTCCAATAAAAAAAACTAATCAGAAAATGGTAGAGTTCCAGATCATTTTTACACTTTAAAGGCTCGAGATAGTGGTACATTTAAGAGAAAATTTAATTAAATTAAGAAACATTTTTTTTCTGTTTCTCGACGTTCCTATGGCGTCAAATATATATATATATATATATATATATATATATATATATATATATATATATATATATATATATACGAGTATATATATATATATATATATATATATATATATATATATATATATATATATATATATATATATATATATATATAATTCTGTTGCGACTATTATAGAGAAATCTTTGGACATAAATGGGATTTACAGTTATAAAATGCAACTGAAAAACAGTATTGTTGTGACTACCCGTAATAATGCTTTAAAATAAAAATAACGAGGAATCAAACAAAAAAATTTAAAAAAAAAAGATACATAATATATCCTATCCAATTTTACATAATGCCTTAAAAATATTTCTAAAAAAACCGTATTTTTGCGTATATTGCTGAAATCCAGATATAACCTATAGGAAAATAAGTGGATGTCTTCCATGTAATTAGTTTTTTTATAATTATTTTATTGTCAACCCTTAAAAAATATTTGAGCCGTTGTCAAAATATTTTTTGTTGTGTTGTATCTATATTTTCTGCTTTTAAAACCTGTCGTTTTTGTAATTGTAAATTCAGTTTTACAGTTATCCTTATAAAGCTACAGTCTGATTAAAAATACACAATAATTTAGAAAACTATGGCTGAACTCTTAAGAGTGTTGAAGTATATAAAATGATGTATGTAATAAATGTTGGAAAATATATATATATATATATATATATATATATATATATATATATATATATATATATATATACATATATATATATATATATATATATATATATATATATATATATATATATATATATATGTATATATATATATATATATATATATATATATATATATATATATATACAGTAATACCCCGCTTTACGCGAGGGATACGTTCCGAAAAAAAATCGCGTTAACTGAAATTCGCGTATATCGAGGTTTATGATTAAACATAGTCAAAATTTAATACAAAAAAAATACAAATCATTTTAATCAATCACTTTAATTCTAAGAACACTTTATGCAATACATACTCTTATTTTTTACGGAAAAATACATCTATTGTCTTTTGGGTAACGTTTTGTTTACGTTCTTGTAAAATACGTTCATAACACCCAACAATTGTTTGACACACGGTCAAGACACGGTCATCATTATTGTCTATACTCTGCAATATGTCCAAACCTGAATAAATTTTTGAAAGTGCATTTTGTATTTCCCCTGAAGATAAAACTTTCTCTTCTACTTGTTCTTCCTCATCGTAGATAGGATTATTCTGTAACTCGATCAGATCTTCATTGCTAATAGGATCGTCGTGCGTTGCTACAAGTTCTACGAGATCTTCTACCGTGACATCTTCAAGTTCAGACCCCTCAATCATTGCAGCAATGTCTTCAAGCACTTGTCTCTGCATCTGGACAATTCTTCTAGGTGCTTCCACTACATCTGGCCAAAGATTACGCCACACCCCATTCATACAACTCATTTTAACTTCCTTCCAAGCCTCTTCTATGTTGTGAATAGACTTCATAATGTTGTATGACTTCCACCACTCTCGCATAGACTGTCTTCCTTCCCCGTCAGTTTCATGAATTAGTTGGCTAAAAGTGCGGCGATGGTAATAAGCTTTGAAGTTTGCTATTGCTCCCTGGTCCATAGGTTGTAATATTGACGTAGTGTTTGGTGGAAGGAACTTTACGTACACTTTTAAGTCTCTGGGCGTATCAAGTGAGGTTGGATGTCCTGGGGCATTGTCTAAGAGTAATATAACTTTAGGTTCAAGCCCATTTCTGTCACAGTATGATTTGACTGATGGGCAAAAACTATTAGAATACCATTCTTGAAAAATTTCCCGTGTAACCCACGCCTTTCTGTTTGATCGCCACACAACTGGTAGACTTGTCTTGTCTGTGCCTCGCATTGCACGGGGTGTTTCTGAATGGTACACTAGTAAAGGTTTCAGTTTGAAATCACCAGTGGCATTACCACCCAGCAGAAGTGTTAGTCGATCTTTCGCAGCTTTGAAACCACTGGCTTGACGTTCTTCCTTAGAAATGAATGTTCGAGATGGCATTTTTTTCCAGTAAAGTGCGGTCTCATCAACATTGAAGATGAGACAAGCAGGAATTTTCTCTCGTCTAACGAAGTCTTGAAACTTGTCTGGAAACTCAGCTGCAGCTTGAATGTCCGCGCTGGCCGCCTCGCCTGTTATGTGGATATTGTGAAGATTAGAACGCTGCTTGAACCGATGGAACCAGCCTCTGCTGGCAGCAAAAGTCGGAGTGGCACTCCCTTCTCCTTCTTTTGTTTTCAGCATCTCATACAAAGATTTTGCTTTTGTGCATATGAGATCTTGACTTAGTGGTGTGTTCTTCTTATTCAAATCTTCGATCCAGACTGACAGTAATTTCTCCATTCTTTCTAAGATAGATGATCTCGAACGAGAAAGTTTTGTTGCACTTATAGGTGTTGAACCTTCGCTGGAGATTTTAATTTTTTCCCGATTTTTATAAATCGTTCTCACAGTCGATTCTGAGAGTCCAAAATCTCTCCCAACAATTGTTGCTTTGCCTCCATTTTCCATTCTTCTTAACACTTTCATCTTCAATTCCAAAGTGACGCTTTTACGCTCTTTTTTCTTTACAGGCGGCATTTTTAACGTAGGGTTAAATTATGTATGTATGTATCTCCAATAAATATTAAAACAAAACTGCCAGCCGACCGAACTAACATTACGGAACAAATGAACACACGAAACGAACGAGGAAATCCCCATAGAACAAAGTCGAAGGACAGGGAATTCCCAATTCTTCAAAGAGAATATTCAGAGAAAGCGGGGATCCCCCCGCGACCATAGAGAAGTTAATGACTACATGAGCGCGAAATTTGAAATTCGCGTTATAGTGAAACCGCGCGTAACGGGGTCGCGCTAAGCGGGGTATT
>CM032449.1:98720807-98788307 GCA_019049505.1 Pachyrhynchus sulphureomaculatus | reverse complement strand
TTAGAGAATAGGTCATGTAACTGGTCAATAAACAAAATTTTTTTATTTTCGAAATCTAGTCTGCCATATTTAAAAAAATGCCATTTAAAAGTTCATATCCGTTTAATACTACCTACCAATGAGAAAAAAATTGAAAAATTCTTTAATTTGACACAACTTAATAAATACGTCGCCGTTTGAAAGAATTTTATATTTGCTTCAGTTCTATACTGATAAAATAAAACGAATTTCAGATGCCAGTTTAGAACATCAAAATGACACCAAAACATTTTTTTTCTTTTGTTGACCATTGTACTTTATAACAGTTAAATATAAATTAATATGGGCCACTAAAGGATATGAAGCAAACTAGATGAACCTTCTTTAAGTAGCACACTTTTTATGTTATACCTTTTTGGGAGTCAATTTGATTCAATAATTTTTGAAAAATTAACATTAGAAAAATGACAGTTTTGTTCATTTTGAGCAGAAATATTATTTAAAGGGTGAACAGAAAATTAATTTGCAAATTACTACTCCAGTTTTTTGAATCTCAATTTCCGGCATAACAGGAACCAAAACACAAAAGCACTGTTGGACCATCCTGTACACATGTAGCTCTATAAAGGCATAATAACTACAAATAAAATTATGTGTATTATTTTCTCAAGTACAATATTAAAAACCAGTTTATTGAAAATCGATTGCACTTTTCAACTAATAAAACAAATGTGAATTCCTATCACCGTATATTTGCAAAGTCAGGAATATGTTTAAACTTCAAAATGAAATGAAGTTACGGGTCTACCATTTTAAGGAGAAATGTGTCGACGCCTTGAAGTAAAAAGAGAATAAGCGATAATGTGGGTGCAATTGAATTTTTAATGTCACTAAATAGAGTTTTTCAGCATCTAATGGGATATATTTCAGATATCTGTAGAGTTACCTTGGCATTTAATGAAAAAATAATTTTTGATATACATTTTTTATCAATTATTCCCTTTTAATGTAATATGAAACTTGCAATTTTGAATTATATTCCAACATAATAATAATAAAAAAATGTTTTGTTATAAATAATATATATTTTTTAAACATTTTTCATGATACTGAGTTCTAACTTTATTCCCTTTTCCTTTCGAATCTCAATAGTTTATTTATTTATAAGTACAAATCAAGAGCATTTTCTTCACACAACATTTGGTTTTCAAAATAATTGGATAACAATTAGAAAAATGTCAATATCCTAATTTGTGACCTAAGATTTTTAGAAATGTTTTGCAGTCAGTCTCTTCCATTCCATTGGCAGTATTGCAATCAACATTCAATTGTGTACACGCAAACACTATATACACACAGTTATTAACTAACCTGAACTAACACTACAATGTATTGTAATGGTCTTAGAAATAATTCTTATATACTAATTTTCATTATTATTAGGGCACCAGATTTCATTATACTTATTATTATGAGGGTACCGATCAGCATTAAGCCTCCTATTAGGGTACCGGTTTGTATCAATATCAGTTTTTTGAGCATATGTAACTCTTAAAATTATATAAATAGGTATAACATGCGTTCAGATTTGTTTTATTGTTACCACAGGTATGTCACATGATAAGTCACAACACAAAATAAGTACAAGGGGGGCTATAAGAAGGTATGCCAGTAAAGGGGCCTGTAAATGAGCAACATTTTACAGCAATGCGTGGCCGAAAATTATGGCAAGATTTTCAGAAATATTTACGTATTGCCCGGCAATATATCCGTGTTGCACGGCAATATGGCCTGTATTACAACTACTGGCCGGCAAGTTGCCCAGTATATCGCTGGCAGATCGAAAAATACTCAAACATTGCCGTGTATTTAGTTTCCTGTCCCACCACCAGAGGTCTCATTTGTTAAAACAAATACCAGTTATCTTATCACTGTCTTTTTTTGTAGTCTTTTGAAGTAATTTTTTTTATGAGTTAATTAACTAAATTGGTTTTCAATATGAGTAATAATTGGTCAAATAAAAAAACCACTAATTTTATTAATGAAATATATTTAGGTAAACCCTGTGTTATGGGTAGAGTCACCGGAAAAAGATGCTTGGGCTTCAGTTGTCAATAAATTTGATATAACTAGGGATGAAGCTTACAAGAAATTCAGAAGCTTGCGTACCTACTCAAGAAATTAGCTAAAAAAAAAAGAAAAGTGGTAGTACAGGAGGGAAACGTGGTTTGCCTATGATGTCATTTCATTTATTCTGTTTCGAGATATACCAGATACAGGACAGTGAATTAAAATAAAAATTTTATAATAAGTGTACAAACCGTTGGATTTAATTGGGTACATGCAAAAATTTCCCAACATATAATTAAATGTTATATTTTTTCTATATACTTATTTATTTAAAAAAAAAAGTAAAAAAAAAACACAAATTCATAGATAAATATCTTGCCAAGTCACTCTACCACATTCAGTCATGGAGTACTTCATAAAATCGTCCCTAACCTCTTTCGCGATTGCACTTAAACTTCTTCCTGTACGTTGCAGAGCAGTTAAGCTTGCTTCATCAATTCGTCAAGATCCTGGTGTTACTATTCCCATATTCATATCCTCCAAATCAAAAGCCCCAGACGAGTTATATGAGGATTGAGATGTTTTTCTCATTATCAACAAATTATGCAAATACGCACAAGTCATAATTACCCTTTGTTCATGCTGAAGCTTGATATCTATTGTTGTATGTAAAATACGGAAAACCGAAGCTGATATACCAAATACGTTCTCAAGAATTCGTCGAGCTATTGATAATCTGTTTAGAAAGATTTTCTGTTAATGGAAAAGCATCATCGGCTACAAAAACATATGGAGTAAGCATTTCTCTACCAAGTAGAGGTTAAGCTGGCGGCAACATTACAGTATTGCTGCAAATGCTGTATGTCTAAAAACGCTCCCATCATAAAATTCTACCCTGACACCACATGAAGGTACAAAAATGTATAATTTGCATCAACCACAGCAAATAATACGACACTGAAAAATTGCTTATACTTGAAATATTTACTTCCATTGTTGGATGGACACATGATTGCAATATGTTTTCTATCCACAGCGTATACGCAGTGAGGAAAGTTCCATATATCTTCAAAATTCTTAGCAATTGCTTTCCAGAAGACATCTAAAAAATAACAGTAATTATATTATTATATTTATATATGTATATATAGATGTATATACTTTTTCAAGATATGGAGAGTTTGGAGGACGAAGTCGAATCAACGAAATCAAATGACTCACAGCTGCCGGAAGGTTTTGTGGTCCCTACCAATGGTCCATTTAACAAGAAAAGGGGGAAAATTGCAGATGCCACGCTTGAAAAGGCAGTATTATAAATGAAGCAGGTGGAAAGAGGAAAAACGACTTTTCTGGTTTCGGTGAACATATAGCTAATAAGTTAATAACAATATGCGCCCTTGAGCTCATGTGGAGTGTAAAATCAGCAAAATTTTATTTCATGCAGATATTAAGATGCTAAACAGCCAGTCAAGCATATTTACTTCTCCACTTTCAATAGAGGTACCAGACAGTCGTACGTCAGCTTATTCTCCTGGATATTTGTGCCAGTCTTCGTCAAATAGCTCGTGTACTGACGTTGGTTCTACACCTTCAAATTCTACCCCCCAAGATTGCTCAACTGCGCTTGATACCATTGCTGATGTTACTTATCAAGATCTTGTTTTTGAGGTTTTTGTACAATTATTTAATTCCTGTATAATTATTAGGAAACCTCTATATTAAAAAAAAATAATTACACTTTTTTACAAATAAAAAAATTTTACTTACTTTAATTTCATCTTTCAATCCTTTTAATAAAGTTGCGCATACTTCCGGAACAATACGAGAAATTGAACAGTCTGATACTCTGAATAAGTACATTAAATACCTGTAAGAGTCCCCAGTTGCCAAGAATCGTAGGGTGATAGCTAATCTTACAGTGATTGGTATTGCTCTTCTTATTACTGTGTCTTGTTTTGCAACATGAGGTCCTATTTTCTAAATTAGATATTCGAAGTCACCCTTCGACATTCTATTAAAATTTTTAAATTAGTAATCATCAAAAATTAACTCATTGCTTAAATTATGAAGTGTTTGTCGTTTATTTAAGTAAGGTCGAATCCATATTCCTTTCTTTTTTCTTTCGTGTAATTAGCAAGCACTATATATGCTACACTAACAAGCTCTTCTTCACTATCGGCCATATTTTCGTATGTGTACGCGTGAAAGTCTCTGGCAACACTGTGGGCAAACCATTGCCCGGGCATATTTGGCTACACATTGCCCAGCAATGTTTTCGGTAACATATTTCTATAAACATTGCCGGGCAATTTTTTTCAGAAATGTTTCCGGTAATGCGCATTTTTTGTTGCTCGTTTACAAGCCCTTTAAGAACTTATACACATTATGCATCCTCTTGCGAAATCCCGAATAACTTAAGATTTATCGATGAAATTTCCTATGACTAAGTAGAAAATAAAATAATCCTTTTTAACGCTCAAAGGACTTTTAAATGAAAATTTATTCAATTAATATCTCATTTTAAAGGTCTTTTTATCCTCAACGTTATCATATATTGTTAGAACTTTCCGGTTAGCATTTTAAGATAGCGGTAATTTGTAAAACAGTTATTTCACGAGTTTCGTCGAATTTAGAACATAGAATAACACTATTCTTAACAAAAAAATTATTGAGTAACAAGCAGTCTAACTATTTAAAGGATAGTCAACTCACATTTATATGTAATTAAAAATTTTACAGTAAATAATAAATATGAAACAAAAATGGTGTTTTCTCCTGAAATCACTTATATTGTTGGTTTAAATGGAAGTCTCAAAGATATTTGATAAAAAATACTTTCAAATCATATCTATAATATACGTGAACAACAAAGCCAGAACCATAAAGATTGTGAGATATGCCGTCATAGAGTCCAAGCATTTATGTCAGTATAAAAATTACATTTGTGTCAGTATAAAAATTACATTTGTTGTACGTTATTTCGAACACTCCTACAATAGTATTTATACTGAAAATGGAACATGTAGTGGTGATCTTAGGTTTACATTTATTAATCTTAGGATGTAAAATCCTATATTTTCACTAGTTTTGATCTTTAATGATATTGAAATGGAAAAAAGCTACATTTGCTGCTTTAGTCATAATTTTTAAATAAAGTTCCTGCTGGTGCTATTAATTTTTTGGTGGTACATCTAATTGTATTTAAAATAAAATTACTGATTTTTATAATTTATAATGACATATTTTTATTAAGACGTTTTAAAAGATTAAAATAGGTTAATGTGTTTAAAACAGGATCTTAATAAGGCAATAAAAACCACCAAAAATTAGAACAGAAAATAATATAGAAAGTAGGCTATACTAACGACCCCTTCTGTTCACGAAGAGGCGTCCTATAAAGACCAGCAATGTTCCCAAGATCATAAAAAAGAAAAATCGTACATAACACATAATAATAGATCATAAAAGCTTACCTAAAAATATTAAAAACTGTAAGTTTAAAACTCATTGTTCGAATTCTGTGTACCATCTGTAAAAGTCTTTAGTTCCCGGTAATATTTTGATAGCGTAATCCAAAATAAAATCGCCCCTTAATGTTACTCGACAAAAAGAGAGTACAGTGCCACATTAATTCTGTCAAATTAAAGAAAGAGAACGTACGGAAATAAAACTGTCATATCATTTAGGAGAGTGAATTTAACAATGGCGGCGGAAAGCACATAATACTGTCTATCCACCTTCTAACAGGTGTCCCTAAATGGTATTGTCCGTATCAGTCACCATCTTGATGTCGCCTACCCCAGTGATTTAGGGGGATCAATTTTTCTGTCGACACACAGTCCTGTTGTTCGACTATATATTATATTCTCGCAATCTTCTGACCTAGTTCGTCAATAATATCTGTCTGTATACAGGCATGTCGATGAAGTCTAAAATAATGGAAATATCTCCAAGTTGGATGATTTTTAGGAAAAACTCTTAGGCGAGTGAACTGTATTTATTTATTTTTAGTTATACAATTTTTATATTATATATGTTCACATAAGGAATGGATTTGGGCAAACTTTTTTAATTTTTTTTTTAGTGAGACACCTTATATATTCTACTTCAACTGACAAGTTTTCAATATCCTTTGGGTACTGATCAATTTATTGGTTTGTAATTATAAAATAATTGTTTTCATTCAATCAGCAAGTATATTTCGTCAATTCTATGTCCACTGGAAGAGGAGGCAGTATGCAAGTAGTGTATCTACACGGCTCCCACATTAATGGCCAATCACAGCCCAGCATTTGGGCTGGCTCTGACGTCATAGAAATTTGGACCAATGAGAGCGTTGTATGAAGTGGCAACATTGTGTGTGTGTTAGGTGTGGCAACACTGTGTGACCGTTGACAGATGTGAAGTTTGCGCGCGCGCATCTGTCAAGGGGGCTGTGCGATGTTGCCATGTGTAATGTTCCAGGGAGGGCTGCAGGAGTGGGTTCCAGGAGGCCGGCCGGGGGCCCCCTTTTCAGTATCCTGCGGGTGGGGATTGCGTATGATACTGGTTGAATAACCTAAAATAGGGGGGGGGGGGGGGGGGCGTAGGCCTAGCTGTGGGAACTGGGGCCCTATTTGGGTGCATGGGGTGGGGGCTCAGGGAGCCCTATCGGTGTCCTACATGTAGGAATTGGTACCCCATTTGGTTGTGTTTGTTGTTACATGCGCAGGTGTATGGGGCTCAGGGGGCCCACGGAGCCACCAGTCACATGCACCAGCGCATATGGCAAGAACAACATGGAGCCCTAGCTGTAGGAACTGATACCCCATTTGGGTGCATGGGAGAGGGGCTCGGGGAGCCCTATCGGTGTCCTACATGTAGGAATTGGTACCCCATTTGGTTGTGTTTGTTGTTACATGCGCAGGTGTATGGGGCTCAGGGGGCTCACGGAGCCACCAGTCACATGCACCAGCGTATATGACAAGAACAATATGGAGCCCTAGCTGTAGGAACTGGTACCCCATTTGGGTGCATGGGAGAGGGGCTCAGGGAGCCCTATCGGTGTCCTACATGTAGGAATTGGTACCCCATTTGGTCGTGTTTGTTGTTACATGCGCAGGTGTATGGGGCTCAGGGGGCCCACGGAGCCACCAGTCACATGCACCAGCGTTTATGGCAAGAACAACATGGAGCCCTAGCTATAGGAACTGATACCCCATTTGGGTGCATGGGAGAGGGTCTCAGGGAGCCCTATCGGTGTCCTACATGTAGGAATTGGTACCCCATTTGGTTGTGTTTGTTGTTACATGCGCATGTGTATGTGGCTCAGGGGGCCCACGGAGCCACCAGTCACATGCACCAGCGTATATGACAAGAACAACTTGGAGCCCTACCTGTAGGAACTGGGGCCCCATTTTTGTGATTAGTTGGTTAAATTGCAGTCATAATGGTGAACGTAAAATAAAAAATTTCAGTATATAGGTTAGATTTGCAGCATGTGTAAACCTAACCTATATACTGAAATATTAATTTTACGTCACGTTCAAATAATCTAAGTGAAGGAAAGTAAAAGACGCATACACAAATTTTCAAAAAATACATATATTTATTTTAAAAATAAAATAATGTTGTTACAAACTTATCTAAATGAAAGAGCGAGTAAAAATTTTATATGAATTTAAAGTAGATAATCATCATCAGAGTCGCTCTCGTAGGGATCTTTAAAACGTCTCTTCACTCCATATGGATGGTTAGCATGTAGTTTCTCAAGACAGTGATCCTGTTCATATACTTCAAATAAGACTTCAGAAAAACAACTCTGACACCAAAACTCCATATTGTGATAATAAAGTATGGGTAACTGTAGTTTATCGCATATAGCATGATAATGATTGTTTATAATATTAAAGTTTTTAGTACATTGTTTAAAATTATTATAACATTTCTTATATATCCTAATATTAAAGTCCTTAACTAAATATGTCATTACATCGAAGTGATCTAACCAATCTGTAGTTGTAAGTACTGCATTTCTGGAAGCCATAGTAGAAGTCTTACTTAAATGCGAAACCTCTGAAGCACCCTGTAAAATGATCATGATCGTGTACGATAACATCCTTCGATTTAAATCGAAGCTCGCATATGTGACAATGTGTAGCATCTTCTACAGAATTAATAACCATAGGTGTTATATTTTTTAAGCGACAAATCGAACTAGATAACTGGGTCATTTCATTAACGAACCATTCAACACAATTGGTGCCGCGATAACTTTTGAAATGGGAAAAGGAGTCGTCGTACGTACATTTCAAATAAAAACCAGCACTGAAAGCTTCGTGCCGTTGGTACTTCTGAGTATTTCCACCTGATGACTCATTTAAAGGAATTAACTGACATTCAAAGTCAGCATATATGATAAAAGGGCATTTTTGTTTATAAATAAAATTTTTAAATTCAATAAATTCATACTTTGGAAACGTTACTTTGTATTCATTGAACTTCGTGCTCGGTTAATTTGTTTTCAGAAAAAAAATAATTTAGACAACGATCACAAAAAAATAATTTTTTCTTTTGTTTACCAAGTTGTGATTTCAATAGTCGCGATAAGTGTTTAATCCAGCAATAATGATATTTGATGTTGATATCTTCGATATCAAAGTCATTTAATTTTGGAAAGTATTTATCTTGAACCAAAAGCAAATTGACATGTCTAGGTAACTTATTTTTGGTTAACCGAGCCGGAACCACATTGAAAGAAGAAGATCCCTTAGTTTCTATCAGTTCTAAAGCATAAACATTTACCGAAATATTATTATTTTTTTCGAATTTAGGAATTTGGTCTAATGTCATAGGTGATGGTAAATTTTCAATGTTTAGTACTGTTCTGTAATATGGATACGAAAAAGTTAGGTTATAATTATTGTGAGATGGGATTATAATGCGCTAACAATTGCCCAAAAGAAACAGGCATGATCCTTGTTCTTAATATTGATACAGACCTTTTTTCGTTCTATTTCGTTAGGTAGTTTAATGGAAGATAATCCGTTCCCCATTTCAAATTTATTAATATTAATTTCAAGATAAATTATTTGCTGTAAAGCGAAAACGCTCTGGCGTTCTTGAAATTCAGACAATTTATTAAGAACTTTATCATAAACATGCTCAAAGAACCATTGCTCTAAATCCGTACCCAAATCGATTCCTTGTATTAAAATATTTTAAATCAATAATATCAGATTCGGTACCTTTTTTAATAAACTCCCCACAAAAAGTCGTATTAACTTTTATAGTTGGAAAAATCCTCAAGATAGCGTTTATTTTCTTTCGAAATAAAATAAATGCATCGTTTAAAAATAAATTTATATCTTTGTGAACTAAATTAACGATAACTCCGGACTTAACAGAAAGCCTCGCGCTGCTAAATGCGAGCTCAATGCCAGGAGCGCGACACCTCGGCTGGTAGATCCTCACGCTATTCATCTAGTTAGGAATTGGCGAGCGCGAGGTTTACGGTTTCGTAGTTCTGCAAGTGGCCAGCGACGATTGGTGAGAGGACGCCACCGTCGACGCACGGTGTGCTCTCTCGCTCCCACTCACAAACACTCCGTGTCGTGTTGCCTCTGTCTAATAGCCGAAGGTAGCCGACGACACCCGAGCGCTCAAGCCGAGTGGAGTTACTGGAGTCGGTGGAGTCAAACTTTTGTATTCTGTCCTATGCGCCGACGGTCTGCGACACAAATCTAAAGAAATATGTTCACGGTGAATAGCTCTGTGACAAGAAATTAACCTCCTTTGTATCCGATTACACCAAACGCTAACATCCCGATCCGAAAAATTATCAAATAATACTTTTTTAAGATTTTGAAATGAAGTAATGAGAATATTAGCTTTCGTTATGGCTTCCATAATAACAGTAATTTACAAAATATAGGGTTAGACTCACCTCTTAATATTACTGCGATAGTTCAATCTTGAACAGCGTGATTGGATTCCGTTTTCCAACGTCCTTTGTACCCAGGAAAACTACGGAGTATTTACCGCAAACAAAATCGACTAGGTTTGGTCTAATGATGTCAGTAACTCGTTTTGGTAAAAAAAACACAACTTTTTCTCCCAAGTCCAACAAGATGGACTTGCCAAAACGGGTGTCGGTCTCCTTCGCACTGAGGATTGGATGGATTTGGTTAATTGGAAGGTCCTTTAGACTCACCACCGGCTTCTGCTCTGCAACACAGACGGAATTGATTATTGATAGATCCATCTAAAAATATAATAAGAACTAATCAGTCAATGTAATTTTTTTCTCTCTATTTTTAAAATAAAAAACTATGCAAGCAGAAATGATTAATGATAGATCCAATCTAAAATATATTAATAACAAAAATAAATAATCAGACATTGACATTTCTCTCTTTACTTTAATTAAAACTGTTACTTACATTTTCGAATTTTCACTAGACCACACACGCAAAAGAACGTCACAGCTCACGCAGCCTTAAAATACAGTGCGAGAGTTGGTAATTAAATAATATCACTTCAAGTGTAATGTGTATAAATATAGTTATGTTTACGTCACATAAACCATAAAACACACTGTACGTAGTGGTCTTGAGGGAATGCATAATGTAATCGTATGCAAATAGTTGACCTCACGTTCAGGAAATGTATTTGCTGATAATGCTTATTATGATTCAAATTACAGTCTATTAGTTTAAACATGTTTAAAAAATAAAAATACATATATATCTATATAATTTTTATTAACTGAAATATTCAAAATTACGATTGTGTTTTAGGTGCCTTTAATACCTTTTCCCTGTTCTTTCGACATGTAGTTAAACGGACCACGTGTCTATTCTTTTGATCTCGTAGTACTTCTTCCCTTTGTAAACATGATTCAAGTAGATTAAAATTTGAATTCTTCTTCTCTTCCTGAATCTTAAGAATATCACGACACTGATTAAGCTCTTTATCAATGCTGTATATTTCATTAATCTGAGCAGTTAAATTGCTCTTTAAATGGGTACTCTCAGTTTTGAGATCAGATATTATGGAAAGACCAAAATTTCGATTTTCATTACAAGCATCCAAATGTTTCCGTGTATTCAACAAGTTCGATTCCAGTTCGATGTTTTCCCGTTTCGCCATAGCTAATCTTGTATAGTTTACAGAATCTGTTAAATTTCTTGAAACCGTTTCACATTCCTCTAATTTGACCATAAACTTATCAGATACATCATGCTCTTGTTCATATAAATCTGAATAATAATCTGCCCTTTGTGAACATGCTAGATATAGATTCAAACTCGAGTTGAATAGCGTTAGCTAGAATGCAGCAGTAGATGAGAAATTTAAGTTTCATGTTATATGGTTGCTTGTATCCTTCTGGCTGACTGCTGTTGCTGTGTGAATCGGTTATATATTAAAAAGGGTATATTAGCACAAGCCTTAATCTATAAGGATCATTTTAAATGTTATTATCGCAGAGTAAACGTCGTAAACGCGGAAAAGGGTTTGTAAATGCCCTAATTAATAAATTACCTTTTGAACTACATTTGCCAAAGTATAATTATTGCGGCCCCGGAACAAAGTTACAAGAAAGGCTTAATCGTGGTGACCCTGGAATAAACCCTCTGGACGCTGCGTGCAAGGAACACGATATAGCCTATTCTAGAAACAACTCGTTGAAGGATCGTCATAAGGCTGATTTTGTGTTGGAAAATAAAGCGTGGGAACGAGTAAAATCAAAAGACGCGTCGCTTGGTGAGAAAGCAGCAGCTTGGACAGTTACTATAGTCATGAAGGCAAAGCGTAAAATGGGGATGGGGGTGCGTAAACCTACTGTATCATTTAAACGGCACATAGTCGATAAAATAAATAATACTTTGAAGAAAGGTGTAGATACGGGTAATTTAAAAAAGTCATCTTTAATAGCATTGCGGGCAGCACGAGCGGCTATTAAAAAGGTGGGTGGTCGTTCAAAGGTTCGTGTTCCATGAATAATACCATTTGAATCGAAAAGAGGTGGAATTCTACCGCTCCTTCCAATATTAGGAGCACTGGGAGGACTAGGCAGCTTAGCCGGCGGCTCTTCAGCCATAGCAAAAACCATAATAGATGCAAAGAATGCCAAAAAGGCGTTACAGGAACAGAAACGGCATAATAAAGTTGTTGAACAAGAGCTCGGTAAGAAAGGATCAGGTCTATTTATGCGAAAAAAACAAATGTGGTGGTTATGGTCTCTATTTAAAGCAAAAACCAAAAAACTACCAATAAAGCTACTCAAAAGGGCATTATAGGATATAGAATTACAGAAATATGCGAAGAGACTCAAAATATCCCATTTTAGAGGAGTATTTATGCGAGATACTCTACCAGAGGGTCCGAAAGTATATGAAAGCGGTATACTTAACCTAGATTTATCGTGTAATGAAGGAACCCACTGGGTAGCTTATATTAAACGTAAAAATTCTGTTCTGTACTTTGACAGTTTCGGATACCTGAAACCACCGCTGGAGTTGGTGAAATATTTTGGAGCAAACACGGATATCTGCTATAATAGTACTGCTTATCAAACCTACAATCAAATAAACTGTGGACACTTATGTCTGGAATTTCTATATAAAAATAAATAACTAAGTTGCAACTGATTAGTCTTACTATTACATTCATCATAGTGCAATGTCCCAGGTGTTTACGTTGAAAAGCACTAACTATATACTATCTATAGATTTCATCAATCCTCTTTCCCTAGACGAAACTTCCGACTACGGACTTGCTTTGATTGGATTTTATTCTTACAATAGTATCCCCAATATAGAGAGTGACAAAAACAAGTTCACCTATACAGACGTTAAAACAAACGAGACCAAAACAGTTGCTATACCCACTGGATCTTATGAAATTTCCGACAATGAAACGTATATAAGGCGGAAGATCATACCAAAAGAAGTCAAGCAGGAACATTACGATCGATATATTTCAATAAAGCCTAACAATAATACGTTAAAGTGTGAAATTCAAAGCGAATATTTTCACGTGGACTTTAGGGTAGTCGATAGCATTGGCAAAGTTTTAGGATTTTCCCCGCGAGAGTTAAAGCAGGGGCAACTACACGAGTCTGATCTCCCAGTCAATATAGTTAATGTGAGGACCCTACATATCGATTGTAACATAACTACAGGAGCGTGCTACAATCATAAACCTTCACATACAATTTATGAATTTGCTGTCGACGTTGATCCTGGTTACGCTATCAACGAGATTCCACGGAACTTAACCTATTTACCTATCGTTAATAAACGTGAAATTTCCAATATTACTTTGAGTATTCTCGATCAAGACTTTAATCCAGTCAATTTTAGTAACGAAGAGATCATCGTTCGTTTAGAGCTTAAGAAATGGGTTTAAGATTCAACTATAATAATATAAGCAACCCAGCTACACCATCAGTCATTAGTAGATTATCAACTAGTCTACAAGGTCTAACTCCTTCCAATCGTCTCTTTCTCCAAAGTTTAGGATACAATGTCAGACCAAATATTCGATATATACCGACATCGAAGGAAAGTTAACAAAAACCGAGGGTGATGGAACTGTAAGCTTTGTGAATAATCCTTCTGCATTCTTCTTTGAGCAGATATCTTATAGCATAGATGGTCAAGAAGTAGACAGCGTGCGTGATCCTGGTATTGTAAGCTCCATTAAAGGATATCTCTGTTAATGATCCTATAAAAATGAGCACCGTCGATATCAAAGTAGACATTGAAGCGAGAAAAGAATTTCCAGCTAAAACAAAGGCATATTGCATCAACATCCACGACGTCATAATGGAGCATTTACCTCTTAGTGAAATTGTACGTAATTTTCTGTAAATTTATCAGTTGTCAAGAGACTGTATCACGATGAAGTTGGTTGCCCTCGATGTCCAGGGATTTAACATACTTTATGATAATGGAGTAGTCGAATTCCATGCCAAAGAAATAACGATATCGAACAGTTTGCAAACGAGTCATTATTTACTAAAACCGAAAGTACAGTTTTCAAAATTAACCCGATACAACAAAAAAGAAGTCATTAAAGCTGAAATGGAACATGGTTTGAGGTATTCTTCCGGGTACATAGAGTATAATCTAATAGAAGAAATTCTAGATAGAAGTCTGTCCAACTGTGATGTGCTGTATATTAAAGGAAACCATGCAGCTAGGTTCATTCAAGACAGCGCTACCACTTCTCATTTCAAGATTGTAGATATAGATACTCTCAACGTTTGGCACAAGCCATCATTCAAAGATCAGAAACCTGCATGTTTAGATCATATAGATTGCAACAGCAAGGTTCAGTGCAGTAAAACAAATTGTTTTGAAATAATTACCTGGCTTAAGAAGTTTATCCCATAATGTCCTGCATCGATCTACATTTAAGTAAGCTGAGACAACTAAAACAAGATGTTTACGAATATGAGAAACGTGTCCAGATGTATAAGGGTTTTGCCAACCTTTCTTTGAAATCATGGGAAGACAATGTATTTAATAATAAATTTAGATTTAAGAAATTTGTAACCAAAGTAATTAATAAAAATAGTTAATTCAAATTTATTTTATTAGTATATGTAAGTCCTCATAACCTCTAGTATTAATTATGAATTCATCCAGTCTAGATATACGCGAAACCTGTAGAAAAATCGATAGTTTTGTTAATAAATTATCTTGTTGCGAAGCTAAGGTTAGATGGATTTCTCAGCGGGAATATTTAACAGCTTATATCGATCGCAAGCAAATAACAACAAATTTGGGGGAAAGACATTACGTAACATGCGTATGGTCGCAACCTGGGGTTAAAGAAGATCCTAATACGTGTGAATGCGTCCAAGTTAGCATGGTGTTACGACGTGTCAACGATGAATTGCCTAACGAATGTTGCAATGCGCGATGTAGTGTTCATTGTAATACACATATCGATAGGCTGTTAGATTGGCTATCGGAACTAGTTACCATCCTATCTTGCTGTTTAAAGAAATAATATATGCAATGTACGATTGAAACAATGTGCATTTAACAGTATGAAGAGTATTAAGCAACATAGTTTGCCTATTATAAACTTGGACTTTTTCGATGCCGACAATAAACGTAAAAATAGACATGGTGAATTACTACCAAATTCATTCCGAGCGATATTTATAGGTCCCAGTGGTTGCGGTAAGACGAATGCTCTCCTAAGCTTATTGTTTAGTATTAACGGGGCTAGATTTGAAAATATATACATTTATTCAAAGTCTCTATACCAACCAAAATATCAATTATTGGAGCAGGTGTTGAAAAACGTGAAAGGTGTAGGATATTTCTTTTTAAGTGCAATGATGAAATTTTAGATCCGAATGAAGCAAAACATAACTCCATATTTATTTTCGATGATATTACATGTGAAAACCAAAATAAAATAAGAGAATACTATTCAATGTGTAGACATAAAGACATAGACGCAGCGTACCTGTGTCAGACTTATTCAAAGGTACCAAAACAACTTATAAGGGATAACTGTAACATCATAGTGCTATTCAGACAAGATGAAATAAACCTGAAACATTCTTATGAAGAACATTGTTCTCCAGATATGCCATACAATCAATTTAAAAACCTATGCTCTGAATGCTGGTGTGAACCTTATGGGTGCTTTGTAATCGTAAAGGATTTTGATGTGAAAAACGGTCGCTATCGTAAAGGATTTGATGAATATATAAGTATATAACAATATAATGCCATTCATTTGACATGATGACCTCATTAGATTCGCATATTACTAAAAAAATCAACGAACTATCGCGTAATATTCGGAAAAAAATATCGCGCACTCAAACTGAATCGAAGCTAAGAAAATGTAGAACTAAACAGAATATTTAAACCTATTACTGAACCTTTATTGCTAGACAAAAGCCGAAAAAGGACGTTGATGACGATAATGACGACGATAATGACGATAATGACGACGATAATGACGATAATGACGACGATAATGACGATGTTGACGATAAGAAAACAACGTTGCCAACGTTGCCAACGTTGCCAACGAAGAAGGAAGAAGTTATTCTAAAGAAAAAGAGGATAGTCCAAAGTACGCAGCTGCTGCACAACCAAATTGGCGAAGTCGTTCCGAAGTATCGTTTTTACCGACCGAATCAATCGGTGAGTTTGATACTACTACCGCAGATGACGATGATGATTCCATATTTACAACTGAAACGTCTGCCGCGGAACAAGTTAGTCCTTCAGTCTATGAGGAATACTTGAACGACTATCCTAGATTGGCACGCTCCTACATCGATAGATATATAAGAGATGTGGATAAGAATAAGTTTGATACGACGTATGGTATAACTCACGATCATTTAACAAATAAGTGGTTACTTGGTAAGGACGAATTAGACTTTGATCGTCAAAAAGACCAATTTACCATTAGGTAGAACCTTTAAAGGGACAAGAGGACTATATGAATTGCTCTTTATGAAGGATCCTCACAACTATACGTTAGAAGATTCAAAACATTACAGGAAAATACTAGAATTAACGAATGTGCATAAGACTGGGTTTAATTCAACTGGTAAACTGAGAAGTTCTAAAAAATCCCAAGTATACATCAATAATTAAACCAACAATCGATAGGAACAGACTCAGGACACATACACATACTGGAGCCGCGTTGCACTACAATGACAATCCTATAGAATATATCTATTGGGACCTCGTGGGACCAAAGATGAACACAGGAACACAAACAAACAATGGCGGAAGCAGCCAAAAGAGCTTCACTACAGAGGTCGTATCACCTCAAGAAAGCGAGGCAGACAAATCTTCATTGGAAACTGGGGTGAGAGTAACTCCCACCAACCAACAAGAAAAAGAGGCAGATAAACCCTCCTCGGAAACTGGGGCAAGAGTAACTCCCAGTGGCGAAAAACAGAAAGAGAGGCCCAAAAGGCTCAGTGGAGCGGGCAAAAAGAGGCTAGCATTCTACCTCAGAAAGGGCCTCAGTAAAGAAGAGGCATACAACAAGGCCTTAAACCCAATGCCAGGTTCCGACGGCAAAACACAAGGCCCAAAAAGGCAACGGTCGGAAGAGGAGACGCCTCCAGGAGCTAATGCTAAGAAGAGGTCTAAGGACGAACAACCGTCACCTCCAGGGCAACAGCGCAACAGCATGAAAAAAAGACATCGATGTCCACACAGAGGCAGCCCACTGCCTCATACAAGGACATTGCAACAGGAGTCAAAATAGCGGTGCTAGCAAGAGACTATCCAAGTACGTCTCTCACGACCGAACAAATACACTCTATTCAGGGAATAATTCTTGAAAAAATAATAGCTGACAAGGATCAGGCCACAAAACCTGCCTTTTTATGCTGCACCTACAAGGCAGGATATTTAGTCCTGCATTGCAAGGACAGCATGTCAGCTGAATGGGTAAAGGAGAACATCACCAATGCGTCACCGTGGGAAGGTGCCTCACTGCTAGCCACAGAGGAACACAAGATCCCTCATTCACGGATAGCAGTAGGCTACTTCCCAAACTCCAATAAGCTGGAGACAAACAAGATATTGGATCTGCTACAGGGGCAGAACAATGGCCTCTGCGTCAAATCATGGCGACTCTTAAAAAGAGCTGAAAAGGGCTCTCACGTCACAATGGTCCTCGCGGTGGACCATAAATCAGCAGTCAGCCTAAAGGAGGCCAACGGAAAAGTAAACTTCCGCTTTGGCCAAATCGTCCTCAGGCTAAAAGCGGATAATACCAGTACAGACGTATTGGTCCAACAGATGGAAGCGGTGGGGCTGGAAGAAGAGGACGGGAGCCCTCCTTGCAGCGCTGAAGCAAACAAAATACCATGAAGTGCCTCCAAGCTAACCTTCATCATGCAAAGGCTGCATCGGCTGAAATTAACAGAAGGTTTGCTGGTGGCATCTTCAACATAGGGCTGATTCAAGAGCCCTGGATATCAAGAGGCCATATTCGAGGTCTTAATACAAAAAATACACAGGTAATTTATGACACGGGCGCAGCCAAACCAAGGGCTGCGCTTATCATGAATACCAACATAAATTATTTGCCACTTACAGAATTTATGGATGGCGACACTGCAGTGGTGCTAGTTGAAGCGGACTTAAACGGCAGCAGATTAGAGGTCGTTATTGCCTCAGCATATTTTCCGGGAGATGCGGACGAAGCACCACCTCCCAACATCAAGGATCTAGTAGAGCACTGTAAACGCCACAGAAAGACCCTAATGATTGGTTGTGATGCGAACGCCCACAATACAGTATGGGGAAGCACGGACACAAATACCAGAGGTGAGTCACTCTTAGAATTTTTAATATCTTCTAATATGGGGATTGTTAATAGGGGGAATAATCTAACGTTTAGCAATGCCATTAGGGAAAAGGTCCTCGATTTGACCCTCATAACTAACAAGTCTCTTGACATGATTGGTGATTGGAGAGTATCTGAAGAGGACTCCATGTCGGATCACAAACATATTATATTTGAAATAAGGGGACTGGTAAAGAGCCAAACACTCTACAGAAACCCCAGGGCAACAGACTGGACCAATTATTCGGAATGTCTACAGTCTAGAATTACTGGAAGAACATTTCCTACTACATCAACTGAGGATTTAGATGTTTCAGCTGCGGAACTGACTGACATCGTTATATCCTTCTTTCAAGAGAACTGTCCTCTTAAAATGAAATCCTACACAAAAAGGGTACCATGGTGGAACAGGAACCTGGAAAAACTACGCAAAACAGCAAGATTGGAATTTAACAAGGCCAAGAGATCAGGAAATTGGGATAGGTATAGAGAAGCCCTAACCACATATAACAGGGAGCTGAGGAAGTCTAAAAGGAAGTCATGGAGACTCCTCTGTGAGGAACTTAGAGACATCCCGGCCTCGGCCAGGTTGCACAAGGCCCTTTCAAAAGGGGCTATAAATCCGGTAGGCACACTCAGAGAGCCTGAGGGCACCTATACTAGTACATTTAACAGTACATTAGAGCTCCTTCTTAGGACTCACTTTCCTGATTGCAGGCGTCATGCTTCGGGTGCTGATGAACGGAGGATACCGACGGGTGTCCACCGCGGCACGGTGAATCAGGCAATCAGGAGGTTAGTAACCTTTGAAAAAGTAGAATGGGCAGTAAACTCCTTCAGACCCTACAAATCACCTGGGCCGGACGGTATTTTTCCGGCCCTACTATCAAAGGGAAATGCTTCCCTCTTTCGGGCGATGGTCAACATTTTTAGATCGAGCCTAACACTGGGATATGTTCCAGAGATTTGGAGAGAGGTAAAAGTCATATTCATACCCAAGGGAGGGAACAAACCCCCAGAAACTCCCAAATCCTACAGACCTATAAGTCTATCTTCTTTTATGTTGAAGACACTAGAGAAGATACTAGACCAGTACCTCAGAGCGGAGGTACTTACTATGAGTCCGCTGCATGGACTGCAATTTGCCTATCAGAAGGGCAAGTCAACTGTCACGGCACTACATAAACTTGTTCTAGATATCGAAAAGGCTCTGGACTCTAAAGAGTTTGCCCTATGTGCATTCATGGACATTGAGGGCGCCTTCGATAACGCGAACTTCCTCGCAATGGAAACAGCACTCTCCAGCAGAGGAGCTGATCCGGCGGTGGTAAAATGGATCAGCAACATGCTGAATCAAAGGCTGATTAGAGCCTCACTTGGTTCGACAGACCTTAGTGTCACTGCGGTTAAGGGATGCCCTCAGGGTAGGGTACTATCCCCCCTTCTATGGTCTGTTCTGGTCGACGACCTGATTAGGATCCTTAACCGGAAGGGATACAAAACCATCGGATACGCGGACGATATCTCAGTGATAATCAGAGGCAATCATCCTGGGACGGTTGGTGAACTGATGCAGGATGCTCTGTACACAACATGGGAATGGTGCAGGACGGAGGGGCTGTCGATTAACCCAACGAAGACAACCATCGTACCATTTACTAAAAAGAGGGTGTTAGAGATCCCCATCTTAAAAATAAACGATATTGAGGTCGTTCCCAAGGAAGAGGTAAAATATCTGGGTATCGTACTGGATAGGAAACTCACTTGGGAACCACACCTCGAATCGGTGCTGAAAAAGGCTACAAAACACCTTTGGACTGCCAAACGACTACTCGGTAGGTCCTGGGGCCTTAGCCCTAAAATGACCTACTGGATATATACTCAACTGGTCAAACCAAAAATACTATATGGATCTCTGGTATGGTGGGGCAAGACCAAACTAAAAACAGCAATACGGCGGCTATGTAGGGTGCAAAGACTTGCATGCCTATGCGTTACAGGAGCTATGAGATCCACTCCAACGGCGGGCATGGAAGCTCTTCTGAACCTTACACCGCTTAACGTGGCTGTTCAAGAGGAGGCAACTTTTCAGGCTATCTCCATCCACAGAAGGGAAAAACTTAAGGAGGGCAACCTTATCGGTCATCTCACGATCCTGAAGGGGATCGGAGACATACTTAATATGTCAACGGCCAGCGTCACCATTGATCCTATACAGTGCTTCGTTAGGAAGTATGGGGTCTACTTCCCGACAAGGGAAGAGTGGTGCGCAAACCCAAGGTGGCTACAGGATGGCTCACAAAAGTGGTACACGGATGGATCCAAAACTCTCCAAGGGGTGGGAGCAGGAATAGTGGGGCCTAGAGCACACAGAACAATAACATTGAGCAAGGACACCACAATATTCCAGGCGGAACTATACGCAATATTGGAAGCTGTAGGGATCCTATCCGAAAGGGGATACAGGGGAGTAAGTATCAAAATACTCTCGGACAGCCAATCAGTCTTAAAGGCCCTGAATAGCTGTACAATCATGTCCAGGCTAGTACTGGAATGTCATAACATGCTTAATGCCCTGGCAATTCAGAATCAGATTACTCTGATCTGGGTTCCAGGACATGAGGGGCACAGAGGAAATGAGATGGCAGACATCTATGCAAAAAAAGGGGCTGAGGGGACCTTCATTGGACCCTCTCCATCCTTTGGATTCAGCAGGGGTCTCCTTAAAGAGGAGATGATGAAATGGACAAAATCCATAGTAGAGAAACATTGGAACGATACCAACGGTCTGGAACATTCTAAAAAGTTTCTGAGCTTTGATGCAAGGAGGGCGGATCTCGCCCTAAAAATGGATAGGAAAAGCCTAAGATTACTGGCGGGGGCACTCACAGGCCACCATACCTGCAATAAGCACCTATACAGAATGGGCCTATCAACCACGTACACCTGCAGATTCTGCGGTGAGGAAGAGGAGTCCATGGAACACTTGATTACCAACTGTGCGGCATTGGGACACAGGAGACATAGGATACTACATGCCTATACGCTGGGTGAACAGGATCTGCTAACGCTCCCATTAAAGGAGCTGGTCCTGTTCCTGGATGTATTAAACCCGTAAGGGATAAGGGGAAGCACAATAGATCAATGATGGTCGCAGTGCAAAGGGCCATTTTGGGCCACACTCCCCTCTACACATTACATTACATTACATATCTATTGGGATGACATTAATGAGTTGGTTGACAGCCTAAGACTGCTTATAGCATCCCAGCAAGCTGGTAATACTTCACATAGTAACGAAATAGAGTCAATAATCAGCGAACTCAAGGAGACTGGTATTATATATTAACCTGTGTTTACCCATAATCTCTTCAGTTCATAATGACGCTCAATAAATTTGGCACCTCTTCAGCTAAGCATTCCACACGCTCAGAGTCCAGTTCTATAGCTGTAAATGGATTACAGTATACAATCGCTGGAGATGTTGATATATGAGTAATAAGAAAATTACTAATGTTAAGGCACCTACTTTAAACCATGATGTTGTTAATAAGGAATACCTAGACACTGAAATTTCACAGTTCAACGTCAAAGTCCAAAATATTAGAGACGAACTTACTAAGATAGAGCAAAAACTCGATGAGCGGTTTTCTTATACAAATCATAAGATTACCAAGCTAATTAAGAGTAATGGTGAGCAACTTGATAACATTAATTAAAAAACTGAAAAACTAAAGAAGGATATTGACGCATATAAAGAAGTACAAAATAACACTATAGAACTTCATATAACGAATTTAATGTCATGTATAGAAAAGCTGGAAAGAATAACTGACCCACGCATATTCAAGTCACTTGCTGCATATGAAACATCGCAAAATATTGCAACGCCAACGAACAAGACGTAAATAATGCGTAAACAACAAAAACATACATCAAAGGAAAAACTTCAGCTTGTAAACGAACTGCATAAGCCAATTAAAAGAAATTTTAGGCGACGTAGGACCATCATTAAAGGATTAGACGAGTACTGGCAAATGGATCTTGCGCAGATGGACATGTACGCGAAATCAAACAGAAATTTCAAATACATTTTGGTTGTTATTGACTGTTTTTCAAAGTTTGTTTGGGCTAGACCGCTAAAATCCAAACATGCGTCCGAAACAACTAATGCGTTCAGTTCCATATTACAAGAAGGGAGGCATCCTAAGAATTTATCCTCAGATAGGGGGTTAGAATTCCATAATGAGAAGTTCAAGGCTTTAATGAAGAAGCACAACATAAACCATTATAGTACCTTCAGTGAAATGACGGCTTCAATAGCCGAACGGGTTATTCGAACAATTAAGGAACGGCTGTTCAAGTACTTTACAGCTCACGGAACTTACAAGTGGATTGATATACTACCACAAATAGTTGATGATTATAATAATACGAAACATCGTACTATTAAAATGAAACCCGTAAATGTTACCAAGGAGAATGAAAGTCGACTCCTAAAATCGGCATATAATTTTATTAAACTCGCTGTAGAACGCAAATATAAATTAGGAGATGTCGTTCGCATCAGTAAGGCTAAGCATATCTTTGCCAAAGGATATACACCTAATTGGACCACGGAATTATTTAAAATTATCAAAGTTAGGATTACAAATCCCACAACCTATCTCTTGGAGGACATGAATGGAAGACCTGTAAGTGGAACTTTCTATGAACAAGAACTACAACGCACAACGCAACCTGATATATATTTAGTGGAAAAGGTTTTACGTCGAAAGGGTGATAAAGTTTACGTAAAGTGGCTCGGTCTAGACAAGTGCCATAACAGTTGGATTGCCAAAGATAATGCATATTAAGTTAAGCACTAGTTTAATGGGCAGTCCACCATCACACATGAGATCGTATTTATGTAGCGGATGTTGGAGGGTAACGAAATCTGCTTCGCCAATACCACTGTAACTAAACATAAGAGGTCGAACACCACGTACCCTTGAACTAAGAATGAAAATTTTTAGTCGTCGGCGCATAGGACAGAATACAAAAGTTTGACTCCACCGACTCCAGTAACTCCACTCGGCTTGAGCGCTCGGGTGTCGTCGGCTACCTTCGGCTATTAGACAGAGACAACACGACACGGAGTGTTTGTGAGTGGGAGCGAGAGAGCACACCGTGCGTCGACGGTGGCGTCCTTTCACCAATCGTCGCTGGCCACTTGCAGAACTACGAAACCGTCAACCTCGCGCTCGCCAATTCCTAACTAGATGAATAGCGTGAGGATCTACCAGCCGAGGTGTCGCGCTCCTGGCATTGAGCTCGCATTTAGCAGCGCGAGGCTTTCTGTTAAGTCCGGAGTTATCGTTAATTTAGTTCACAAAGATATAAATTTATTTTTAAACGATGCATTTATTTTATTTCGAAAGAAAATAAACGCTATCTTGAGGATTTTTCCAACTATAAAAGTTAATACGACTTTTTGTGGGGAGTTTATTAAAAAAGGTACCGAATCTGATATTATTGATTTAAAATATTTTAATACAAGGGATCGATTTGGGTACGGATTTAGAGCAATGGTTCTTTGAGCATGTTTATGATAAAGTTCTTAATAAATTGTCTGAATTTCAAGAACGCCAGAGCGTTTTCTCTTTACAGCAAATAATTTATCTTGAAATTAATATTAATAAATTTGAAATGGGGAACGGATGATCTTACATTAAACTACCTAACGAAATAGAACGAAAAAAGGTCTGTATCAATATTAAGAACAAGGATCATGCCTGTTTCTTTTGGGCAATTGTTAGCGCATTATTCCCAGCTCACAATAATTATAACCTAACTTCTTCGTATCCATATTACAGAACAGTACTAAACATTGAAAATTTACCATCACCTATGACATTAGACCAAATTCCTAAATTCGAAAAAAAAAAATAATAATATTTCGGTAAATGTTTCTGCTTTAGAACTGATAGAAACTAAGGGATCTTCTTCTTTCAATGTGGTTCCGGCTCGGTTAACCAAAAACAAGTTACCTAGACATGTCAATTTGCTTTTGGTTCAAGATAAATACTTTCCAAAATTAAATGACTTTGATATCGAAGATATCAACATCGAATAACATTATTGCTGGATTAAACACTTATCGCGACTATTGAAATCACAACTTGGTAAACAAAAGAAAAAATTATTTTTTTGTGATCGTTGTCTAAATTATTTTTTTTTCTGAAAACAAATTAACCGAGCACGAAGTTCAATGAATACAAAGTAACGTTTCCAAAGTATGAATTTATTGAATTTAAAAATTTTATTTATAAACAAAAATGCCCTTTTATCATATATGCTGACTTTGAATGTCAGTTAATTCCTTTAAATGAGTCATCAGGTGGAAATACTCAGAAGTACCAACGGCACGAAGCTTTCAGTGCTGGTTTTTATTTGAAATGTACGTACGACGACTCCTTTTCCCATTTCAAAAGTTATCGCGGCACCAATTGTATTGAATGGTTCGTTAATGAAATGACCCAGTTATCTAGTTCGATTTATAGGCGCTTAAAAAATATAACACCTATGGTTATTGATTCTGTAGAAGATGCTACACATTGCCACATATGCGAGCTTCGATTTAAATCGAAGGATGTTATCGTACACGATCATGATCATTTTACAGGGTGCTTCAGGGGTTTCGCATTTAAGTAAGACTTTTACTATGGCTTCCAGAAATGCAGTACTTACAACTACAGATTGGTTAGATCACTTCGATGTAATGACATATTTAGTTAAGGACTTTAATATTAGGATATGTAAGAAATGTTATAATAATTTTAAACAATGTACTAAAAACTTTAATATTATAAACAATCATTATCATGCTATATGCGATAAACTACAGTTACCTATACTTTATTATCACAACATGGAGTTTTGGTGTCAGAGTTGTTTTTCTGAAGTCTTATTTGAAGTATATGAACAGGATCACTGTCTTGACAAACTACATGCTAACCATCCCTATGGAGTGAAGAGACGTTTTAAAGTTCCCTACGAGAGCGACTCTGATGATGATTATCTACTTTAAATTCATATAAAATTTTTACTCACTTTTTCATTTAAATAAGTTTGTAACAACATTATTTTATTCTTAAAATAAATATATGTATTTTTTGAAAATTTGTGTATGCGTCTTTTACTTTCCTTCACTTAGAATATTTGAACGTGACGTAAAATTAATATTTCAGTATATAGGTTAGGTTTACACATGCTGCAAATCTAACCTATATACTGAAATTTTTTATTTTACGTTCACCATTATGACTGCAATTTAACCAACTAATCACAAAAATGGGGCTGCAGGTCCTACAGGTAGGGCTCCATGTTGTTCTTGCCATAAACGCTGGTGCATGTGACTGGTGGCTCCGTGGGCCCCCTGAGCCCCATACACCTGCGCATGTAACAACAAACACGACCAAATGGGGTACCAATTCCTACATGTAGGACACCGATAGGGCTCCCTGAGCCCCTCTCCCATGCACCCAAATGGGGTACCAGTTCCTACAGCTAGGGCTCCATATTGTTCTTGTCATATACGCTGGTGCATGTGACTGGTGGCTCCGTGGGCCCCCTGAGCCCCATACACCTGCGCATGTAACAACAAACACAACCAAATGGGATACCAATTCCTACATGTAGGACACCGATAGGGCTCCCTGAGCCCCTCTCCCATGCACCCAAATGAGGTACCAGTTCCTACAGCTAGGGCTCCATGTTGTTCTTGCCATATGCGCTGGTGCATGTGACTGGTGGCTCCGTGGGCCCCCTGAGCCCCATACACCTGCGCATGTAACAACAAACACAACCAAATGGGGTACCAATTCCTACATGTAGGACACCGATAGGGCTCCCTGAGCCCCCACCCCATGCACCCAAATGGGGCCCCAGTTCCCACAGCTAGGACTACGCCCCCCTATTTTAGGTTATTCAACCAATATCATACGCAATCCCCACGCGCAGGATACTGAAAAGGGGCCCCCCCGGCCGGCCTCCTGGAACCCACTCCTGCAGCCCTCCCTGGAACATTACACATGGCAACATCGCACAGCCCCCTTGACAGATGCGCGCGCGCGCAAACTTCACATCTGTCAACGGTCACACAGTGTTGCCACACCTAACACATACACAATGTTGCCACTTCATACAACGCTCTCATTGGTCCAAATTTCTATGACGTCAGACCCAGCCCAAATGCTGGGCTGTGATTGGTCATTAATGTGGGAGCCGTGTAGATACACTACTTATGCAATTAGGTTTATGTGTAAAAGTTTAAAATTTTTAAATTTGAGTTGATTTTGTTAGGATGGTAATGAGAAGGATAGAGATCTTAAAGAAATGAACTTTCGAACTTAAGTTCGTAAGCTTTTGTTTTTTTTTGTAACGTGTATAACTGAACTTAACTTAAAATGTATCCTCTGTTTTTTAGCTCTCTCAGAAATTAATATTTTTTTAGTCTCATGAATGTACTTCCTGTCCTCTTTTTAACTACCATATGAAAATTTAACAGATATGACATTTCATGTTTAAAGAGACGATATTTATTTTTTTATGAAACCTGAAGGTACCTAAAATTTTTTAGTTGGACGTATTGGCAACGAAATTTCTTTGATTTCTTATCACTCAAGAGAAAAATTCTTGATTTTCGTTGTACGCCTTCCTCATTTTTTCTCCAACATTTGTCCACATTGCTTTCTTTCCGTCTTTTACTAGGTCCTTAACCACCTTCCTTTCACTTTTATATTTTTTGTAATCCTGTTGCGTCTTCTTGCTTAGGTAGTTCTTCCATTTTTTCCTTTTTACTTTAATTGCATTCTTTATTTTTTCGTTCCACCACTGTGTCTTTTTGTATTCTTTGTTTACAATCCTTGCGGTCCCATATACCCCTTAGGCTGCTTTTACTATTGCCTCCTTTATCTTCATCCACATATCTTCTATTGTTTCCCACCCCGTTATGCCTTGCATGTCTTGTTGTATCTGCTTTCGGTATTTGTCTCTGAGTTCCTGTCTTTCTAATCTATAGCATCTTATCTTTCTATTTTTCACTTTCCTTCTCTCCCGCGATTTCTCTTGTGTATTTGTGTACGCCCTTGTGTTTGAAGTGGCTGTTTGTTATGATCAGCTCGTTTTCTATGCACCACTCGATATCTTTATTTACGTTTCCTACTCTCCCGTTCTTACTGTCATCTATTTTCTTTCGTAAATCCTTGAAGACTTTCTCCTTTTCCTCTTTTTTTGCATCCTCTGTTGGCCCATACGCCACCACTAATATATATTCTTCAATCTTCCACGCAATTGTTACTGATAGTATTCTCTCATTTATGTATTTTTCATTTTTAACGTTCACCATGTTTTTGTTCTTGATGAGTAAAGCAACCCCCGCTCTTGCGAATTCCTTCTTCTTGACCCCTGACCATATCATCCAGTGGCCACTGGCCACACTTCTCTATTCCGGATCCTTTCTTTTTAGTCTCCGTTATTCCCACATATTCCAGACCATAATCTTGCATCTCTTTCGTTAGTTCTTCTTCTTTTCCTGTAAGACTTTTAATATTCCAGTTTCATATCCTAATATACCTCTGCGTCTGTTTTTTTATTATTATCCAAGTCGTCGTCCCTTTTCATAGCCAATTTCGTCTTCCGTCCTCTTCCCCTTCCCTCGTCTATTCTACTTGGTTTTTTGAGCATGTGGCGCTTACCCTTCTTATTTTTCAATTTAGGTCCAGGCTCTCCGATGATCCTTCATATACGGTTCTTTTTGACCTCCTGTTTGTGTCTGTTTTATGTCTATTTTCTTGTCGTACTTTTATATCTTTAGCCATGTATGACCTGTCGTTTGCTATCAATTTGTTGTACACTAACAAGGCTTTGTGCCCTTTGCTTCTTGCTTCCTTTAAGTGTGGTACTAGGGTAATCCTCTTCTACCCAAATATATAGTCCCTTCAGATTTTTTGTGTTTCTGATGGCTTTATATCTCAGGCTCTCTTTTGTGAACTTTACTCATATCGGTCTTTCCCGTTCTCCTTTACTCGTTATTCTTACGTGATTATGTTGCCGTGCGATTGCCAAGTCATTATATGTATTATAGAAATAAAGATGTCTAATATTAATACGGTCACTATAAATGTTGGTAGGTAACTAAATAGATAACAATTTATGACAAAGTTATTGAATAGGTGCTTCCATAGATACTAACTAAAATAACTGACTTGATTTTACATGGGATCTCACAACTTTTTTTGGTGGAAGGACTGCGTTGCGAGACTTGACATTTTTTTACATTTTATGTTTTTGATGGGATCCCATTTCTTTTTGTGGGTAGTCCTCTTTTTTTTTCTTCTCGGGTAATATTTCTTGTACGTCAGCTATGGATTTTCTTAAAACCTACTCCCTGTCTCTACTGGTTTTTCTCAAAGGCTATGATGTAACAATTTTTGACAAGTCTGGACGATAAGTGCTTCTAAGTCGATTATATTCAGCGATTGCGGACTCCTGAGCTTTTATACTACCGAAGTCGACATTAATTAGATGTAATCTGCCCAGACTTGTCACTTTGGAAAGTGCCACGTATGCTTGACCGCATGTGAACACTGAAGAACCGATGTCCATCAGTGCACTGTTTAGACTTAGCCCCTGACTTTTGTGTATGGTAGTAGCATAGGCTATACATAAGCTCTATTAATAATTTCAAATTTAGTTTTGACTGGACCAAGTTCGTAAATGTGTTTTTTTTTATTTTATTTATATTTTCAGGATCAACCTTTACTCCTTGTACTATACCGATAGAACCGTTGACTAAGCCAAGACTCACGTCAATATTTGGTCTTAACGTGACTTTTGCTCTTATTTTAATAACTATATTCTCTTCTAGCCGTGCTGTCATATAAGCATCATCTTCATACTTTTTTATAATTAAAATATACTTAAAGTATTTCACTTAACAATTTTTTAATTACACGAAGTAGGTAAGTATTATTAAACGAATATATTTGATAAATGAAAAATATTATTAAATATAATATATTAATTAATAAATAATACAAATTATTCATAATTACGGATGTTTTGGTGATTAATTAACTTAATACGACGTATTATTTACCGGGACTCACGGTTGATCTTGCATTGTGCTATGTATGGCTGAGCGCTGCGCGCACTCCGCCCTCCATTTCAAAAACGCTTAAGCGTATAAAAAAATATTTAGAACAAAATTTGTAGAGAATTTTATGCTCTACAATTTTCATAATAGATGCAAATATCATTGAAACCATAGGAAGCGAGATATTTGTGAAAACCCGATGTGACCTTTGACCTTGAATATTTTAAGACGCGGACACGAGATTTTATGAGACTTTTGAGACAACTTTTAGAATGCCAAAATAAAGGTTTATACAAATTTACAGCTTATTATCTCTCATTCCAAGGTTGCGATTGAGAGACAGCGATCCAAGAACAACGTGAATCGCTTTTTTCCGCACACACGCCGCTCCTGGAGCGCTTTAGGGACTTCCCTGCAGCACGTGTGCTAGACCCATAAAAAAAAATCCGAGGTTAACCCTCTTTTTTGGCATTTAGAAAACGGAACTGAAATTTCGGGATGTTTCAGTTTTTTCTTCCTTTATAGGCTAAACACTAACTAAATTCAAAATTTGAAGTTTGTGTGTCTGCTAGAAGTACCTTAGAATTTTGATGATCGGTGAGTGTGTCAGTGACAAAATTAAAGAACTTCGACGGGCGATAGTTCGTAAACTATAAGGTATAAATAGTAGGTAATTTAGGAATATAGCTAGTATAGTATGTCCTCTTGGTCACTGAAAATTCAGACTTCTAGCTTTATCCACAACGAAGTTACGGGGGGGTCGAAAGTGCCGTGAGTGGCTTCGAGAAAAGGATGGTATGGCTATGCTTTCTGCTCGACTTGGCGGGGGCACTACCGTGTCCCCAGATTACTTTAGTTTAAATATTTGTTAGCGGTTTGCTAGTTATGTATTTCACACAAATCCAGTTATAAGAACTTCAAATAAACATTTCGCCTATCTTTAGAACTCTTTAGAAATATTAAACGATGTTCCCCAAAAATATTTTGGCTTTCATCTCTCAATCAAACTTTCATTCAATCTACTATAATGATCTAAAAAATTTTATAATCTTAGTTCAGGGTAGTTCTGTTTAATATTTAATGTTACTTTTAGTAGGCCGAAAAATCATTTCGACTAAAACTTACTTTTAATGGATATTCTAAAATACTAACAATGCAATTTGGAAAAAACACTGACATTGTGGTTCCAGAATTTCAAGTGGATTAGATTATTGTGATATTATTTACCATAAAAGCATCCTTTGTAATGATAAACAAAAACTGCAAATTCGACATAATAATTTGGTCAGATTTTCAACAGAGCTAAGAATGAATAAATGAAGAATGAATAATCATTAATCAAAATTCAACCCATCCGTGTATTATTTTGATTTTTCTTCTACTACTACTACTATCTATTGATTTAATAAAAATATTGTTATTGGTACTAGGAAATTTCTTTATTATTTTTATTGCTCTTAATTTTTCTAGATTTTGATATTTTAAAATTTTTTTATTATCATTTGTGATATATACGTATTCTGGAAGTTTACATATATTTGTTTATATTCTAAAGTTACTTTGGTAGCTAATAATTTTATTTAAAAGATTGTTCTCTATAGATTCTGTCACAATCTTAACAATTGAAGAAGTAAATTGTACTAAATATTTCAATTTTGCTAAGGCAAAAAAAAATTGTTTTCACAGCAATATTTGGTTCAGTTTCGAAATATCTTTAACTTCAGCTCAAATTCAGTTGGAAAAGCCGAACTAGAAAAAAACAAAAAGTTGTTATTACATATTACTATTAGAAATAAATAAACACTTTAGCTTATCGCTATCAAAGTAGAATCAATATTTCGTATAATACATAATAATAGCCAATTGCATTGTTTCAATATCAACAGTTTGTTATCAGAATGTGTTTTCATAAGCGTCACAGATTTTATGTATTTTTTTTTCTAAAAACATTTTGCTTAAAACGGTTAGACTAAGTCTAGTCGAAAAAAAAAAATTATAATTTTATACATTATATTGAATTTTATTTGTTATACATATTTCGAATGCGTCCTGCTGCTGTTTCGCTTCTTCGACAACAGTGTTGTTGTTGGCAAAAACACTACATCGCTCATCAGGAATACAGTAGTGTACAAAGCATATAATTAAATATATGTATATATATATATATATATATATATATATATATATATATATATATATATATATATATGTAATATATATATATATATATATATATATATATATATATATATATATATATATATATATATATATATATATATATATATATATATATATATATATATATATATATATATATATATATATATATATTTATACCAGATACCAACTTAGAGACCGAAAACTAAAAAGGAAGCTAGAAAACATTAGAGGAAAAGATACGCGACACAATGATCCACAACTAGAAACAAAAAAAAGATATGATCCCAAATGTAGAGGTTGCCCTAGATACCATGCCCGAGGAAAATGCTGAAAGAATAAGACAGGATATCATTGAAATCCTGAGAACGAGCAGCCCTCCCAAGCCAAACCTAAAATTTGAAGAATGGAAAGCTCTTCAAGCGCTAAAAAAAAATAAAAACATCACCATATTACCAGCAGAGAAGGGCAATGCCACAGTGGTCCTAAATACCGAAGACTACATAACAAAAATGGAAACTATTCTACAAGACGATACCTACAAGCCGGTTACCAGGGACCCTACAACATATCTGGAAAAAACTACAAAGGCCAAAATAAAAGCTGCAAACTTGGGACCAGAGGTTGAAAGACTCATAATTCCAAGAGAGAAATCAAGCCAATGTCCAAAGTTGTATGGCCTACCAAAGATACACAAGCTCAACGTTCCCTTTAGACCCATTGTTACCGCGATGGCCTCACCTATACAAAACTTAGAAAAGCATCTGTCAAAGATCATGCAACGAACCGTTGAAAGTGCTCAGTCATACATCAAAAACTCCGAACACCTCACGAACATAATCAGAGATGGGATCTTTCCTTTAACCAGTAATAGCCAATCTCTATATGATGTATTTTGAAACAGAGGCCGTTAAAAACTCACCACTCAAACCCAAACTATGGAAACGATATGTCGGTGACATCTTTATAATTTGGCCCCATGGACGATATGAATTAGACAACTTCCTGACCTGTTTAAATAGAATCCACCACCGGATACAGTTCGCTTTGGAAGTAGAAGAAGAAAAAAGCCTCCCTTTCCTTGATGTACTCATAACGCGAAAAAAAAAAAACAACGGTCAACTCCAACAGTCAGTCTACCGGAAGCCCACCCACACCAATACATATTTAAACGCTGGCTCACACCACCATCCATCCCAAATACAGTCGGTAGCCAACACCCTCGTATCGAGATCGTACCGACTCACCGAACCAGCCACGAGACAGCAAGAAATTACACAAATCACCAGGACCCTTAAGCAAAATGGATATAAAGACCAGTCCATATGAAGAGCATTAGAAAGGCGACGCCATTCACAGACGAGGACAGAAGAACGCGACCTCAACCAAAGTAGAGTCCTATTGCCGTATGTGAAAGGAGTTAGAGATAGGATTGGAAGAGTCTTAAGAAAACACAACATAGGCACAGCATACAAACCATAAAACACTCTGGCAGACATCATAGGTAACTCCAAGGACAAGAGAAAACTGGAAAACCATGGAGTTTACAGCATCTTATGCTGAGACTGCCACAAATTGTACATAGGACAAACAAACAAAAGAATCTCCATCCGGATCGAAGAACATAAAATAAGTATCAAAAACAAACAAGCAACATCAGCTCTTTTTCAGCACCACCATGATACTGGTCACAACATAAATTTTGAGGGATCTAAACAAATAGCCTGGATTTCACATTATAAAACACGCATAGTGAAGCCTTGGAAATCGAAAAGAATGGACAGCTAAATAAGCGAGATGATGCGCTGAATATTTCCACTACATGGAAGGGTCTCCTAGCTAAAACAAGGAATAACCAAAACATCGAGATGGCAACAGTCAGCATAGCGCCGGAACTCCTAATTACCACCCAGCCTGCAAACACCGATGCTCAAACAAACACTTCCGACCCCTCCACCTACAATCTGCGTAGACGCTGACCTATAAAAGACGACGATATATATATATATATATATATATATATATATATATATATATATATATAGGTATATATATATATATATATATATATATATATATATATATATATATATATATATATATATATATATATATATACATATATATATATATATATATATATATATATATATATATATATATATATATGTATATATATATATATATATATATATATATATATATATATATATATATATCTGGGTCATTCCATACGGAAACGCAAATGGCTGCCGTCAGAAGTGGTTAAATGATTTCGAAAAGTATAAGGGCTCAAATTTTAGCTTTTTTATGTAGAATCGGCAGATCATGGCAGTGACAGTGTCAAATACTAGTGAAGCTCGATAAATTTTTCAAATATTTTTCAATTTTAAGACTATATTAAATGAAAAAATAATTCTAAATGCATAAGTAGGGGTTTTTGAGGTTGCTAAATACGATTCTAATACAAAAAAAAATTAATAATTGACAGCTGTCAAACGAGCTGTCAATTTACTCAAAATGCTATTTAATCATTATTTCATCACACTAAAATACTTCAAACATTAGCTCTTATGTTTTCGAGGTCGCTGAATACGATCCTGATGAAAAAAAAAATTTTAGTAATTGACAACTATCAAACGAGATGTCAGTTTACTCAAAATGCAATTTAATTATTATTTCGTCGGATTAAAATACTATTCAAAGATTGACCCTTATGTTTTCAGGTTGCTGAATACGATCCTAATACAAAAAAATTATTTTAGTTGTTGACAGCTGTCAAATGAGCTGTCATTTTACTCCAAATGCAATTTAATCATTGTTTCATCACAATAAAACACTGTTCAAACCTTGGCCCTTATATTCTCGAGGTCGCTGAATACAATTCTGATGCCAATAAAATATTTAGACAGTTTTGTAGCTGTCAAATCAAATTACAAAAAATCACATTAAATCATTATTTCAACACATTTAACCGTTTAATTGAGAGAGTAATTTTAAAATGATCTTCGTTTTAAATGAATGGAAAATAAATCTTGTACATGTAAAATTAATCAGACTATTATATGGCAAATCCATAGATATTCTTTCCACTTTGAGGTAGATAAAATTATACTTAAATCTTCAAAATTAAAATTTTTATAACTTTTCGATCATAATTTAGACGCTGATGAAAAATCATTTTCATTTTTGAAAAAATTTAAATTTTACAGGTATACAAAGTAAAAAAATTCTCTGTCTTTTAAATGAAACAGGTGTTTTCTTAAGTATTTTTCTATGCTGAATCCAAAAAATTATAAAAAAAAGACAGCCACCGTGAGAACAGAAAACCCACTTAAAGTTGCCAGAAAATTATTAAATTGAAAAAAATACATTTTAATAAATAATGTAAAACTGTATAATCATTAAAATTATGGAACAAAACTATTATTTTGGACATCTTTAAATATTATGAATCTACATTTATCATAAAAACTTAAAAATATTAGGTTTTAGTGTTTAACATATTTAACAAAAACACGCATACACTACCTTTAACTAAGCTACGTAGTAAAATGCTGTTTAAAATAAAGATATGCGACCTCTAAATTAAAAAATTGTTTTTAATTTTTATTAATATTAAACAAAACTCACTCGCTCACTTGCTCACTCATTCGCACGGTCAGTTACTCACTTCTATATACTCACTCACTCGCTCACTCACTCACTCACTTACTCGCTCGCTCACTCACTCACTACCTCACTCGCACACTCACTACCTCACTCATCCACTCATATTCCCCCATATTTATTCAATCAATTTATCTACAAAATTGACTTCTAAAACTGTCAAGGGAGATATAGTACATTAGACTGCATTTTGCAACCTTTTGTTCCTAAATAGTAAACGGATATTTTTTTCAACACATTATTCCTCATGTTTTGATATCAAATTCAAATTTTAAACTTATAAAACTACTAGAAATGATAGTTTTGTTCGAAAAAAAATCCTTGTTTAGCTGTTGCACTTATTTACTTGAAAAAGCATTTTACCAACCACATAGCACTATTGTAAATGTTAAAAGCGAGTTTTTTGTTGAAACTGAACATAAAACTTTATTTTTTGATGTCAAGTCAGGATTAAGAATTTCAAAATACACTTGAAATAAAAGTTTTGTCCAATATTAATAAAAATTAAAGGCAATTTTTTAATTTAGCCGTTGCACAATATTTATTTTAAAGCATTTTGCTACGTAGCATTTTTAAAAGTGGTGTATGCGTGTTTTTTGTTAAACATGAACACTAAAATCTATTATTATATTTTTAGATTTTTATGAAAATATAGATTCAGAACATTTAAATATGTCCGAAATAATAGTTTTATTCCATAATTTTAATGATTACACAGTTTTACATTGTTTATTAAAATATATATTTTTTTCAATTTAACAGTTTTCTGGCAGTTTTAAGTGTGTTTTCTGAAAAAACCTCAAGGTGGATGACTTATTTTATGATTTTTTGGATTCAGCATAAAAAAATACTTAAGAAACCACATGTCTCATTTAAAAAACAGAGATTTTTTTTTGTGTACCTGTATTATCAACCTAATTTCCACTTAAAACAATTTTTTTTTTAATTACATGTTTTCCCGTGTTACTACATGTGTGTTTAATGTTTGGAAGAAAAATCACTAAAGGGATTTTTTTTTTCAATATAATATAACTCTTTCAAGGAGCTTATACGGTATAAACAGAACTTCAGGATTTAGATTCAAATATATGTAATATTTTATAGAAATAATTTTGGGTAGTTTTATTTGCATTTTTATGCGTCGTCTTTATCTAAAGCCAGCTGTACACAAATTAACATTTGATTAAGTTTCTTTAGACCATAACGGTATTACTAAAATTAAAAAAACTAATTTTTACAACTTGGCCTCATCCGGAACTATTTCCTCCTTTTTTAGGTTATAGGAGGAAAATTTGTCAGTCTACGAATTTTTTTAATGACAGATTCGTGTTTACATAATCAAAGTCGCATTTACGGATCAGAACCATTTCTTTTTGTGGGCTGAATAATTTATATTTGGTCGGCGTGAAATCAAAGACATCATTTCAAGTCATAGCGTTGAAAAAAATATTTTGAAAAAATGTATATACTTCAATGGCTGAGATTAACGTTTGGCAGCTGTCAAATTTCAATTCTCATATCATTTGCAGCCAGCGATCCCAAAGACATTAAATATATGAATGACTTACCTTAAAATGATAAAATTAAGAATAAAATCGTTTTTTATCGTTTAATATTTTAATTTCGTAGTTTTGACAGCAAATTACACAGTTGGCAGCTGTAACATTTAAAATCTGATATTACATTTCTAATTGACGATTGAAACACAGGAAAACCATGTATGTATTTGAAAAACCCCACAAGAAAAATTTATTATTTCGACGCAAAATCCCCAGCTAGCAGCTGTCAAACATCTTTTTGACATCAGATTCGTATTCAGCGACCTCGAAAACACAAGGGTCGATGTTTAAATAGTGTTTTAATGCGATGAAATAATGATTAAATGGCATTTTGAGTAAATCGACAGCTCGTTTGACAGCTGTCAACTACTAAAATATTTTCTTGTATCAGGGTTGTACTCACCAACCTCGAAAACATAAGGACCGATGTTTGAATAATATTTTAATGTGATGAAATAATGATTAAACAGCATTTTGGGTAAATCGACAGCTCGTTTGACAACGGTCAACTATTATTTTTTTTTGCATCAGAATCGTATTCAGCGACCTCGAAAACATAAGGGTCAATGTTTCAACAGTGTTTTAATGTAGTGAAATAACGATTAAATGGGATTTTGAGTAAACTGACAGCTCGTTTGACACCTGTCAACTGCTAAAATATTTTTTTGTATCAGGATCATACTCAGTAACCTCGAAAACATAAGAGCCAATGTTTAAATAGTATTTTAAAGTGATGAAATAATGATTAAATGGTATTTTGGGTAAATCGACAGCTCGTTTGACAGCTATCAACTACTATTTTTTTTTTGCATCAGAATCGTATTCAGCGACCTCGAAAATATAAGGGTAAATGTTTAAACAGTGTTTTAATGTAGTGAAATAACGATTAAATGGGATTTTGAGTAAAGTGACAGCTCGTTTGGCAACTATCAACTACTAAAATTTTTTTTTTGCATCAGGACCGTATTCAGCGACCTCGAAAACATAAGGGCCAATGTTTGAATAGTGTTTTAATGTGATGAAGTAATGATTAAATGGCATTTTAAATAAATTGACAGCTCGTTTGACATCTGTCAACTGCTAAAATATTTTTTTGAATCAGGATCATACTCAGTAACCTCGAAAACATAAGGACCAATGTTTGAATAGTATTTTAATGTGATGAAATTATGATTAAATTGCATTTGTAGTAAATTGACAGCTGTCAACCACTAAATTTTTTTTTTTGCATCAGAATTCTATTCAGCGACCTCAAAGACATAAGGGCCAATGTTTGAATAGTGTGACGAAATAATGATTAAATTGCATTTGGAGTAATTTTTTTTTTTTTTTCATCAGGTTTGAATTCGGCGACCTCGAAAACATAAGAGCTAATGTTTGAAGTATTTTAGTGTGATGAAATAATGATTAAATAACATTTTGAGTAAACTGACAGCTCCTTTGACAGCTGTCAATTACTAATTTTTTTTTTGTGTCAGAATCGTATTCAGCAACCTCAAAAACTCCTACTTATGTATTTAGAAGTATTTTTTTCATTTAATATGGTCCTAAAATTGAAAAGTATATGAAAAATTTTTCAAGCTTCACTTGTATTTGACACTGTCACCGTCAAAGAATTGAGAATTTCAAAAAGTACTACACGGCATTCGATTCTATATAAAAAAAGCTAAAATTTGAGCCCTTATACTTTACGAAAATCATTTAACCGGTTCTGACTGCAGCCATTTGCGTTTTCGTATGGAATGACCCATATATATACACTAGCCGGGCCCGCGGCTCCGCTCGCGTGGACTTGATTCACTACTCTCGTCACTGCTTATTCCTTATGTTACCCAACGTAATAAAATATCTCCCATTATTTCCCTTATCTCTCATTATCCCTACATAATTTGCATTATCGAGGCTTATCTCTACTCATCTCCCATTATTTCTCCTTACCTCCCATTATTTCTCCTTATCTCCCATTATCTCACCTTATTTCCCATTATCTAGGCTTATCTCGACTTACCTCCCATTATTTCTCCTTATTTCCCATTATTTCTTCTTATCTCCCATTATCTCACCATAACTTCCATTATCTAGACTTATCTCTGCTTATCTCCCATTATTTCTCCTTATCTCCCATTATTTATACTTATCTCCCATTATCTCACCTTATCTCCCATTATCGAGGCTTATCTCGACTTATCTCCCATTATTTCTCCTTATCTCCCATTATCTCATCTTATCTCCCATTATCTAGGCTTATATCGAATTATATAGAACATATGTATAAATTTATAAAAACACGTAAATCGGATAAGTGGTTCTCGAGTGATAAGCGCACTAACGGATAGACAGACAGACAGAGAGACGTTGCATTTTATATATATTGTATTCTTTGCTACATGATATTGTTCCATATTTAATGCTTTAGGGAGTGTATTGCAAGAGAACGCGCTAGCGGCAAGATTTTCTCCGACTTGATTCACTATTATCGTCACTGCTTATTCCTTATGTCACCTAACGTAATAAAATATATCCTATAACTTGGCCAGAGAACATACGTATGTTTAAAAAAAAGCACGTAAATCGAATAAGTGGTTCTCCAGTGATAAGCGCACTAACGGACGGACAGACAGACAGACGGACAAAGAGACATTGCATTTTATATATATTATAGATATTCTCTGCTACATAATATTGTTCCATATTTAATGGTTTGGACTGTGTATTGCAAGAGAACGCGCTAGCGGCAAACTTTGACCGACTTCATTTACTATTATTGTCACTGCTCATTTCTTATGCTACCTATCGTAATAAAATATAGCCTATAACCTGGTCGGAGAACATATGTATGTTTTTAAAAAAAAAAGTACGAAAATCGGATAAGTGGTTCTTCAGTGATAAGCACACTAACGGACAGACAGACAGACAGAGATACGTTGCATTTTATATATATTATAGATGTAATAAAATATATACCTATAACCTGGTCAGAGAACATATGTATGAATTTAAAAAATCACGTAAATCGGATAAGTGGTTCTGGAGGGATAAGCGCATTAACGGACAGACAGACAAACGTTGCATTTTATATATATTATAGATATAGATTATTGTTATTATTATTATATAACCTGGCCAAAGAATATATGAATGAATTTAAAAAAAAAAACAGGTAAATCGGATAAGTGGTTCTCGGATGATAAACGCTCTAATGGACAGACAGACAGACAGAGAGACATTGCATTTTATATATATTATAGATTATAGATTACAGATACTCTTTGCTACATAATATTGTTCCATATTTAATGGTTTAAGCTGCGTATTGCAAGGGCACGCGCTAGCGGCAAACTTTTTTCCGGCATCATTCACTATTTTACGTCACTGCTCATTCCTTATGCTACCTATCGTAATAAAATATAGTCTATAACCTGGCCGGAGAACATATGTATGTTTTTAAAAAAAAAGTACGAAAATCGGATAAGTGGTTCTCTAGTGATAAGCGCACTAACGGACAGACAGACAGACAGAGATACGTTGCATTTTATATATATTATAGATGTAATAAAATATATACCTATAACCTGGTCAGAGAACATCTGTATGAATTTAAAAAATCACGTAAATCGGAAAAGTGGTTCTCGAGGGATAAGCGCATTAACGGACAGACAGACAAACGTTGCATTTTTATATATATTATAGATATAGATTATTATTATTATTACAAAAAGTTCTTCTTTCTCACATTTGATCAATGTGGTTCCATGTTTGGCTGACGGGCCAAAACCAAGTCAGCACAAACGCTATTACTATTCCGTATTAAGGAATGACCTGACAATGTTACATGTTTTCAAAATCACTGACTTCTGAATGTTTCTGTGTATGTCTGTGTTGAGTCCCAATTGCACTAAATGTGGTGTGAATGTTATTGGTGTAAGGCGTGTGGCTGATATAATGAGGGGGACAATAATGACTTTTTTCCTGTCTCCATAGCCTTTTTATTTCCGTTGCAAGGTCTGTGTATTTGGAAATTTTTTCTGTGTATTTCGCTTGGATGTTTGTGTCGTTGGGGACAGCTATGTCAATCAGATAGGTGACTTCTCCTTTTTTGCACTGAAAAGTAATATCGGGTCTATTGGCGGAGACTGTTTTATCTGTATGGATACCGATATCCCAGTAGAGCTTGTAATCTTCATTTTCAAGTATGGATGTTGGGGTGTATTTGTAGTAGGGATCTGTGTTTTCCATGAGTCTGTATGTTGTGGCTAGTGCTTGGTGGACCACTTTGGCAGCTGAATCATGCCTGGCTGTGTACTCCGTTCCGGCCAATATTTTACATCCGCTCGTTATGTGTTCGATCGTTTCTTTCTGCTGGTGGCATTTCCTACATCTGTCCTCTGCAATAGCCGGGTCTTTGATGATATACTTTTGGTAGTTTCTGGTTAATATGACTTTATCCTGGATGGCAAGTAAGAAGCCTTCAGTCTCAGGGAATAGCTGCCCATCCCGTAACCAGGTGTATGATTGTTTTTTTTTATTTACGTGGTCTTGTTCTATGTGGTATCTGTGTTTTCCGTGGAGTGTCTTCTCTGACCACGTTTTCATCTTTTCCTGTTGTAATTGGGTGTGACTGTGTGTGTCTGCTGAGTGGTCTGCCCGGGCTAAGTCGAGAGGTGTGTAGTTTTTGTCTGCTTTCACTGTCGCTGTGTGGAGGCTAGTTTGCTTGCTGTGAAAGAATTTCCTAAGTGTTTGTATTTGTTTTGTGTGTAATGATCTGATGTCTATAATTCCTCTTCCTCCTGCCTTCCTCTCGATGGTAAGTCTTTCTTTGCATGCGTTGGGGTGTAATTTCCTGTATTTGGTGAATTGAGATCGTATAAGGATGTGAATATTTTCTATGTCTGTTTGTGACCATTTGATGATACCAAACGAATATGTGAGTATAGGTATAGCGAACGTGTTGATGGCTTTAGTGAGATTCTTAGAGTTGAGTTTTGTTTGCAAAAGTTTCGTCAGTTTGTTTTTAAATTCGGTTCTGAGCTCTGTTTTGATGTGAGTGTGGTTGAGTTTGGTGCTTTGTTGGAAGCCTAGATATTTGTATGTTTCTTTATCGAACATGTTATCGAGCGTTTCATTGTTGATGGTTTCTGTCTCATGGTGGCACTTCCATTGGCCTTTGTTGATGTGGAGCACTTTGCATTTACTTATACCAAATTCCATATTGACATCTAAGGTGAATATTTCTGTGATTTTGAGGAGTTCTTTCAGCTGTGTTTGTGTGGCAGCGTAGAGTTTTATGTCGTCCATATATAGGAGGTGGTTTATTTTATGTTGATTCACTTTTTGGTGTCTGATATTGAAGACATGCTCTGTTCTGTTTAGTATATTTGAGAGTGGATTGAGACAGAGGCAAAACCATAGAGCACTGAGCGAGTCTCCCTGAAATATACCCCGTCTAATGTACAGCTCTACTGTTTGGATCCGTTCGGTTTGTGTTTCTAGGCGTATTTTGGTTTTCCATGTTTTCATAATTTGCGCGAGAAACTGCCTGAGGTGTTGGTTGATTTTATAAATTTCTAGGGCCCTGATTAACCAGCTGTGGGGTATGGAGTCGAAGGCTTTTTGTAGTCTATGTAACCGATGTGAAGGTTTCTGTGTTCTTTTATTATTATTATTATGACTGCTCTCGTTTTTCTTTCTCACATTTGGTCAATGTGGTTCCATGTTTGGCTGACGGGCGGAAACCAAGTCAGCACAAACGCATTATCATTGTGTATTAAGGAATGACCTGACAATGTTACATGTTTTCAAAATCACTGACTTCTGAATGTTTTTGTGTATGTTTGTGTTGAGTCCTAATTGTACTAAGTGTGGTGTGAATGTTATTGGTGTAAGGCCTGTGGCTGATATAATGAGGGGGACAATGATGACTTTTTCTTGTTTCCATAGCCTTTTTATTTCCGTTGCAAGGTCTGTGTATTTGGAAATTTTTTCTGTGTATTTCGTTTGAATGTTTGTGTCGTTGGGGACAGCTATGTCAATTAGATAGGTGACTTTTTCTTTTTTGCACTGAAAAGTAATATCGGGTCTATTGGCGGAGACTGTTTTATCTGTATGGATACTGATGTCCCAGTAGAGTTTGTAATCTTTATTTTCAAGTACGGATGTTGGTGTATATTTGTAGTAGGGATCTGTGTTTTCTATGAGCTTGTATGTGGTGGCTAGTGCTTGGTGAACTACTTTTGCCGCTGAGTCATGTCTGGCTGTGTATTCCGTTCCGGCTAATATTTTACATCCGCTTGTTATGTGTTCGATCGTTTCTTTCTGTTGGTGACATTTTCTGCATCTGTCTTCTGTAATAGTTGGGTCTTTGATAATATGCTTTTGGTAGTTTCTGGTTAATATGACTTTATCCTGGATCAAGTAAGAAGCCTTCTGTTTCTGGGAATAGCTGCCCATCCCGTAACCACGTGTATGATTGTTTTTTATTTACGTGGTCTTGCTCTATGTGGTATCTGTGTTTTCCGTGAAGTGTTTTTTTCTGACCACGTTTTCATCTTTTCCTGTTGTAATTGGATGTGACTGTGTGTATCTGCTGGGTGGTCTACCCGGGATAAGTCGAGTGGGGTATAGTTTTTGTCTGCTTTGACTGTTGCTGTGTGGAGGCTGGTTTGCTTGGTGTGAAAGAATTTCCTAAGTGCTTGTATTTGTTTTGTGTGTAATGATCTGATGTCTATAATTCCTCTTCCTCCTGCCTTCCTCTCGATGGTAAGTCTTTCTTTGCATGCGTTGGGGTGTAATTTCCTGTATTTGGTGAATTGAGACCGTATAAGGATGTGAATATTTTCTAAGTCTGTTTGTGACCATTTGATGATACCAAATGAATATGTGAGTATAGGTATAGCGAACGTGTTGATGGCTTTAGTGAGATATTTGGAGTTGAGTTTTGTTTGTAAAAGTTTCGTCAGTCTGTTCTTGAATTCGGTTCTGAGATCTGTTTTGATGTGAGTATGGTTGAGTTTGGTGCTTTGTTGAAAGCCTAGATATTTGTATGTTTCTTTGTCAAACATGTTTATCGAGTGTTTCATTGTTGATGGTTTCTGTCTCATGGTGGTACTTCCATTGGCCTTTGTTGATGTGGAGCACTTTGCATTTACTTATACCAAATTATTATTATTATTATTTATTACAAAAAGTTCTTCTTTCTCACATTTGATCAATGTGGTTCCATGTTTGGCTGACGGGCCAAAACCAAGTCAGCACAAACGCTATTACCATTCCGTATTAAGGAATGACCTGACAATGTTACATGTTTTCAAAATCACTGACTTCTGAATGTTTCTGTGTATGTCCGTGTTGAGTCCCAATTGCACTAAATGTGGTGTGAATGTTATTGGTGTAAGGCCTGTGGCTGATATAATGAGGGGGACAATGATGACTTTTTCCTGTCTCCATAGCCTTTTTATTTCCGTTGCAAGGTCTGTGTATTTGGAAATTTTTTCTGTGTATTTCGCTTGGATGTTTGTGTCGTTGGGGACAGCTATGTCAATCAGATAGGTGACTTTTCCTTTTTTTGCACTGAAAAGTAATATCGGGTCTATTGGCGGAGACTGTTTTATCTGTATGGATACCGATATCCCAGTAGAGCTTGTAATCTTCATTTTCAAGTATGGATGTTGGCGTGTATTTGTAGTAGGGATCTGTGTTTTTTCTATGAGTCTGTATGTTGTGGCCAGTGCTTGGTGAACCACTTTGGCAGCTGAATCATGCCTGGCTGTGTACTCCGTTCCAGCCAATATTTTACATCCGCTCGTTACGTGTTCGATCGTTTCTTTCTGCTGGTGGCATTTCCTACATCTGTCCTCTGCAATAGTAGGGTCTTTGATGATATGCTTTTGGTAGTTTCTGGTTAATATGACTTTATCCTGGATGGCAAGTAAGAAGCCTTCAATCTCAGGGAATAGCTGCCCATCCCGTAACCAGGTGTATGATTGTTTTCTATTTACGTGGTCTTGTTCTATGTGGTATCTGTGTTTTCCGTGGAGTGTTTTCTCTGACCACGTTTTCATCTTTTCCTGTTGTAATTGGGTGTGACTGTGTGTGTCTGCTGAGTGGTCTGCCCGGGCTAAGTCGAGAGGTGTGTAGTTTTTGTCTGCTTTCACTGTCGCTGTGTGGAGGCTGGTTTGCTTGCTGTGAAAGAATTTCCTAAGTGTTTGTATTTGTTTTGTGTGTAATGATCTGATGTCTATAATTCCTCTTCCTCCTGCCTTCCTCTCGATGGTAAGTCTTTCTTTGCATGCGTTGGGGTGTAATTTCCTGTATTTGGTGAATTGAGATCGTATAAGGATGTGAATATTTTCTATGTCTGTTTGTGACCATTTGATGATACCAAATGAATATGTGAGTATAGGTATAGCGAACGTGTTGATGGCTTTAGTGAGATTCTTAGAGTTTAGTTTTGTTTGCAAAAGTTTCGTCAGTCTGTTTTTGAATTCGGTTCTGAGCTCTGTTTTGATGTGAGTGTGGTTGAGTTTGGTGCTTTGTTGGAAGCCTAGATATTTGTATGTTTCTTTGTCGAACATGTTATCGAATGTTTCATTGTTAATGGTTTCTGTCTCATGGTGGCACTTCCATTGGCCTTTGTTGATGTGGAGCACTTTGCATTTACTTATACCAAATTCCATATTGACATCTAAGGTGAACATTTCTGTGATTTTGAGGAGTTCTTTCAGCTGTGTTTGTGTGGCAGCGTAGAGTTTTATGTCGTCCATATATAGGAGGTGGTTTATTTTATGTTGATTCACTTTTTGGTGTCTGATATTGAAGCCATGCTCTGTTCTGTTTAGTATATTTGAGAGTGGATTGAGGCAGAGGCAAAACCATAGAGCGCTGAGCGAGTCTCCCTGAAATATACCCCGTCTGATGTACAGCTCTTCTGTTTGGATCCGTTCGGTTTGTGTTTCTAGGCGTATTTTGGTTTTCCATGTTTTCATAATTTGCGCGAGAAACTGTCTGAGGTGTTGGTTGATTTTATAGATTTCTAGGGCCCTGATTAACCAGCTGTGGGGTATGGAGTCGAAGGCTTTTTTATAGTCTATGTAACCGATGTGAAGGTTTCTGTGTTCTTTTCTGGTTTGTCCCATAATCACGCTATCTATAATCAGCTGCTCTTTGCATCCTCGACTATTTTTCCTGCATCCCTTCTGCTCTTCTGTGAGGATATTGTTGTCTGTTAGGTGTTGTTCTATTTTCTTCGATATTGTGGCTGTGATGATCTTGTATAGGGTTGGAAGACAGGTGATAGGTCGGTAGTTTGACGGGTTTGTGGTGTCTGAGCTTTTGAGTTTAACGTATGTTATTCCTTGTGTGAGGAAAGTGGGAAATGTGTGTGGTTGTAGAATGGCTTTGTTGATTTGGTGTGTGAGTGCTTCGTGTGTGGTGGTAAACTGTTTGTACCAGAAGTTTTGTATATTGTCTATTCCAGGACATTTCCAGTTGTGTGTGTGTTTGATAGTTTCTGTAATTTCTTGTGTATTAAATGTGGTATTTTCTTGTTCTGTCACATGTTTATGTTTGTCTTCTTCGGCTTTGATCCAGGGGGTGTTATTATTGTGTTGTTTGGGTTCTGACCAGATACTTTTCCAATAATCTGTGAGTTCTTGTTTGTTTGGTGGTTCAGTCACTGCTATCGGTTTGTTGTACATAGTTTTCCGGTAGAACTGTGGGGAGTTTTTTTTTTCGCTTCTTCGGAAGAGGTTGTTGGTGTCTTTCCTCTCATTTGATTCTTTGTATCTACGGAGTCTTGCGGCATATACAGATAGTTTCTGTTTCAAGGTATCGAGGATTTCTGGCAGTGTTCTGTTGGGAGACTTAGATTTGATCTTGTTTGCCCCCTGTGTGACACGTTTGGACGCGTTCCCGCTTATAAACTGGGTAAGATGTCCTAGATCTCTCCTGATGTTGTTGATTTTGTTTTCTATTCTTATTTGCCATTTGAATTTTGGTTTTGTCCTGTTGGGGTTTCCTTGTCGTTGAGGGAGTTTTTGATTATTTTGTGTTAGAGTGGTGATTGCTGCTGCGTATATTATTGTGTGAATGTCTTCGATTGTGCTTGAATCTGTTATATACTGAGGTATTATGTGCTTGTTTAGTGTGTTGAGGATTGGTTGCGTGCTCTGTCTGAAGATTAAACGAGGGATGGGATTTCTTGTTGTGGGGTCGGTGCCTGACCATCGAGCTAGATGTGACTCCATTTTTGCTTTAAGTGTTTGTATGTGAGGTGATTCGGGGTGATGTTGTGTGGATGTCGTTGAGGGTGGCGAGTGATTCATGTTGTTGTCTGTGATATGGTGTTGCGCGGTACTCGCAATATTATTTTGCGTTATGCTCCTCCTAGGTGGTGGGTATTGTTGTGTTCGACTGGGTGGTTGTGTCTGTGAGGCTGGTTCGGAATCTGCTTTATTGTTTCTATTGTTTGGTTGGTCTGTGTTCAGTTCAACAGCCACTGTGTCCTTGATGGTTTGCAATTCGAGAGGTGTGAGACGATTGTTCTTGGTAATAACTCTTTTTTGGTCTACTACTCTCTGTTCTGAAACAAGTAATTGCAGATGTGGATATTCGGTCAAGAAAAGTCTGTGCAGTTGCTGTCTGTAGCCCGATGTTATTGTTGCGAGTTTGGTGGCGGTGTAGTAACAGCGCATCACCGTCCTGTTCATCTCATCCGTCCACTTTAACCGCTGTCTTGGTTTTCCAGCCTTGGTAGTTGCATGTTGTCCTTGCAATACATACGGGCCCTGGCCTGGCTTTGGTGGTTGTGTTTGTCCCGTATCTACGTCGGTTGCGCTTGGGATTGATGTTGGTGGGTCCAAGCGGCGAGTGATTCTCTTCTCAGTGATTTCTTTGTCAGGTTTTGTGTTTTCATTACAGCAACGCATGGCGTGTTCGTTGATTCCTGTGGTGCAACTCATGCGCTGCTGTGATTTTCCCGCCTTGGTGGGTGTCGGCTTAGTCGCCAACACAACACTTTTGGCAGGTCCATTTTCGGTTGCCTGGTCTTCATCGTTTTGGTCGAGCTGCCATTTCCCGCGACGTCCTCGACCGTTACGTCGCTCGCCCGATGCTTCTTTTATTGGTCTGTTGTTCTCTGGAATGTTTTCAGTGTTTTGTGGTGTCAGAAGCTCAAAGTGTCCCGACATTGGGTTGCCTGTTAGTAGAAGGTAAATGGTTTTGTTGTATTTTCCCGTGCTATTATTATTATTATTATTATTATTATATAACGTGGCCAAAGAATATATGTATGAATTTAAAAAAAGACAGGTAAATCGGATAAGTGGTTCTCGCGTGATAAACGCTCTAATGGACAGACAGAGAGACTTTGCATTTTGTATATATTATAGATTATAAATTACAGATATTCTTTGCTACATAATATTGTTCCATATTAAATGGTTTAGGCTGTGTATTGCAAGGGCACGCGCTAGCGGCAAACTTTTTTCCGACATCATTCACTATTTTACGTCACTGCTCATTCCTTATGTCACCTATCATAATAAAATATAGTCTAGTGCACTAACGGACAGACAGACAGACAGAGAGACGTTGCATTTTTTATATATATTATATATATATATATATATATATATATATATATATATACTATATATATATATATATATATATATATATATATATATATATATATTTTATATATATATATATATATATATATATATATATATATATATATATATATATTCCAAAAATGATTTAACTTAGGAATAGCCCTTCAGATTACAAAACTGGAACTAACCTGAACAACAAAGTTCTTAAAGTTTTTGGTAACTGTAGTTTTATTCTAACATCGAGCTTTCGATGCCAAATTGTGCATCATCTTCAGGTCCTGGAACATATAAAAAAAGCACTCTCACAAGCCAGAGTACCCTCTGAAGGAATATACTGCACTTAAAAAAAAAGTATAAAACACTACCATAATTTTTTAATTTTTTTGAATCTCAGTTATTAACTAAAATAGTACTTATTGAATATTTGTAGGTGGTCCACTATCTGCAGAAAAGGAAGTTTTAACACATGATTTTATACAATACATAATGCAGAACTTATTCTTATACATATAAATTCATACAATCGGTCACAACTTAATTTATTAAATTGTGACCGAATAAGAGAATCATATTTAGCAATTATTATTATCTTAAAATTGTTATAAAATAAAATTAGCGACGCAAACGTGTTTCAGCTATTCCGAAGTCTTTTTAGTGATTTTTATTTAATATAAATGTCAATGCTGTCAAAACCTGGACCTGCGTATTGAGGAAAGATATTTTTAAAAAACCGACCTAAGAACGTTAATTTGGATGAAAAATGAAATAGCGGATATCAATAATTTATAACTATCAAAATTGAAACTAAGTATGGTGTAAGGATCATTGGTTCTTATTTTTTTAGTATGTTCTTGGGACAATAAATATGTGTAAATGGAGCTTAAGCCTTCAACGTCTTTTTTATGGTTAAGAATATTATGGCAATTCCTTATATAGTACATTGCCAGAAAATTCCGTCTGAATGTTACTTTCAGTGTCCAAAATGAAGATCACGTTGTAATGGACTTTATGGTTAGGCAATTCTTTTAGATAATTTTTGTGATGTCTGGCCAATGTAGACTGACCTACATTCACATTTAATTCCATATACTGCGTTTGATTTTTGCCCAATATCCGTTTTTATCTTTTTTATACGAATAGTAACAACCAAGTTTCTTTGAGTTGTCTATTTTAGCGTCTGTGTCTACGAAAAGTGCAATAATTGATTGGGAAAGACGCTTTATGTGCCGTAACCTTCCAATTGTATCTCAGTTGATATAATATTATTGGAAATATTTCTTTGTCTAGGTCTATTGATCTGTTGGAAAGTTTTTTATAATAAATTTTGGATATTTTTTCTGCAATTTAGGATGTTTTCTGATAATTAAATTTTTTTTTCTTTAAATGTAGGGTGACAGATTCTGTTTAATTTTTGTTTCAAGGGATGATAAGAGTGATAAGGTCCATATCTTCCTGAACTTCTTTTCTTTCTACACCAGTCTAATTTTATTATGTTATCAGATCGATCTACCCTTGTGGCGAGAAAAGGAACCGAGCTGTGAGATTCATTCTATACCTTATCACTCTTATCCCTTGAAACAAAAATTAAACATAATGAGCACTATGGAACAGAATTGACAGAATCTGTCACACTACATTTAAAGAAAAATTTTTTAAATTATTAGAGAACATCCTAATTGCAAACAAATATCCAAACTCTATTATAAAAATAACTTTCCAACAGATCATAGACCTAGACAAGGAAATATTTCAAATAATGATCATTAACTAAGATACAATTTGGAAGGTTACAGCAGATAGAGGGTCTTTTTAAATCAATTATTGCACTTTCCGGAGGCACAAACGTTAAAATAGCTCAGTATAACTCAAAGAAACTTGTTTGTTACTATTCATATAAAAAAGATAAAACTGATATTTGGCAAAAATCAAACGTAGTATATGGAATTAAATGTGAATGTGGATCAGTCTATATTGGCCAGACATCACAAAAATTATCTAACAGAATCGCCTTACATAAAAGCGATTGTAAGCATAAACCGGATTCCACTGAGCCAATATCTAAACAAAATATGACCATAAAGTCATTACAACGAGACCTTCATTTTGGACACTGAAAGTAACATGTTCAGACGGAATTTTCAGGAAATGTCCTATATTAAGGATTGCCTAATAATTTTAACCAAAAAACGACGTCGAAGGCTTAAGCTCTAATGACACATATTTATTGTCCCAAGAACATACTAAAAAATAAGAACCAATGATGCTTACACCAGAGATTCTTTGAATTTCGGGAATTCATAAATTATTGATATTCTCTGTTTTTTTCATCCGAATTAACGTTGTTAAATCGGTTTTTTAAAGATATATTTTCTCAATACGCAGGTCTATGTTTGGACAGCATTGACATTTATATTAACTAAAGATCACTAAAAATACTTCAAAATGGCTGAAATACGTTTTCGTCGCTAATTTTATTTTATAATAATTTTGACATTTTAGAAATTGCTACGTATGATTCTCTTATAATGTAACAATTTAATAAATAAAGTTGTGACCGATTGTGTGAATTTATATGTATAAGAATAAGTTCTGCATTATTTATTGTTTACAATCATGTGTTAACACTCCCTTTCCAGCAGTTGATATAGATAGGATTCTCTTTCAGCAGAGAGCCACTTGCAAATATTCAGTAAGTACTATTTTAGTTAATAACTGAGATTAAAAAAAATTAAAAAAATTATGGTAGTGTTTCCTACTTTTTTCTTTTGAAAGTACGGTATATTCCTTTAGATCTGGCTTATGAGAGTGGTTTTCTATATCTTCCAGGTCCTGAAGATGATGTACGATTTGGCATTGAAAGCTCGATATTAGAATAAAACTACAGTTACTAATAACTTTAAGACAATTTTGTTCACTCTGTAATCCTAAGGGCTATCCCTAACAGTGGAAAAAAAACCCTCTTGGATGTTACCAGTAAGCCCTTTTACTGACCTTCCTCTTCTATGTATGTATGTATATGTATATATATATATATATATATATATATATATATATATATATATATATATAATAAATATATATATATATAAATATATATATATATATATATATATATATATATATATATATATATATATATATATAATAATATATATATATATATATATATATATATATATATATATATATATATATATATATATATATATATATATATAAATTTCAATTTTCAAACAGTGGTATTATGTTTGGTACCATTAAAATGCTGATTCTCTACTCTTTCCAATAATACCAAAAACATTTAGATTTCTAAAAAGCTTTACTAATTAAAACCGTTTAACTCAATAGGATTGTTTTTGCTCGCTCAGCAACGTACTCGCTGCACGCTGTTCATCCCTATAAAAACACATGCAACTGCATTTTCTTATGATTCTTTTACCGGAACTTGGACCATCAACATCTGTGCTATACCTGTTTACTAATTACGTCATCGGAAAATGGATACTACCTCGGCAGAAACGGCATAAGACATTGCCCTGTTGCAAGAATGGCATAGCCAAAATGTAGTCGTTGCGCAACTGCAACTGAGCCAGTCAGGTGTCTCCAGAGTTTACAGACGTTACCAAGAGACTGGCGCCGTTATACGGAGACCAGGATCAGGAAGAAGAAGGTGTACCTCGGAGCAAGACGACCGTTTCATTGTCAATATAACTCTAAGAAATCATCACTTGGCCAGCAGGAGCTCCGACAAGTCCGTGGTCTGGCTGTCAGTCATTGGACAGTCAGAAGTAAACTCAAAGAAGCTAACCTAACTACGAAGAGACCAGTTAAAGGACCCAAATTGACAGCAGCTCATCGACAAGCGCGACTCAGATTTACACGAGAATATGTCGATTGAACCTTAGAGCAATGGCACTCCGTTTTATTCTTCGACGAGTCCCGAATGTGCCTAAATGGCAATGATGGAGGAAGGCGAGTCTATAGGAGGCCTGGGAAACGTTATGCGTAGTGCTGTATTACTGAAACGGTCTCCTACGGAGGAGGTTCTGTCATGATGTAGGGAGGAATCTTATTGGATGCGACAACCGATTTGGTTTTCGTGACTAATGAGACTCGAAGCGGCGGATTAACTCCTCACCGGTACATCAGGGAGATCTCGCAGGAACACGTCTTTCCTTACTCTGGGTTTGTTAGCGATAGCTTCGTGCTAATGCACTTCAATGCGACGCCACATGCTGCTGCATCGGTGCGGCAATACTTGGCGGAAGTGGGAATACCCACATTAGACTGACCTGCGCGGAGTACTTACCTCACTCCAATCGAGCACATGTGGGATGAGCCCAAAAAAAGGGTTCGAACCAGAAATCCAAGCACTACATCGCTGAAGGACTTAAAGGTGACGAATGCCGAAGAGTGGGGAAGAATCCCACAGACAGTGGTGAAAAAGCTCACCCGCTCCATGAAAAACCGGCTGGGAGCAGTAATAAAGGCTAGAGGAGGTAATACAATCTCGATCCTCCTCCTCGCCTTTCAGTCATTTTAATCCGTAAAAAGCATGGGGTATGCTGTGGAATTTAGTCTCTTTAGAAAGAGAATAGAATAGGCTTTCAAATGATACTAAAATCCGTAAAAATATATGAACACTAAATTCTAGGATCCCTGTTAACCGATATATATATATATATATATATATATATATATATATATATATATATATATATATATATATATATATATATATATATATATATATATGAACAATTAACTGATGCGTACCGCCTATGTATGTCAAGGGTAATGTTTGTGACTGAAAAAGATAGGGTGAAATCTTTAAGTAGAAACCTTGTATTTAACTAGATGAGTAAATAATATTTACAAGTAAACCTTAATTATTATCTACAGAGAGATATTTGTGAAATTCAAAAATTATGACACGTGCGATAATTTTAGTAATTTTTTTTCTTAGCACAACTTTGTTCGGTAAGTGAAGTCCTTTTTTTTAAGAAAATAGTTTCTTTACTCTGAAAATTTATTAGTAAGAAATTTCCTATAAAATAAAATTATGTATAATTTTTTTTTATTTTATATATATATATATATATATATATCTATATATATATATATATATATATATATATATATATATAAGTATATGTGTGTGTATATATGTATACATACATAAATTAATTAAAAATAATTAATTATTTTTCAATTTACTAATCTGATATAATTTCTTGACACAAGCCTTTTGTAAACAATTGCCATTATAGAGATAATCGTAAACTTCACTATCATTTGTTGAAAATAAATTTCCACTGTTGGAAAGAAAGTGAGATATAATATATAATTCTTTGTTCTAAGCTAGTAGTAGAGTAAAGATAATCTACTAAATGGTCCATAACGTTGTCGTTTGTCAATAATTTTCTTAACCATTTATTAATGACTTGAATAATTTATTGTCTGAATTTTAAAAATTACAGGTAACCCAGGATATAGCTAATTTTACTTAACATCAATTCAATTTAGACTAAAAGTATACGCAAAAATTGTGTTTTTGCCAGGTTAGACAAAAAACCATAGCGATATATTATCATTTGTATGATAAGCACAGCATACCATTTCTTAATATATTAAAAACTGATTACACATGCCGTTTTGTACCTACATGCACTAAGTATATACGCGAAAGATTTAAAGTTTTTTCTTTTCATATAAAAATCTTTTATCAATATTTCGAAATTAAAATATTGTTTTTACTAATATCAGTAAATTTTATTATGAAATCCAATAATATCAATAATCCAAGACTATAATTTAGTAGGTTAGTTTCGTGGTAAGCTAAATTTTTCTCTTTCTTTCTAACATTTTTACTTATCCCGTTATATATATATATATATATATATATATATATATATATATATATATATATATATATATATATTCAATTTTATTTGCTTCATAGATTTAATTACTAACCGTTAGCCCTTAAGATAGTTTCGAGTCTTAAGGCATTCATTGTGTGCCCAAATTAGAAAAAAAATAATAATATAATACGCAAAGTTTTCTAGATTTAATTTGCATTTAAGGTTGCTTATTAAAAGGTATTGATGGTGGGTTTACAGAAAGGCTTATTCTTTCAATGCAACTACTAATAACTACTACCAATAATTTATTAAAAAATATACTATTTGTAATTATTATTGTTTCACTAATTAAGGTCTTTGAAATCTGAGAGTTACTAGAAACAAACTACTAGACACCTGTTAACACATTAAAGAAGAAAAATACGATATAACAAAGTATACAGTTATCGTGCAAAAATAGACTCGTATCTATGAATCACAGAATGATTCATATTCATTTTAACAATCAATTTCTAAGGATATAGATCTTAAACTTTGTTAATATAATGCATTTATAATAGAACTGTCATAACATAGATAGACCATTGTGTTATAAAGTAAAGTAAATAATTCATTCAATGTATCATTTTATTAACATATTTTGTTAGATTTCTAGGTCGTCAAGGTTATTAAATTGCTGAAGTAATTTATTTTTTGCAATTTTTTGTTCATAGCAAAATTTGAGCAGCTTTTAATTTCGAGTAGTGGAGAGCACTGACACTATGATCCTGTATATATATACATATATATTTATATATATATATATATATATATATATATATATTTATATATGTATATATATATATATATATATATATATATATATATATAAATATATATATAATATATATATATATATATATATATATATATATATATATATATATATATATATATATATATATATATATTTATATTTATATATATATATATACAGTAATACCCCGCTTTACGCGAGGGATACGTTCCGAAAAAAAAATCGCGTTAACTGAAATTCGCGTATATCGAGGTTTATGATTAAACATAGTCAAAATTTAATACAAAAAAATACAAATCATTTTAATCAATCACTTTAATTCTAAGAACACTTTATGCAATACATACTCTTATTTTTTACGGAAAAATACATCTATTGTCTTTTGGGTAACGTTTTGTTTACGTTCTTGTAAAATACGTTCATAACACCCAACAATTGTTTGACACACGGTCAAGACACGGTCATCATTATTGTCTATACTCTGCAATATGTCCAAACCTGAATAAATTTTTGAAAGTGCATTTTGTATTTCCCCTGAAGATAAAACTTTCTCTTCTACTTGTTCTTCCTCATCGTAGATAGGATTATTCTGTAACTCGATCAGATCTTCATTGCTAATAGGATCGTCGTGCGTTGCTACAAGTTCTACGAGATCTTCTACCGTGACATCTTCAAGTTCAGACCCCTCAATCATTGCAGCAATGTCTTCAAGCACTTGTCTCTGCATCTGGACAATTCTTCTAGGTGCTTCCACTACATCTGGCCAAAGATTACGCCACACCCCATTCATACAACTCATTTTAACTTCCTTCCAAGCCTCTTCTATGTTGTGAATAGACTTCATAATGTTGTATGACTTCCACCACTCTCGCATAGACTGTCTTCCTTCCCCGTCAGTTTCATGAATTAGTTGGCTAAAAGTGCGGCGATGGTAATAAGCTTTGAAGTTTGCTATTGCTCCCTGGTCCATAGGTTGTAATATTGACGTAGTGTTTGGTGGAAGGAACTTTACGTACACTTTTAAGTCTCTGGGCGTATCAAGTGAGGTTGGATGTCCTGGGGCATTGTCTAAGAGTAATATAACTTTAGGTTCAAGCCCATTTCTGTCACAGTATGATTTGACTGATGGGCAAAAACTATTAGAATACCATTCTTGAAAAATTTCCCGTGTAACCCACGCCTTTCTGTTTGATCGCCACACAACTGGTAGACTTGTCTTGTCTGTGCCTCGCATTGCACGGGGGTGTTTCTGAATGGTACACTAGTAAAGGTTTCAGTTTGAAATCACCAGTGGCATTACCACCCAGCAGAAGTGTTAGTCGATCTTTCGCAGCTTTGAAACCACTGGCTTGACGTTCTTCCTTAGAAATGAATGTTCGAGATGGCATTTTTTTCCAGTAAAGTGCGGTCTCATCAACATTGAAGATGAGACAAGCAGGAATTTTCTCTCGTCTAACGAAGTCTTGAAACTTGTCTGGAAACTCAGCTGCAGCTTGAATGTCCGCGCTGGCCGCCTCGCCTGTTATGTGGATATTGTGAAGATTAGAACGCTGCTTGAACCGATGGAACCAGCCTCTGCTGGCAGCAAAAGTCGGAGTGGCACTCCCTTCTCCTTCTTTTGTTTTCAGCATCTCATACAAAGATTTTGCTTTTGTGCATATGAGATCTTGACTTAGTGGTGTGTTCTTCTTATTCAAATCTTCGATCCAGACTGACAGTAATTTCTCCATTCTTTCTAAGATAGATGATCTCGAACGAGAAAGTTTTGTTGCACTTATAGGTGTTGAACCTTCGCTGGAGATTTTAATTTTTTCCCGATTTTTATAAATCGTTCTCACAGTCGATTCTGAGAGTCCAAAATCTCTCCCAACAATTGTTGCTTTGCCTCCATTTTCCATTCTTCTTAACACTTTCATCTTCAATTCCAAAGTGACGCTTTTACGCTCTTTTTTCTTTACAGGCGGCATTTTTAACGTAGGGTTAAATTATGTATGTATGTATCTCCAATAAATATTAAAACAAAACTGCCAGCCGACCGAACTAACATTACGGAACAAATGAACACACGAAACGAACGAGGAAATCCCCATAGAACAAAGTCGAAGGACAGGGAATTCCCAATTCTTCAAAGAGAATATTCAGAGAAAGCGGGGATCCCCCCGCGACCATAGAGAAGTTAATGACTACATGAGCGCGAAATTTGAAATTCGCGTTATAGTGAAACCGCGCGTAACGGGGTCGCGCTAAGCGGGGTATTACTGTATATATATATATATATATATATATATATATATATATATATATATATATATATATATATATATATATATATGTATATATATATGTACATATATATATATATATATATATATATATATATATATATATATATATATATATAATGAATATATATTTTTTCAATTTCTTGGGCTTTATGGTGCTTTTGTTTTAAGGATAGAGAAATTACATCACGTTCTAGTTAGAAGTTTATTGAAAACGTGAAAACACGCACAAAAATATATATAAAAATTTATATATATTTTTGTGTGTATTTTTATTATTTTCACCTTCTACATTGTATTATAAGTTTAAGAATTTTATATATTTATAATATAAAAAAAAAATTGTGCGTCCTATTGAATATCTAAAACAGAATATTCCAATTTTTAGATGAACTGAAGAAGCCTAAAAATTAGGCGAAACGTTTTCAATAAACTTCTAAGTAGAACGTGATGTAATTTCTCTATCCTTAAAACAAAAGAACCATAAAGCCCAAGAAATTGAAAAAATATATATTCATTATTCCAAGGTTCAAGAAAGAATTCAACCCAACTTATATATATATATATATATATATATATATATATATATATATATATACTCGTATATATATATATATATATATATATATATATATATATATATATATACTCGTATATATATATATATATATATATATATATATATATATATATATATATATATATATACATGGTGTTATGGAATTTACTGCATATATTGAAACTGGCTCTTTCATGTAGCTACAATGATTGCAGAAAATTCACTTAAATAGCGGTTCTCAATATAAAAAAAAGGAAAAATCATCAAATCAAGAAATGATGAATATTTCCGCCACTGGGTAAACCATACAACTATATAATAGGGTCAATCGTTAATCAGAAAGTTACGTCTGTAATGTTGCTAGAATATAAAAAAGTATATAAAAATTGTTACTTTTTAAAATAATTACTTCCTGGCACAACCAATTAATTTGACAAATTTTATTTTTAAATATTTTATTATATTAAGTAAAAATTTTAACACTATAATTCAGTAAAATATTATTTACTTCATTGTAAAATCGACGGCACAATAAAGAAATTTTTAAGATAGGTTACAAATATTCTGAAACCAACAAAGGCTTTGTCGGCTTCCTACGCCGACAACAAAGGATTAATATAAGCCTTGGCTGACTTTGTTGGTAGCTTTTTAGTGGCTCTCTCTCTGCTACCAGTCAAAGTCAGGTTTAGGTTGTTTATTTACAGCGAACGTTTACAGATTTTGCAATAAGTCGTGGGTAAAGTGAGGTAAATATCAATATTATTGCAGGTTTTTTAAAAGATATCCATAGACTAATATAGTGGTGTAAATTAAGAAATTTGAAGAAAGTGTAGAATATACAAGCAAATGTTGTAGTTCGTGCCTTTCGGTCCAGTTAACATTAAGAGCTGTTAATATGAAAGTCAAAATCAGCTGTTAAGGGGCAAGGATCTAGTTGTTTTCGCGCGTTACCAAGGAATTCTTTGTCTTCAAATATTAGATAAAAAATGTTCTTAATTGTAGTTTAATATTATTTTTACTAGGTGTTTTCTATTATTATTTTCATTTGTTATTAGACTAACCTGAACTAACCTGAAATATGAAAATCTGTAATTGTTGAAGAAAATCGTATACTTGGTAATACAGGTTTGCTCTTGAGTTCGAACAACGACGGCCTTTCAAAAGCGGGTGGGTTGCTAAAATCCATTTATGCCGTTTCTTAATTTTTCAAAGATTTTCGAATTTGAAAAAAAAGTTTTGAATATGCTTCTGCATGACCCTATGAGTCCTCGTTTCAATATATGTATATATATATATATATATATATATATATATATATATATATATATATATATATATACGACAATTACTATTATTTTAATCTTGGGCATAAGGTTCTTTTAAGTAAAACACTTGAGTTTTTGTTTCTTTAAAAAGTCATTTTTATTTGACGTTTCACCCTATAGTTATGGGCATTCTCAATTTTTTTGGTGTTCCGTACGGAACACTTATAAGATCACTTCGGTGTCTGTCTATCTGTCTGTCTGTCTGTCACACCCGATTTTCTCCGAAACTATTTGACATAGAAAGTTGAAATTTGGTACTAATATAGGAATTGATGGCCTCATCAGAGCCGTGTAGTTTTGAAAGTTAAATTGGGACTTAAGGGATTAGTTTTGAGGGGTGAAATCGGAAGTGAAAAAAAATTTTTTTTACGGGTCATCTATTTCTATTCAATACGAAAGACAATAACACAAAACCTAACTCAAACAACCAAACACAAAAAAATACATAGCATTACCGTATATAAAAGACCTGTCTGAAAAACTAAAATACACACTAAACAAATATGACAACTGTTTGTCATAAATCTTATAACAAGCTGAATTCTTTTTTCATGAAACTAAAATGTAACACTCTCATAACAAAAAACTCTAACGTTATATACTCTAACCAATGTGAAAATTGTTCAAAAAAATACAAAGGTATGATTAGCTAACTATTAAAAAATTGATCGAAAGGCCACAAATACACAAATAATGCCCACAATTTCACTTAATAAACCCGAAAAACAAAACAAATCACACATTTAATTATAAAGAAGCTATAATCTTAAACAAAGACTACAACTACCATAAATTAATAATTAAAGAAATTATAGAAATGAGACAAGAAAAAACGCATTGAATGACAGAGCAGATGTTAAAGACCTAAGTTTAATATATAACAACATCTTATCTAATTAGATAACAAGTACTTAAAACTAATATTAAAAAAAATGATAATAAGAAAAATTTTAACAAAATTAATAACAACATATTTTTAAAAGGTCAGCTCAAAAACCAACTAAAAATAAAACCTTACAAAAAATATGTGAATTCCGCAAACATACAAAAGTGTTTTGGCCAGTCTCATCGTTGGCCTTAGACCGAGATGTATTGGTCCGGTTTACTTATTTTCGAGGTACGAACAATATAAAATATTTTGATTAGTGACTTTACTTTTTAACTAATTGTTAGTGCTAATTTTAACAAAATTTTAAACCAATTGTTCATATATAAGAGACAAAATTTTAAGTGTATATGTTTTTATAGTTTGTCATTTGAATTATTGTTTGTATCCATAAGTTGATTCTGTTTGCCATTTTTAATTTAGCTTTAGAAATGAAAACCAATACCAAAGAAAAAAAAAACTTGAGAATGCCAATTAGGGCGAAACTTCAAATAAAAATAAGTTTTTTAAAGAAACAAAAACTCAAGTGTTTTACTTAAAAAAAACTTTATGCCCAAGATTAAAATAAAAGATTTATATAATTATATATGGTATATTATACATATATATATATATATATATATATATATATATATATATATATATATATATACATATCCATGAATAATAAGATAACTTGAAATATTCTCGTTTCAGGTGTTTATGGAAGCCGGAGTTGCTACTTGTGCAACTCTTACTCCGATGGTGACCACACTGCATGTGTAGATCCAATGAGTCCTTATCCACAAGTTAATATTACGACTTGTGGTGATAACTATTCTTGTACTAGAGTATCCTATATAACACGTAGGTATTAAAGAATCATTTGATCCTCTTATATAATTCTATTTAATATAGTTTAGTGTTAATCGGAAAATCTATAAAATATAAATATCTATATATATATATATATATATATATATATATATATATATATATATATACACATACACCAATTATTTCAAAAGCAAGTGTTAGGTGATAAATGATTGGCTATAAAAGAACCATTTTTGTCTCGCATTTTTCTCTTCTCCTGAGTAGCGGATCTTGTTACTTACTACAGCTCTCTTATTTACACAGTTGTAGTTTAAACAGTCAGTGGTGACTAGTAGGCAAGTAATTATTCAACGTGTGATAGTGCGCCCCCTCAGTTGTTTTAACAATAAAAGATTCTACAGAAGGCAATAAAAAAAATTATGATTATATTTGTCTTTATCCTCATGTCAGTCATGAGACCCAGTGTATCTCTGTTAGCTGAGAGTTCCGGTAGATTTATAGTTGGTCGAGAATAGTGACTTCCAGTTAGTCTGACTCTGGATTCATGTGTTAAATTGGCATCAGGTGACATGATACAGAAAATCTCTCTCAACTGAGTGATATACAAAAGAATAACAATAACAAGGCTTTACTACCTTACACTGAAAACAAAAAGGAAAATATTTTTTTTTTTAACTAAGCTACTTCAGAAATATAAATACAAATATATTTTCAAGCTCCAGTCGATTTTTTTCTTTTAGCGACAAAATATGATTTTTTTTTTCAAATTTTCATCGAAGATGACTTATAGGCATTCGTTATAATTTATTTAAATAAGAGATTAATTTCTAGTTAATATATTATTATCATGGTTTCTTTTTTCAGAAAAGCAGTTTGTAGTTTCTAGAGGATGTGATCCTACATCTGGTGATATCTGTGGACAGATTTATAATACACTTTATAACTACTATCCCGATCTTGCTGCATTTGTTTGCTACTCTTGTGATAGTGATTATTGCAATAGTGCATCTGGATTGGAGAGTCCTGTGAAAGAAATCGAAAATTTAAAGAACAACTAATATTGTAATTGAATTAATATAATATTTTTTTCAAAATTGGTTCGTTTTTATTTAAAACTTAAATAATATATCGAAATATCGCTGTGTGATATTTAATAGAATACATAATTTTTTTTTAAGTGCTTTTTTTGTTTTGGGAGAGTTTTTTGTAAGTGTTCAACTTAGCCATGCTAATGATACCATACAAAAAAATGCTTGACTGTCAAATTACTATCGCAGCTGTAAGTACTTTGATGAAATTTTGTACGAGTTAGTTGAGTTTTACAGTGTTTATGATTTGTTTTCCTCCAAAAATTAATTGAAAGTAATTACGTTATCGCACAGTGTTAAAGTTTCTTGCTAAAGAAGGAAATTTACCAAAAGTTATTCATGAAAGAACTTCCTGGTATACGACAATGACGGCCTATTTTATTTTCAAGTAAAATTTTGGTTTAAATTATTGTTGATGGGACCGAGAGTAAATTCAGGGTGTCCTCAAATCAAGAAGACTGGTTGAAGCTAGAACTGAAGAAATCATCAAGCTTGTTAAGGATTTGCTTCTGTCAGATCGACGAATGAAGATCACAAAAGTTTTACCTTGTTGCTTAAGATAAAATAAAATCAATAACCTTCCTGTGACATAATAAACACAACCTAAAGAATACTAAGATTTTGCTTAAGATATAGACTAAAAATTTTTTGCCAAGCTTATTTGCTAGAGATTAGTCAGAATCTAGCAAAGAATAGTACCATCTATTTTTAAATTTTAAATTATTTATTTAAAATTAAGTACTTTTAAAAATTTTCAAGCGTTTAATTGAAATTTCAAACATTTAATTGATTTTTCAAGCATTAGTTTACTAGATTTTTTTAATTCATACTAGATTTGATTTTATTTGAAATTTCTAGTAAACACTCAAAAATCTAGGAAATACTTAATTTAAAATTCATCTAAAATTTTTTTAACAGTGTAGCTTAAAAATAATAAGTCATCCGGTACAAATTTTATAAGAACCTATAAAAGGGTCTATACCAGCCTATTGTGGACCACCGCCCCCTTTACAAGAAAAAAAACTTCCATAATAGTTAATTATACCAAATATTAAAATATTGTTTCATATTATCTATATCTATTTTCTCTGTCTATCTATCTATTAAGAATCACAAAATAGAAATTAATTAAAACGACCATCAAATGTAGTAAAGAATTATATAATATGAATTTAAAAATAAACGCAAAATCAATAAGAAATAAAAAAATTAATGAGATGGTTGCGGCTGGTGGAATTTTAACAATTTGTTAATATCCGGTTCCAATTTCGTCGCAAATTGCTACGTTCAGTGATGTACAGTCTATTCCTTTTCTTAGACACCAAATTAGCTACTGCACTGAACCCACGTTCAGCTAAACACGATGAAGGAAAAGCAATTAAAAATTTCTGTACTCTTGCCCATAATCCAGAGTAGAGAGCTGGTATTGATTTTTGAAGCCAAAACTCCTGGTAAACATTTCTGAATTTTACTTTTAGTTCTCCGTTAATTGTGATTTCTACGAGTACTGCTTTTAAATTTGATGATTCTGCTGTATGTGCATTTGCGAAAGGATCTAAAACCCAACTCGGTATATTCATGATATCCTGGAATCGCCCCATAAAATCAGTATGAAGAACATCTAAGTGTTGGCGGTAAGTAAGTAAATCTTCCTGTTAGGCTGCTGCTGACTGCTGATAATCTGGGAAAGTGATTGTATTCACCTCTACCTAGATTTCGTTTGAACGGAAGAAGTTATCCCACAAAAGCAGTTATGACGTTTTTTCTTTTAATTAAATTCAACTCAACACCTTGCAATTGGAAATTGACTTCATTAAACATTTTAAACAGTCTATCAAATAAGCAATGTCAGTTTTGGATGTAATCAGGTTTTAGTCCAGTTTTTCGTCTCTGTTTTCGGTCCAGTTCTGAGTCAAATTGCAAAAATGATTCTGATAAATACCTTTTGAGAGCCAACGAACTTCTGTGTGCAGCAGCAAACGATTATAATCTTCATCATTTTCACTACAATGTAGGCCAAACAATCTAATCTAATGAAGCGCCGTATGCAGGCGTTCATTTAGATTTTTTGCAATCAAAGGCTGACACAATATACAGCGAGTACATTGGGTACTACTTGTTTCAAATGCGCTAATATAACCATTATGACGCCCCGTCATTCCTCGAGCACCATCAGTAGCAGCTGACAAAATATTACGAATAGGAATTTCTTTCTCTTGAAAAAACTTGTTCATGGTATTAAATATCGGTTTCCAAATTTTTAGCCAACAATAACTCTTGGCAAATTTCTTCTTCTTTTATGAATCGAACGTATGATAAAAGTAGTGCTTCATTATTTGGTAGATTGATTCATCGAGTTGAATATGTAAGTCTTTAAGTAATTCCATAATGATATTTCAACGTCTTTAGCCATTTTATCTATTCTTCTTTGCAACGAATTATTACTTAGAGGAATTCTTCTGATGATACCTGACGGTGCCTTATGATAAAGAACAGTTTTTATTACCTCTTGGACTGTCGCAAGATTAATTCCTCGCCGCGCGTGTATGGTTTTCCCGTTTCTTCTTGTTTAGAAGACGACGCAAAAAGATTTGATATAGTTGACTGTTTAAATATTTTTATTTCCAGTCCTTGAAAATAGGCTAAATCTTTGTCAGCATGCATTTTATGCTTTTGTAGCTTAGAAGGCTTCATGGCTTCATTTGAGAAAACCTTTTAGCAAATTAAATACATAGGGTAACAGAAGAGTGCGTAAATCAATATTTCAAGTACTGCCGGCATTTCTTCTTAGAGTCAGACATTTTGAAATACAAAATTTACCACAGTTTAAATAAATTAACTTTGCAACAGATTTACAGATAGATTTTATAAAAATAATAATGGTTATAATGACTTCTCTCACTTTCACTTACGAATATGTAATTCTTTTTACTGGGAAGCACACAAAAATAATAAGACATTCCTAGAGCTATCCCTGCCTTTTATAGATTTTGATTTCGTGCACGTATCAACTTGTATGTCTTTGCTTGTTTGCAATGCCGTTGCACTTGTAAACAAGTCATTACCTGCTCCCATATTTTTGTCGAAACATGCTTGATTGCATCAGTCGCGTCTTTGCTTACCAACTTGCAAAGACTTGTCACCGACCATATTAAACCGAAGTAGGTATACGTGTACCTAATACTAATTTAAATTTTTTTAGTGCTTATTTACGCCATAACAATCAGATAAAAATTTTAGATAGCTAGAAAAAACATTATTCATGAAAACAGTAGGTATTTTCAAAGTATTTTTATTATATTCACTTCCTAAATAGGTAGGTACGCCATGGCCGCCCCCTTGACGGTCTTAAGGTCGTCCCCTCATTTTTGGACCCACTACTGCTCCTATGAAACGCTCCAGCACCGCACCCGTTGGAAACCTAGGGTCTATACTAGCAGAATTACTATTTCTTTTTGAACTCTGAACATGCCTTAGCTTGTTCAGACACAAGCGAGGCATCTGCCCTCGTGATATTTTATTAACTAAGGCCTAAATTTTTAAAAAAATAATGAGTAGGACTCTAAACTTGAGACATACGGTCTTATTTATTCAAAAAAAACTAAAAAAAACGACCATTTTGGCTGGAAAAAGTGAGTCCAGCTTCGTCCTCCGGTATTGACGGCGTTTCCTTTTGCAGGTTCCCTCTTATTTCATTAAAAACAAATTAAATTTATTGATTTTATATGGTTAAATGATAGTCCCCATTTTTTTGGGCCCTAAAGTTGGGTCCGATCTCAGTGGTGTCTGCCCTTTGGGCGCTCGACTTTTTTAGTGTCAACAAATGTTATGATATTTGATTCAAGTTGTTAAACAATAGTCCATTTTTGGATGTAGCAGTTCGGGCATGCCAGGACACGAGGGCTTCAATATCAACGTTAAAGGCTTTTATTTGACTCGTCCGATAGAATGAACAACTAGGCAGACGGTTAGTCGCCAGGTCAAGATTTCGGGTCGCCCTCTTGGTCTATAAGATATTTATCAGATTTAAACATATCTTCTGCTAATATTTAGTTTCAGCGTGGAACAACTAAATGTAACAGCAGGCGATACATCTTTCCTGTGTTTATCCAGAAAATTTAAATCAATTTCATAAATAATTAACTAACCACTACACATGCGGACTCAGTAGACAGGAATATAGGTGATTAAAATATAAATTAAACAATTCATGTTTATAAAATATGAAACAGATTTAAAATTATAGGACACTAACGACAAAATTTTAATTAAATTCGACGGCGAGATAGTCGAAAATTGAGAAGCTATAAAATAATTATCACTTATCTACTTACTAATCCACTACAGTTTCTGATTATATTAAACTACTAAAATTGTTTATACTTTCCTTCTGGGAGGAATAGCTGTGGACTTGAAAAGTCACCCAACAACCTTTTGCATTTCATTCCAGTTCTCGATTCGAGATAAAAAAAACAGACGGTCTTCCTTTATGTCTGTTGCTAGACACACAGAAATGTTAATAATAGTAATTATAATTAACAACTTAATAATCACATATAAGGGAACGCGAACAATATGTATAAATTAACAATATCGCAAATATCGAATATATTAGAGAAAAAAATTCTGCCCGAGATGATCCCGATGTTGGATTTGCCCCATCATATTATAGTTTTTTGTTAACCTCAATAAGAAATCGAAATTCCACGAATTCCACATTCATGTTCCGCAATGTGGGTACGGGTTTACAGAAACTGAAAATGATTACTCTGATATATTACCATCTATATTCCGATGTATTTCAAGCCACTGAATCCTGACTCATTAGAGAATGTGATGAGGGGGTAAGTTGTCCCGAAACTTGTAGAAAACCGAAAAATTGCACATATCTTTTTCCACAACGCTGATACGGGATATCAGTGATTAACATGGTATGACTCGACATATTTTCATCTTCATTCTGATGCAATTCAAGTCGCTTAAGAAGATAGAGAAGTTCAGTTTCACCTGGAGGGTCACAGTTTCCTAGTAACCTCAAAAATAGGTCCAAAAATCCAGCAAATCGCTCGTATCATTTTGCACCAAGTGAATATGGGTGAACAGGAAATTGGATATCTATATTGAAATATGTTTTCATTTATATTCCTTTGGACTCAAAGTAGCTAAAACGGAAACTAAATATTAATTTTGACAGCTCGTATCGCAGCATGGTTCTGATCTGAAACAATTTTCAGTCGCTGTAAACCCGTACCCACATTGCGGAACATGACATTTAGAATTCGTGGGTTTTTGATTTCTTTTTGAGGTTAAAAAAAACTGTAATGTAATAGGGTAACATCGGGATCGTGTTCAGCAGCCAA
>CM032449.1:98718648-98720707 GCA_019049505.1 Pachyrhynchus sulphureomaculatus | reverse complement strand
TGGCGGGTGTAGTAACAGCGCATCACTATTTTATTCATTTCATCTGTCCACTTTAACCGCTGTCTTGGTTTGCCAGCCTTGGTAGTTGCCTGTTGTCCTTGCAAAACATACGCGGTTTGGCCTGGCTTTGGTGGTTGTATTTGTCCCGCATTTACGTCGGTTGCGCTTGGGATTGGTGGTGGTGGGTCCAAGCGGCGAATGATTCTCTTGTCAGTGATTTTCTTGTCAGGTGTGATTTCATTACAGCAACGCATGGCGTGTTCATTGATTCCTGTGGTGCAACTCATGCGTTGCTGTGACTTTCCCGCCTTGGTGGGTGTCGGCTTACTCGCCGGCACAACACTTTGGGCAGGTCCATTTTCGGTTGCCTGGTCTTCATCGTTTTGGTCGAGCTGCCATTTCCCGCGACGTCCTCGACCGTTACGTCGCTCGCCCGATGCTTCTTTTATTGGTCTGCTGTTGTCTGGAATGTTCTCAATGTTTTGTGGTGTCAGAAGCTCAAAGTGTCCCGACATTGGGTTGCCTGTTAGTAGAAGGTAAATAGTTTTGTTGTATTTTCCCGTGCTTATTATTGTTGGCCTGTCCGTAAAAGTTATTTTTGTATGTCTTGTTCTTCGTTGTTTTGAGAAGATATGAAAGTTGCTATTTTGTGTTTCCGAGAGGGCAAGTATCTCTAGGCTCGTTCCATAGGTGCCATTTTTCCTCATATAATTATAGTAGTTATTGAAGTCTTTTATATCGTCGACTTCAATTAATGAAAATGTGTGAAGTTCCGACCAGTTTTGTTGTAAATATCTTAGAGCAACCTCTCGGAGTTTCTCATGATGGTTTTGGTGGCCATACAAGTGTAAGCTAACTGCACGAAAAAGGCAATTTCCATCACCTACAATGTCGGATCTGGTAAAAACTATCGGGAGTAGTTTCGGGTGAGGCGGTTGTTTGGGTCGTCTGTGGTTGTTGTTGTTGTGGTGTTGCTATAGCTGTTTGTACGACCGGGGTCCGCCTCCGCAACACCCTTCCATTATCATTACTATAATTATTATTCTTTGACATACAATTCCCACGAGTATCCTAGGAAAGAGGGGTCGACTGCGGCAGAGCCTGGATGCCACAGCAAGGCTACTTACTCCCAGAGGGCGCCCGGTATCCGGGGGAACCGTTCGCGACTCATAAACGCTGAGCCATTCATCTTCTCGGCACGGTAAACACCTTAAGATTGCGTTTTTGTTACACATAATCTGGACAACACAATACAGCACAACATGACTCAGGTACCTCGGGATCGTCAATGCCCGTACTAGGAGAATCCTGGGATTCCCCTAGCCCCTGAGGGCTTATTATTATTATGACTGTTCTCGTTTTTCTTTCTCACATTTGGTCAATGTGGTTCCATGTTTGGCTGACGGGCGGAAACCAAGTCAGCACAAACGCATTATCATTGTGTATTAAGGAATGACCTGACAATGTTACATGTTTTCAAAATCACTGACTTCTGAATGTTTTTGTGTATGTTTGTGTTGAGTCCTAATTGTACTAAGTGTGGTGTGAATGTTGTTGGTGTAAGGCCTGTGGCTGATATAATGAGGGGGACAATGATGACTTTTTCTTGTTTCCATAGCCTTTTTATTTCCGTTGCAAGGTCTGTGTATTTGGAAATTTTTTCTGTGTATTTCGTTTGGATGTTTGTGTCGTTGGGGACAGCTATGTCAATTAGATAGGTGACTTTTTCTTTTTTGCACTGAAAAGTAATATCGGGTCTATTGGCGGAGACTGTTTTATCTGAATGGATACTGATGTCCCAGTAGAGTTTGTAATCTTTATTTTCAAGTACGGATGTTGGTGTATATTTGTAGTAGGGATCTGTGTTTTCTATGAGCTTGTATGTGGTGGCTAGTGCTTGGTGAACTACTTTTGCCGCTGAGTCATGTCTGGCTGTGTATTCCGTTCCGGCTAATATTTTACATCCGCTTGTTATGTGTTCGATCGTTTCTTTCTGTTGGTGGCATTTTCTGCATCTGTCTTCTGTAATAGTTGGGTCTTTGATAATATGCTTTTGGTA